>JBAIZL010000009.1:20425681-20988181 GCA_036971475.1 Prosapia bicincta | reverse complement strand
TTAGGGAACTAAGAGGAGAGGTTTCTCTCCCTTAAGCTATTAAGTTTTTATTTAATTTTTACTTGAATTTAATATATTTTGAAATAAAGATTTATTGAAAAAAAATTAAATTGTTTATATGACCTTGTACTGCGAAACGCGAAGTATTTTCCAAAAGTGGTTGGTTCTTAGGCTTTGTCCTATTCTTTCTTGAAATTTTGTTGTTCTCTTTTTGCATGACGTCTGTGAAATTCTCTAAGTTCGTCGTTTGGGCATTTTCTTGGTCGAGATGATGTTATGAGGATATTTGAGCATCTGGCCAAATACCTTTACACTCCCCTGTCACATCGAACCACTTTATACGGTTGTGTTACAACATATTGGATCTTTAACTTCGCTTGCTGGTAAAACACGACGTTCGTTACGTCGATGGAGAAGGTACTCCCCCTTCACCTAGGCAAAGGCACGCTTTCTTCTTTAAAAGACCAAACTCCTACGTCATTACGTCTATCTTAAATTTTAAACCAATGGGAACTCATTTACTCTGGTAATCATACTGTTTATTTTTAATCTTCAAACCATTCTACTTCTATTAGCTCACCTTATTTCTTCTCGACTTTTATGGAAGTCTTTTTTTTAATGCAATGTTTTACTTTAATTTTTTAACTTTCATTTTAATAATTTATTTGTCTATATTTCTTCCAAATATATTTTATTTACTGTTGCTTTTCATATATCAAATTACGACGGCACCGCTGTTTCTCCAGGGCAAGATCTTATAAAAAAATCTGCCTGCACGTTTTTTGAACCGAATAAAATATAATTTTATTCCTAACCTTCAATTCTAGGCTATACCATTTTAGATTACAATTATTACTTTTAAAGAATTATAATTTTCCCTAGCTAGGCCTAAGTTACTCTCCCGTAGTTTATTTAGTCCAAAAATAATTAATATTAGGCACTCTGGCTTAGTCCCACTAACTACACTTTTACTGTTTAATTTAAACCGGTCGATTATTCTTTGACCTATTTAGAGTTATGTTTGTTTATAATAAATTTGAACACTCACAGTTTGTCTTATTAATGCTAAGTAAATCTGTTTACATTTTCCCCCTATAGTTAACATGTTTTACATCATTAATTTAAAATAATTTTAATATTAGGCACTTTTGTTTAGTTACATATTCTGTAATATTACCATATTTCTTACATCTGTCATTTTGGCAGTTACAAACGTATCCAGATATCAAAATCTCTGTCTTGTTAATGTTACAATGTTGATACTTGCAGCAAGTATTTAAAATTTACTACACTTATAATTATACTACACCAGGATTCAAAACATAAAACAACTTTTAACTTGAAAATTAAAAACCATGAAATAAATTCTGAAAAGTGTTTATTTAAGTGGGAAATTTGACACTGTATTTCTTTTGATAATTGTTCAATGTCTATTTTAATGTTTGTGGTTAGTATTTTCAATGTTGATTCCAAGTGAATGTCAGTTGAACACGTACGAGCTTTAGATTTGATAGATAACGAAAATGCATGCCCCCACTCACAAATGAAAGTACTACCGAACAAACGCGAAATTTTTAAAATATTTCTTGCAGAATAACCATTTTTACAGGCAAGTAATTTTTGTAGAAATCTAATAATGGAACTTCACAGAACTTTGACCTTAACTGAATCATGTGCTGCAGATCAAGAAGTTCCATTAGATTATTGTGTGGTGCAACCATACAATCAACACTGAAAGGCGATGCAAAGATTTCAAATAACTTTTCAAATGTATTAAGATCATGAATTCTGTTTCCAAAATCCTCCTTCAAAACATTGCATCATATTGCTTTATTTCGAGAAGTCCAAGGTGTTTTCAGCATCTGTTGAATTCATCTCAATTAGCGGAAGGGTTAACTAGGAAGTTAACCACAGCTCCATTTCCCATTTGGGCGCCCCACTCTGACAACTTCTTTTCAAACTCTCTTATAAGACTCAATGATAAGTGAATTAAATTGATTTTGTCTTGAAGTTCGTTATTCAATCCGTTGATATGATGCATATTATCGACATAAAATGCTAAGTCATATAAGCAGTCTCTATTTTTAAATTCGAACACCGTAATACCATGACCAGAATAAAATTAAATTTCTTCACGAAGACTAAATACTCTTCTTAAAACTTTGCCTCTACTCAACCACCTAAATAGGCCTATGATATAATAAATTACATTTTCGAATTCACTATCGATATGATCGAGAAATTCTTTGAATCGGCGATATACAAGTCCTTTCCCACGAATAGTATTTACAACTTTAGTAACAACTTTGATAACATGATCCGTCTGTAATGATTTCGAATACAAATTTTGTCTATGAAGAAAGCAGTAAAAATTTATGAGCTCATTTCCATATAAACTACAGTCTTTATCAAGGTATGACACTAAACCCATGTTTTTGCCACACCATTGCCACACCGCACAGTTTATCCATACGCACTTTCAATTCAAAACGTTCGAAAACTTTTATTGTCTCCTGGTAAATATCGAAACCTGTCGTTGTGCCCTTCATAGGGACCAAACTTAATAGCTCTTCAGCAATGTTAAAATCTGTATCAACGCCTCGTGCAAAGATAGCAAGATAGGCCGTATCTGAAATGTCAACAGTTTCGTCTAACGCTATCGAAAACCACTTTAATTTGGAAATTCTCTGTTTCAAAGAATTTTCAATATAGGTAGATATATCTTCCACTCTACGACCTATTTTCATTCGGCTTAGGCTAATCTGTGAAACTAATTGGGTTTTATCCGGAAATAAAATATCAGCTACGGCCATTAAATATTCCTTAACTAATTCTGCATCTACAAAAGGTTTCAAATGTTTCATTAATATTTTTGAAATTTCAAAACTTTCTTTAACTACCGATTCCAAATTTTCACTGGCATTTTTGAACAGATATTGTTGATTTGTTAATTGATTTTTGAAATAGTTTACTTTGTTTTTTCCCAGTTGCCCTGAGAAAATTACTATATGTTTTTAAATCCATAGATTCGTAATGTCTTTTTAAAATTGAAACCTTTCATGACACCAACAGTTTCTTGGGGAATAAGACAAGATATTGAATAAAAAAATATAATTCCGATCAATTATCTTGAAAACACAGTCCTTCTTCAACGTTGCTTTTTTTTGTCACTGACATCTTAGAGCGCGCTATCACAAGGAATCGTTACCGGCACAACTGATGAACACGCATAATAAATACCGTACTACCACCAGTGGCGGCTCCTGCCCAATTACATTGGTGGGGCTCATGACAAGGGGTCTCCCCAGATTTACGAGGTGCGGAGACAATTTTGAAATTTGTTACCCATTTAACTCGTTTTACATTCTAAGCACCTACAACTTTTATTAAGTTATACTTATTGATTGATATATTAACATTGCTATAACTAATAGACATATTACGGTGTGATTTACGAAATGTTGCTAGGTTGGGTAGTTAAGTGATTGCCTATGCTAAAGCGTCGAGTACTCAACGAGTAGTGTGAATCAAGTTTTACTTTTAAAAGTATATTAGGCCACTGTGTATGCGCATCAAAGGATCTATAAATGGAAACATTGTGAGAACATTACAAATAAACCTACAATGCTGCTTCCTAAATCATATAGAATTGTATTAGCGCACTGATTAGTCATTTCTCAGCGCATGCGCATTACACCGGGACTCCATCCCAGGCCACCCGTAACACGCGCTTTGAGTGACGTCACCGCACGGTTTTGACTGTTTCAGCTTATTCCACTCACACTTAATGCACTAGTCTGGGGCTCTCTGCTGTGAGCCCCTAGCGAAGCTTGCGGCTAATTTCGTGCGTCAACTGCTAAATATTTTATGGTTTTAACATTGCTTAAATAATTCTAAGCTATTCTTAACCTAATTTAAGACAAATGAATATTAATTAAAAATTAATTTTTGTAATTGGGAGGGCTGCGCCCCAGAGCCCTTTTGGACAAACCGCCACTGACTACCACACATCTGTACTGGTCTCGTGTCAATAAACAACTGACTCAATTAAGTTTGTTATCCAGTATAAAAATGATAGGAAACAGCAACTTTATCACGAATGCTTGGCGACAGGAAATGATTCAACGATATATTGGTGTAGTAGTGGAAGACTTTAAACGCAAACAGATACGGGTCCATTTCCTGGCTTGCAAGTAATTATTCGGCAAACAATGCCAAGTGTGGTATTGACACAACATGTGTAAATGGATGCGTCACTGAATGCCTTACTTACAATCTCGGCAAGTGATAATCTTCTCGGTGTCTTATACACATAGAGTACATTAGGATTAAATATTTTTATAACCACGTCGGTATTGGTTACATAGTGTACATATGAACAGAATAAGCTCCTATGTGCCTTTCCCTATGGAATAGAATTTAATTTCATTACTTTCAAAAGAAACATTTTAGAGTGACTCGAGGGCCGTGAAACATGTCGGTGGCCGCATGCGGCCCGTGGGCCGCGGGTTGTGCACCCCTGGTCTAGAAGTTCTAAGAAGTGAAGCGGCTAGAAAGTATAAGAAATTAGCTTTATATATATATATTTATATATATATATATATATATATATATATATATATATATATATAAAGCTTTATGAAGCCAGGAACGAAGTAAATGTAATGAAGAAGATACAAACGTTAACGACAGACTGTGATAGTGCGTGCTACTTGTGAGTAGACTATTAGCGAGCTTAGTAGCTAGTATTAGAACTAACTAAAACAGTGTTGAAACTTTTTATAAATGTGAAGTGTAAATAATAGTAGCCATAACTATTTGGCACTTATTACATGTTTAAAAAACTATTATGTCGCCGGGAAAGTGTTTTGTTGAACACCTAGCACCCTATTATAATATAATACTTTTCTGCTGAAATTAATTGGTTTGGGAGAAGGGGGTTACGTGCCACCTGTGCCTCCTCTGACTACGACCATGAGACCTTCTATGCCAGAAACCTTCCCAGGAATGGGCTCAGCAATTTCTTAAAGTCTCATGGCGATCGGATGAATGTTTTAGTAATGCATGAGGCTCATACATACAAACATTCATTTTTATATACTACTAGTTGACCCGGCAAACTTCGTAGCGCCTAAAACTAAATGAAAGGCGTATTAACATTATTTGAACTAAATTTAGTATTTTATTAACATAATAATACCTGAACTTATAGTAGCCAATCGAGAAAATAGTGACAATTGAAGTTCTTGATTGAATGTTATTTATTGAAGTTCACTCGGATATGCAATATTTTTGGGTTTTCTCTATGGTGCGTACACAAATAAATCGGGTTTTCCAACAGGAGATCAAGCCAAATGCAGCTGTTAATGTAAGAAGCATGGATTTTCAAAATTAAGTTTAATTATTTTAAATTTGTTGAGTATTGGAATTAAATCAATGAAATGTCATAGGATAAGATAAGATAGAAAATAATATTGTACGCTATTTTTGTAATTAAAAAATACATGTTGAAGAAAATTATTATATCGACTGGGAGCTGTTTTGCTAAAAACCTTGCGCCGTTTTATAGTTTAATCTTTTTATGCTAAAATTAATTGACTTGTGGGGGTCACGTGCCCTCCGTGATTTATCATTTTATATAAGTAGATATAGATTTATATTTATGGCACTAGGTTAAACATTGTAATGAGTAATTTTGCAACTAAAGATGTAATATAGGCTTCTGACTTTTCAATATTCGTTTCTTATATTATTTTAATATATCATCATAGTAAAAGAAATAGGCGAAACAAAATATATTCTCTTTTGTTAAAGAAGAAGCAGTGATTGATTAAAAGACAACTATTCAAAGACTAACATTCAACTATGTTACGTGGTATATATATATATATATATATATACAGTAAACTCCCGATTATCCGTGGGCGGATTAACTGGTTTGCGGATTATCCGGGGTCTGCCATTGTTTTACAAATATCCAATTTTTATTCCAATCATATTCATGTGTTTAAATTTCCAAACAGTGAATTACGACGTAAATACATATAAGACTTAATAGAGGTTAAGATGAAGGGAATAGATATGTACGTACTAATTTTTACATTGAAAGGGAAGCATCCCGATGCGGGCCAGCGAAATAAAAGGGGCGAGCAGACTACTGTATATAAGAGACAATGACAAAACGCTTGGACGCCCGAAAACCTAAAGTGTATCATAAGATTGTAAACCAATGTCAACTAATCTAGGCTATAAATAGTCTAGGACGTGACATATGCATTATCCATGTCTGTCATATACATTATCGATCTTTATGGCTTTGTGACACAAGTAGACACTGTGTGACAAAATGGTTTTCAAGAAACTTAGATCGCACATTAACGCTAAATCAATGCTCACAAAAAAACAGACGAAAGTGACCGATTTTTTTGTTAAAAAGTGAAAGTATTATGTGTAAAGGAAATTACATATGTACATACATACTTTTGACATATACTTATGTACGTATTCTAAATAGTTAGACCTATAAATGTACATGTTATAATCCGTCAAATACATCGACATTTTAAATTATTTTCTGTATTTATTTTGCCCTCTGAAGATTATTTGTGAATTGCATTAACCGGGGTCATTATTTGTGTAACTTATGGTATAGTAATCGATCGTTTTGCGTATTCTTTGTTCATAGCGGATTATCCGGGGAATTCGTTATCCGGCGTTGCCGGGCCACCCTATTCCACGGATAATCGGAAGTTTACTGTATATATATATATTATAACATAATTTATTTAAAATATAACTTTTCCTTTAGATTATATATTTACCTTAACACTCTTTTGTCTCAATTTCAGGTTTCTAATTAATTAACACCATTATCAATTTAACATAACTTGCATTTATTCTTGACAATTAATAAACACACATTTTACCCATTTATCTTAATACTATTTAGTGACAAGATTGATTCCTTAACTAATATTACAATTACTAAAAAAACAAAGTTGTACTCTTGAGGCTTTAGAGTAAGGTTACTTTTGAGTTTTTACAATAAAGTTTAATAATGACAGTGTTAATTTCTCTTTCTCTGGGGTCATTATTATGAATCTTTTTATAAATTAGAACTTGATGAAAAAAAACTAGATTATTATTTTATACTAAAGAGTTTTAAATTGTTCTGAATTTACTGTTTATAAAGCTCTGTTGGCGAATTTTAATGTAAAAAAAAGAAAGTACTTATTGTTTGTTGATTCCTTGGATCTTTACCGTTGATACTGCTCCGATGCACTTTCAAATAACTAACTTATTTTTTCCTAATTCTTTACTAAATTATTTACGTCACACTTTTTAAATTATACAAATACAAAAAATTACATTTTCCTTAATTCTATTAACAAAATTTACCCCTTATTAACATTACTGACACTTGCCCCCCCCCCCAATACGTCTGCCCTCTGCTGAAGTTCCTCCAAGACTCCCTGATCACTTCCTTTTCAAACTTGGCGTCATCTCCCCCCCCCACGTATTTTCGTTAATTTGGTTATCCCCATACCCATCTACAATGAGCTTACTCTAACAGTACAGTGTTATTTAACCAAGGTATTTTGGTCCCTGGAAAGTCCTATCTTAAATTAGTTGGACCCTTCTTTTATTAAAGATTCACCAGCCCCTTTATGACTACCTGGAAATAGAACAATGGTCATGTACGTTGTCCGTAATTTCAGTAACTATTCTTGACGCTTTTGCAAAATATTTCTTACGACTATTTTTCTTTTTGGATATAAACTGAATTTATTCTTTAGCCTCATACGTTATGATATAATATATATATATATATATATATATATATATATATATATATATATATATATATAAATAAATAAATATATATATATATATACAAAAGAGAGAGAGAAAGTTTATATATATATATATATATATAAAATTAAATTTATATTTAAATGTTATTTATTTACCTTACCTATTTAATATCACACCTTCAGGTTTATAAAAGAATTAACACTCTTATCAATTTTTAAACATCACTTGCATTTATTCTCTTCAATTAACTCTACAGATTATTCCAAATTTATATTAATATTTTGCAGTGACAGTATTGATATCTTAACTAAATTTACAATGATAAAAGGTGGACTTCTGAGGCTTTAGACTTCTAATAAAATAACATAAAAAAACAGTATTAAAAATTTTTATTCTTGCTCTCGGGGTCGCTATTACGGGAACTTTGCTTTTAAATTAGAAATGGCGATTAGAATAATTTTTATAAATTTTGATGAGCTTAAAATTTGTTTTAAACTAAAAGATAGATGTCTGTTGGCTACAATTATAACCAAATATACTTATTGTTCTGAAGAGTCCCTGGAATCCTGGCTTTGTTCACTTCCGTGCTTACACTTGACACAAAAAAAAACTTACTTTATATTTCAAAAAAAAACTTTTACGTCGCACTTTTAAAATTTACTTATGAAAAACTCTTTACTTTATCAATTTCTCCCTTTACAACACTTCCGTCCTCGTCCCTACCAACCTGCCTGCCTCTCCCTGAGACTCTCTTCCAACTTCCTTTAAACTTCCGATCATATAGTTTTGATTAAAAATCTAATCCCGAATTAAGCAGTCAAAGTACTACTCCATATCTCTAGACTCAATGTATTTTAACGCGAACCGGAGGAGTTTTGTATGAATAATTTGGCAGAAATCCATTAGCTGTCATTGATAGCAGGGACAAACTTCGGGGTTTTTTTTCTTGATCGCTCATATTCAGTGACGGATGTAAGGGAGTTTTGGGGTTCAACCTCCTCAAACTATAGAAAAGTGAAAACTTTCAAACTGTAAAATAGCACTATAAATGTAAAAGGAAATGCAATTTCCGATGTTTGAGTTCGGTCGTTCGTTCCTAATTTATATCTACTAATTAATTGGAAGTATATGTTAACAAAATTATAATAATCACTATAATATCATACAAATAATTAATTATAAATATGCCCACCCACAATGCAATACGTGTTCTGGATTGTAAAGATATGGTAAATGATGAAGCTAACTAATGAATGTGTAAAGTCATAGAGTAGACCTACAACTATTTCCGTCAGATACGAGACCTTAGAGTTTACACTATATCTAGCATATTTCCTAAATATTTTTCAGGCACGGGAGGATAAATCAAGGCCCCCCCCAAAATATTTTCTCAATCTGCCACTGCTCATATTTATTTCTAGAAGTAATCTTTGGACGAGCAATCGCGGTCAAGGTTGAATGGGCAATGCGGCAGGTGAAGTTATAATGCACAGTTATTCTCTACAAGACCTTGCTCAAATCATTAAGTCCTGGGTGTGTTTGGGAAGGACGTTAATATCTACTTTACATCTTCTCATTTGTATACAAATGTAACAACACAAAACTCTTTCAGAAGATGTAGTTGAATAATTCAAGTAAACTAGGAGGAATATTTAATCTTTATTGCAATACTGTGAAGGCAATGTTTAATAACGTTTGCGAATACATTTTCTCTTAAAGCACTTTCATTATTATTGATTAAACACTGAGATGCACAGAGTGTAACTGCGTAAAAGGAATGTGAAAACAACATATTATCTCCCAAGTGTTGTAATTTCACAAAGAGAGAGCGGGTGTTGTACAGGTAACAAATACATTATAGATGTTATACGATTTTGTAAAAAAATAATTTACTATCATCAAAGAGAAACTAACCCATTGCAATCGCTAGTTTACCAGAAGTCTCTTGTGAATCAGTCATTGGTCTGTTGTCTTATCTAATTACACATAGATTGACTTGCAAACTTCATTTTGCAACAGAGTTTGAGTACACTGAAACCAATTCGAGGTATTATCTACGCCCCAAGCACCCCATGTCCCCGAAACCGCGCAAGCAGCCCAAGCTGCCCACACAGCCAAACAGCCCACACATCCCAAGCTGACCGCACACCCTAAACAGCCCAAGCAGCCCACACACCCCAAACAGCCCAAGCACCCCACACACCCCAAGCTGCTCCCACACCCCAAGGAGCCAAAGCAGCCCAAGCAGCTTACATGTAGAATGAACTCTCAAAGTTTCTGCATATTTTCGTAAATTACCCTGTATACTGTTTTAAATATACAAATAAGTTTGATAACACATTTTTAATACTTTTATGTAAAGGCTGTCACACCCATTTTTGTTTTGATAATAATTGCTTTAAAACTTTATATATAAATACTTGACAATTATGATTTATTAAATGTTTATTTTATAATTGAGCAGTTTCCCTCATAGTTTTATCACTTCGTTGCTATTTTCGTTTTTATTTGGATAGCATGATGTTGAATTTCAATCAAAAAAAAAAAAAAATACAGGCCTACTAGTAATTAGACTGAAGCTATAATCTATTTCCAAAAAGCCTGAAGGTATCTAACAGCCCGTAAAGAAATAGGTCTCTAAAACCGTAAAATAGTCTCTCTATAAGTCTCTGAAATAATCTACAGTGCATTCTGAAATTAATCTTGGTAAGTGAATAAAGCATTTTTAGACCACATTTATCTGCTGTGCAACATAAAATCTAGTTACCATTGTGTTGATTGATAAGAGACAAACGATAGAGCGTACGGCTTCTGGACCCTGTTTAACGCGTTTGCACTTGCGTAAATGAACAAGCGGTGAGGAAATTATCACTCATATTTTATACATTTATGTGTAATATATAAGTGAGCCAGAGGGTCAGGATATACTTCCAGCAGTTTTGAAATGTTGTTTGCAAAATTGCAGATAAAAATCCGAGATATGCATACACAGGAGACAATAGCAATTGAAGAGGGTAGGTGGTAAATTTGATAAGAGAAAAAAGGCGTACACAGCAGACTTCCGATGTCACTCCAGGTCATATACCTCCTAACTACAGTAAAACGTGTTTAAAGCAGAACCGCAAGCGACCGAAAATAGTTTCAGACTTGGACAAATTTATCCGCAATATACAAATGGCATTTTCTAAAGTCATACATAAGTACTATAAAAATTAGTTTGCAGAGTATAGTAGGATTACATAGCATAGAGAAGCTGTTGGTTCTGGAAATAATATGGTACGGTATTTACTTCTAATAAACTAAATCCCTACATTACACACTCGGGAATAAATAAAACAGGCATTAGTCAAGTATAAATAAATTATAAACTATTAATTTTACAGGAAAGTTACCTAAGTTCATATTATTCTGATTTGTTTACAAAAGTCTAACAAAGAAACTTTCCACACTTTAGTCACTATATCGGATTGGATAGAGTCCTTTAAAGAGTACAATATTTCAAGAAGACGGGAAGAGTTAGAATCAGATGACCTTCTTTCACTTAGAAGGAGAGAGAAGAAAAACAAAATATTTAAGTCAGACGAAAGAATTGAAAAACAGTACAAAACACCTAAAAACTAAAACATTGTCTTGTTTAAAATCTCTTTCCTACATAAAAAAAACGTATCAGATTAGACCAAAAAATATCAGTTGGTAAGATCAAATAAAAATTGTCAAATTGTAATATAGAATAAGATTGAAAACTTCTTTAAAACTAAAAAAACTTTTTAAAATTAAAAATATAAAAAACAAAGAGAATGATGTGACTACAAGTTGATTTTAAACACGCCAAAATGATAGCGTAACACATCTCTATAATTTTGTCAGTTCAAAGCCTGGAAAAAGTGTGATGGACGTTAGGTCAAAAGATAAATTAAAGGACCTCCAACCCGAGAAACTAAGCTACGTAGCCTATATGCTTAGCCCTTGAACGCCTTAAAGTTGTACGCATTTTCGCCTGTCACAATGTTCTGACATCATCTATCAAAACTTGATTTGTACACATCTTTCGCAAGATTCCCGGTGTTTCATATTCCGTTGTACTCGTCTTTCGTTTATTCTGGTACTACGTAGATTACGAAAATAATAACAAGTAGGAATTTAAAATATTGTAAATAATTTGTCTATTTGAAAAATATAAATATATATTTGCAAAATTTCATGATAATATATATATAGTCCATATAAATAAAAATATTTTTACATTTTTAGAGCTTTTATGATTAGTTTTTCGTTCTGCTTAGAGTGTTAGTGGTTTTTTAAAAGTTTAACAATTGATTACAAATATATTTTTACTTTTATTTCTAATTACATTTACGGATACTATTTGGAGACCCTAGCAAGAAATAAAAAGTCATTGTTTTTGTTTTTATTCTATGGTTCAATAAATAATTAGGACTATATAAAATGGACATAAAATATTCTATAGATTTTAAATCTCAGAATTATTAATATGTTATCCTATAGTTTAAATAAAGATTGTTACTTTTGGAAAGATAAAATCTCCGCAAAATAAAGAGAACGGCAAATTAAGAGGACATTTAAAAATATACTAATAATATTAACTACGTAAATTTCTTATAAATAGTTATATTTTAGAACTTTTGAAATATTTAGCAATTAAAACAATAAATCAATTAATGCAGAAGTAGCCTGCTAATAGTTATTCATTCAATACACGAACGATTAAACTTAACCCCTATACTTTTTATTATACTTATTAAGAAGTACCATTAACGATTAGTAATTAAATAAATAAACTACTATAAATAAAAGTAGGCCAATTCTCTACTGGTCACATTTCCAGTGGGTGACGGCGAAAGTCTGGCTTAACCTCACTTTCATTTAGAAATCGCTGTTATCACTTTAGGCCAGCTAATGTTAGCTGTTCTAAACTTCGCGCCATGGCGAAGTAGATCTCTTACAAAAACCCCAACACTCGCATGATTGCCACTATGCCAAAATTAAGTTACTTTTATTGTACCGAACTAGTTTCATGTTAACGAAAATCTCCAGGCTCTGAAATGTGTAAAAATAAACAAAAACAAAACTGTATATACCTTTTCTTATGTTTATACACATATGTTTTACTAATTTTTGAAACAAATATGATATATTTTATAGAAAATTTGAAAATCTGACTGTGTTCTTAATTTTATTTTAAGGATGTTCACTGAAAGTTTCAAGACTCCACCTATTATAGCATGGAGAATTTGGTAAACTTTGCTGTTTTTTATAGATGAATTCATGGGTATTTTCGTATTTTACTGAAAAAATAAGAGCTTGCAGATTTGAATCTCTCAATTTACTTTCAAGGACATCTTTCTAGTTACAATCGTTTTAAATATTTTATTTTCCATTAGGAGTTAATATATAATCAACTTGCTTGAGATCTCTTTATATGGCGTTCTAAGAAATATCTTGACCGTCTGCGCAGTCCCAATAATAACGTTTGTTTCTGTTATAAATAGAAATTATATTATGTGCTACAAACGTCACCGGCATTAAATATTTCTTAGTCTTACAAGTTATAAATTTGAAATTTAATTACATTGAGTAATTAAAACAAAATTAGGTCTAATTGTATTTACACATAGCAAAAATAGGATTGTTATCAAAAGCATTTCTACCTGTTTAGGTTGTATGAATCGGTATCAGAAATGCTGAAACAGGTATTTAAACTGAGAACCAATAAAGTTTTTGAAGTGTATAGGGTCTAACTACAGTGCAATATCTAGCCTAGACTAGTAAACCTTTCTTTCTCTAACGACGTAAATTTCTTTATTATCAGTAAGATAGAACTATTATTATTTTAAAACCCCTAATTATAATTGAAAATAAAACAACTTTGGCAATAATTATAGTTTCTGAATAGAATTTGTGCCCCATACAGAATAATAGCCTCTACTTCTCGACATAAAGCATGCCTTCCTCATGCGGAGCGAATGCAACAATGCCTCATATTCTTAACACACAATGCGTCAGTAGTGTATTGTACTCAGACAACAAATCGTACTTTTAGGTGTGGGTAGATGAAAAATGACAAAATCAGTTTATTCACGAGGATATTATTGGAGATGAATTCACAATTTATATTAAATGGGAAAACGTTTTACAAAACCTCACTAGAGTGAGATGAACTTCTTCGTGGAAACGAAGCATCACGCATTCTATAGTGAACTGTTTATTAATCGAAAACATAAAAGATTTCTTGTTCTATTTCACTTGAGTTGTAAGTTTTTGATAACCAGAATTGTTCATAAAAAACATTTCTTAATACAAAAACTGTAATTGTTAACTAACTGAATAATAAGTTACTAAAACACTTGTAAATTGTTACACTTGCCTATAGTAGCACTAATTTTATATCGTTGAGAACTGCCGTTTTGGAAGATGTGTCCCATTGTCAACCCAGACGAGTTATGGTCCGAGTTGACAATGGGGGGACATCTCCCAAAACGGACGTCTTTAACAATATAAAGCTAGTGGTACTATAGGCAAGTGTAACATTTTAAAAGTGTTTTTAGTAAAAAAAAAACTATTAGCGCAAGTGAAGATGGAATCAACAAATATGAAAAATAAGTATTTTTTTGAAAAATTCAGTGTAACTTAAAACGTATTTAGTTGTATTATCACGAATGTTTTGAAACGCGTCAGCAAGTAAGCCATTACGTATTCACTTAGTTAAGTATTTTTAAAATATAGTTTAATCAGCGAATTCAAGATGATTACATCAAGCAACTTCAATTTCTGATTTGTTTAACAGAGATAAACATAGTTGGTTTTATCTAGTTAAGTAGCTATTTTTAATATATAACTATTTATAATAATAATGTTGTAAGTATATTTGTAATTTATATACTTTTGGATGGAACTGAAAGGTAATCAAATCGTAAACAACAATATAGGGAACAAAAAGCTTAAAAGTTTAGTACTTTAGCAGGTAATGAAATCGAAATCTTGTTGCTGTTCATGACGAGCTGGTTGTTAATTCTTATTACACTTTTGCTATTACTTGCGACCAGTTTTTTTGTTAACTAAAAGTTGTTAAATTGTTAACTTACACTTGGAGGAAACGTTTTCGTCTTACGACTTCTTCACCCTCTTTGGAGTCTGAAGAAGTCGTAAGACGAAAACGTTTCCTCCAAGTGTAAGTTAACAATTTAACAACTTTTAGTTAACAAAAAGTCTGGTCGCAAGTAATAGCAAAAGTGTAGTAACAGGTAATGATAATAATATATGATGGTGATAACATATGACATGAAATAAATATACAAATTCAGCCATGTCCTGTATTGATTTTTGATCCGTTGATTACAAGACAAGGCACATTTCTTGTCAGATCAATCAAAAGTTTTTTTTTTTATATATACCCCATTGTTTTGTCTCGACGGGACGAAAATTCTGACTGAAACCAGACACTTTAGGCCGGAGCCTGAAGACGTCTGTTGTGAGGTCTGTTTTTCTCTTTCCCTTCTAATCCATGCACTTGCCTTAAAATCTATCGACGAATACGTCGGGTGACATCGGTTCAGAGGGAAATACGGTTCAAATGTAGGCCATGATCCAACATGATCGGATGTAGATTAAGATTCCTTTATTAATTGCAAAAAGCGAAACCACATACTATGGGCGAGGAATTGACTTTGTCGGCAATCGAAGAAGTTTTATAAACTGCTCTCCATCATAAAACATTAGAAATGACAAATTCCGCTGACCAATATTCCTGTGCAAAGAAATGGCACAGGACGTTGATATGTCAAGGTAGCGTTATAGGTAAAATTCTATAAGCTGCACTTGGAGGGCTGAGGACCTTGGCAAGAGACCGAGGACGAGGAGAGGGTGGAGGTGCTGGCAGGTCTTTTTGAAAAACATACACCCTTGGACTTTCGTTAACTAATAGGGTTGACTCATTTTGTTATTTATTATTAATACGTTTTAATGTATAGTTTAAATAACAAATGTAAATATGGCGTTCACGGAAGCATGCTAATAGAATTGTCTAAGGCATGGTAGGCCGTAATTTATGGTCCGAATGAGGGATGACGACAGTGCCTGATGTTTTCTAGACGACGAATACACGATTTCTACCTAAGAGCCAAGTGCTAGCTCATAAAATTTTACCTATACTTGAGGATTTGTCAGTGTGCCACTCTCGATGAATTAACTCTGCCATTATGAATATCAATATCCCTACCATTAGCCCGATCAGGGCTGTCCAAAGGAATTTCGGGCCCCTTGGCAAACATGAGTACGGGCCTCTTCATTACTTCAAACTTAGGTCTATACAACCATGCATTTTGCATGGCAATCAATTAGAGTTTCCTTGTCGAAACCAACTAGGCTTCCTGAATCTAATCTGTGTATGTTTAGTTTAATTTATATAAACTGCCGTTCGTTTACAGCAACTAAGACATTGTATTTTGTGTGAATAGAAGATTTCATTTATTGAGTATTTATTACTTTACCATTAAAAGCCTGAACAATTTTACATTGTACTTTTTATACTTTATTGATATATTGTTTTATCTCTTTTATGGATTTCGCCACACGAGTAATTATTTTCCCTTTAGATGGCCCTGAACCCGATCTCTGAAAGAAGAAAAGGTTTGTCGGGAGGTAGTTGTGTTGGCAAACGATTGGCAACTGATACAGAAGGAAAATCAATACTTAGCACTGAGCATAGCTTGTTTGGCGCTCCAGCGATGGCAGAGCGCCATTACGTTTTTTTTATTTGAAACAAGCGGTAGCACATACACTTGGAATACAAGATGGTATTTATTGCCAAAATAAAAATTCAAAAATGGGTACCAAGAGTTCAGGCTTCTAAAATCAATACCTGTCTACTATCCAAGAATGTGGAAAGTAGTGTAAACATGTTTAATTGCATTTTCCTTATTGTATTCGGGCTAGCGTGTTTTTAGGCAATGAAGAACATGTTGCCTAAATAACAAAATAGGAATCGAACATAGACAAACTGCTAGCATTGCACCAGCCTCAAAAATCTCATTAATTTTTATACTATACATTGATTTTTCTTTAATTGTGTAGTTTATAATAAAAACAGTCTTTGATACTTTGATGTTGAATCATCATTTTACTTTCGTATTTCTGAGAAGAAACCTTTAGATCAGTTGTATTTAGAGCTCTGATTCTATGTGATTTCATGATTACTTTTGGGAATAAAATATATCTGAACATTTCTCCAGATTTAACCGTATGTGTAATATAAGATATTATATGAGGAGAAAATTTGTTCACATACCAAGTGGACAGCGGAACCTGTGTTAGATGATAACTCTGATGTGCAATATCCTTCAAAAAGTAGAGAGTACAGCTGCAAGTGGTACAGTCTAAGCAAGAATGTCCGTTGATCTAGATGCGTGAAGTAACTAAGGACGTAGTTTGTGTTTGTAACGACTAATCACCAAGTCCTTACATCCGGATCTGGTCGTGCTAGCATTTCCTTTATGTCTAAGACATATCCGCGTATGTCCCAACTTTTTCTCTTGTTAGTACACGCGTTTAAGAATACTATGAAAACAATTAGACATCAATTCCAAAACAAAAATGTGCACAAAAATGACTGAAAATTATGCACACGCAGTAAATACTTTAATAAACACAGTACTTGTAAGGCAATAATATTTTTAAACCTGCCTTAGGCTCTGAACACTCTAAGTAGGCCACTACGCATTCCGTTCTTTGACAGGCCGAAGCACTGTGACGCTGACGTGACTGCTAGAAGACAACTTTCTAATGACCTGCCTGATAAATAAAATGTAAACGGCGTTATCATCCACACAATCAGATGTGGACAGTACTAGTTAACCTGTCACAGAAAGATGACCGTACGATGCAAGTTAGGAAATCGAGTTGATATCAAAAAATTGTAACACGCAGAAACTTTCCCTTATTAGTTACTGTGTGTTACACATACAATTTGATATATAAAAAGTTTAAAATATATTTTAAAGAGATTGCGCGAAATTTTAAAACATTTACTAATTTAAAATAAAACACTTATAAAATCGTTCACTGAATGAAGGGCTTTCTAGTCATAATTTTTACATATCTCAGACAATAATTGGTAATAAATCTGTCTAAGAAAAAGCGACCTAAAAATTAATTCGCATTTAAGGACAAGAGTTATTTTTATGAATTGGAATTGCTACAGGAAAAAATATTCAAGCAAAGACGAACTCGAATTTACGCCTGAGTCTAGCGAAAATGTTTTTCTCTTCTCTAGCTTCGACACGCAATCATACCTACCTGTAAATCCGACATTATTTTTAATCTTGTAGAGTACAATTAGTTAGAAGATCATAAGGTCAGTAAAAAATAGATCGGCGTTTACTGCGCTATACAATACTAAAAAACCTTTAACAAAAATATTTTTATTTTAGCTTGATGTACATTTTGGTTACCAAGTAACCGTCCTTAGAGGCATAACAACCAAGACTCTTATGCCACTTAGGATGGTTACTTGGCAGCAGAAATGTACATTAGGTTAAACTAAAATATTTTGCCAAATGTCTTTGAGTATTATTTATTATTATGCAACCATAGTTTGTTCCTAATAAACAGTCACCTATTTTTTATGTTCATATTTATTTAGGCACGCGCATGAAAGTTTCCTTTTAAAGGTGTATTTTAATATAGGTGTATAGTATTGTTGTATAGTATTCATGTATAGACGTGAAATGCGCTGTTTCTATTACGCACCCAAAAACGTAGTCCCAACTAAAATGCGAATAAATAAACCTAACATAACCTAACTTTAGCGTGCTTTCCGCATTTAATTTGTGTGTTGGTTCTAGTTAATTTATTTGAATTTATTTACCTATCAAGTATCCAGTTAAGATAAATGTAATTTTATACAACCTTATTACGCACTTATATTAGTGGCCTCCGTATAATATGTAAGTATATTCTCACAAGATTATAAAACAATACCGTGGCATAATTATTACCATTCGCTCAAATAAGGACTTTGTCAAGTTATAGTGATGACTATTGTATAGACGATTGCTTGAATAAACTATGAAATCATTTAATTTTACATAATCTAGTCTAACAGTACTGAGTTTTACGAAACGAGCTTAAAAACAGTAATTTTCATTTATTTCGGGCAGTAAATTTTAAGAAAGTAAAGATTGACGCAGTATATAAACGCATTAATGGTCGTGTCGCTGAGTGCGGCTCACACACAGTAGCCTTCAAAGCAAACAGTAAGAAGGGAACAAATAAACGTAAAAGTAACAGCAAGTCGCCGAAACGAGAATAGTCTTTGAAAGCTTTGTTTCTTGAAGCCTTACATGTAGGCCTAAGTTTTATTGTGTCCACTACTAGGAATTATGTATAGTAACACTGAATTGGTGCCATCTTGCTAACGGGTGTAGATATTGTAAAATTTAGTCGGTGGTAGACAAATATTTTGCTACACTGAAACAACCAAAGAAAATATGTTCTGCAACAAAAGAGAAAACAGTAAACCCCGAAGGAACCTTAAATGCTTTAGAAGATGATGAAACATAATTTTATTGGAGCAAAGTATTAGTCCTGTTCTGATGGAGAGTCAAGTCACTACTTCAAGTTGTTTCTTACGGAGAAAATATTTCACAACCAGCTTAAGAAGAAAATATTTCACTACCAGCTTACGGAGAAATATTTCACAACCAGCTTATGGAGAAAATATTTCACAACACAGCTTACGGAGAAAATATTTCACAACACAGCTTACGGAGAAAATATTTTTACAACACAGCGTTTACTAAAGAAATACATTTATTATTTTTACAATTATTAGTTATACGCTTTGAGAAATTTTAACAAAAAAATGCTGTATCAGTTAAAAAATAAAATAGTGTGCTTTTTATATTCTATACCAAGAACATAATAGTTTCACAGCAACGTTTGTGGGCTCAAGGAACTTGACTAAAAGTAGTTAGGTTCACAAGGCTATATAGGAATATTTTTTTGATTATTCGAAGAAATATTTTTCAATTTATAATGGTTTTCATCTACTTGATATGTTTTAAGACATGGATTTGAAACCAGCGTGATAGTAAAAATAAAAATTATAAAACACTAAAAACGCCTCCAATGCGCAACGAAACTAGAGAACCAAAAGGCACGTGACGCCACTCCTACAGCGCAACCTGGTTGTACAGCTTTGCACCTGTAACTGACATCTGACCACTTCCGGGTCTGAAGGTATCAGCAATTCGATATAGCCTGCTTCTCACTCTCTCTCCCTCCTCTCTCTTTCATACACACACACACACACACACACACACACACACACACACACACACACACACACACACACACACACACACACACACACACACACACACACACACACACTCACACACACACAAACACACACACACACACACACAAATAATATTTCATATATTTTAAAATAACTATGAAAAAATGCATATACATATTTGAGAAGTAAATTTCTATGTATTGATAAGTTAGTGCATGGCCAAAGCGCGCTAGGGATTGAACATGAAGATTCTCAGTTGGAATCCGGCCAGACCCCCTTCCCCAAAGTTTTATAATGTAACTCTCGAATAAATATTGAAAAAAATATATTGACATCAATTACATACACCATAGGTTAGAAAAAATGAATAGGCTATAAACTAGATTGAATGTATAAAAACGTAGGCCTATTTTAATAACGATTGAAAATTTGTACAAGATATATAGGTCTATATCAAAAGAGTGTGAGCTAATAAAAGGAATTTATAAAAATATCAATATTTTTCTATTTTTTTAACAAGTTTTGTCTAACTCGATACGTTTATATATTTAAAAAAATTTTACATTTTTTGTAAGCCTAAAAACTTTACATTGAACACATAATCTAAAAATACAGTTTGGCTTACAAATTTCTAAATTTAGAACAAAAAAAGAAAATTCCAATATTTTAAACTATAGTGCATATTTAGTAATAAACGAAGCTCAAATAAACCCTCGCTTTTCAAAATTCCATTTTCTCTTCTTTCTCCATAGGCCTAGTTATTTTCGTGATAAACAAAATATAATTTTAATGAATTATAAAAAAAGAATCTTATCCCTACAAAATGTAGAACTTAAAAGAAACATACCCTGAGAATGAAGCATGGAATAGTATTCACTATGAATAAACGACACAAAATTAGGAGTGATGTTTGAACAGTGCCGTGCGCTGGTGCAGAGCCTCTTCCAGAACACTATCAGCTCTTGTCAAACTTTCTACGAACATGAAATTCGTTTCTCTCTAGTGTAAAATTTTCACGTTATTTACCTTCTTTAATTTTGATCAGTTTAGAGGCACGACGTAAGGACATCCCTTACCCAGGATGCGTTTAAGACAGTTATATCTCATGCATATAGAGATACATAATTCTCAGTATATTTTCACTCTTAACTAATTATCTTTTTAGATCCTGTAACACACTTTAGAAGGTGTTACATATTAAATTAGCAAATTTCAGAAAACAAACGAGAATGGATTCAAAATTGTAATAATATATGACTATGTAAAAAAAATTGTTATGTATGAGAAATATTTTAATGAGATCTCTGGCTGATAGTGACATCTAACGGAAAAAGATTAAAACAAGTAATTAAGGTAGGGATGCGCCCCCGGATGCGCGGTAGGTAGGAAGGTTGCACGCAACTAATATATCTCTCTCATTTGGCCAAGATGTAAGAGGGGAACGAACGTCTCCAAAGAGCAAGAAAATTTATTTGTTTTTTTTAAATTTTAATTAATGTAAAGTTTTAATTTCGTATAATCATTGCTTAGAACACGGCGTACGTTACCAGGTACCAGATGGGACGCTGAATTATTGATGACATTTCCCGAGTCTTTTCCACGAGGATGATACAAGGCTTTTACCGAGACTTTTCCACGAGGAGGAAGCGAGGTTACGACATGTGAATACAGCTAAGTGGGCGATTTAAGATTTTAAAGATTTATTTCAAAATTTAAAATGTTTCACAGCAGAATTCTAATTAATGAACATTGAACTTTTCAACTAATTAGCATAACTGTAATTACGCATCTTTTGGTGCCATTATGTTCACTTTGAATTATTAAATTTGATTATATAAAAAGGCAAGTAAACTCGAGTGCAGATTCATTTTCAGCCATTGATTGATTAATTAATTGAAAGATTGCTATCCTTAAAAATTCATAAGTAGAATATAAAATGTTCCATAATCCGTAACTGAGTGTCAAAAAAATATGTATCATGATTATAATTTATTTTATTTGTCTTTCTTAAAATAAAAGAGTGTAATTTGCTTTAATAGAATTTAAAAGAGTCATTGTTTTACCAGCGCACAATTCCTTGCATTTCAGGTTAACAAGCCTTAAGAATTAATTTAATAATATTCTGCTAATTTTAATGATTTAACTTGGTATTTTAAAATGTTTTAATGTAACGGAGTTATACCTTCAATTGCGTTACAGACAGACGTCTTTGTTACGCCTGAACTGTAAGCTAGAAGTAAAAATTAAATTTTTTAAGAATTAAAAAAAAAAAAATAAATAAATAATATTCAATTTGTTAAACCATACGTTACATAAAAATGTGTAATTCTGCTTAATTTAATTATATATACCGTCACAAAATGCGCCACTCTGCTAAGGAAAAAAATTGAAATGTAAATTTGTGTGTTGGCGGAAAGAAAATTAAAAATGGTTGAAAATAATCGATTTAATTAAATATATTCAAAATGTAAAAAAAAAAAAATATTCATTAATCATTTAACAGTGTAAATTTTGTAAAATGTATAGGTTGAACGCAAAAGGATGTAGCTGGTAGCTTGTGTAAACAGTTCGGTAAAGATAGGGGAGAAAACCAGTTATAACCTGTTTTTACTTGTATTGTAGTCAAGGTCAGAGACTCTTGTTGTTTAAAATATTAATCGTAATATGCTTGGTAGAGTTTAGATTTTTTGTAAGTTTGTGCATGGCATTGAAAGCCAGTCGTAGAGTACCATTGTTTACACAGCTGCGAGCCTGTTTAAATATTTCGAGTTTGCTTGACTTTTCTGGATAAGGAATATATTCTCGTTAATTTTCTGAAAGCAATTCTATTAAACAAAATGGATTTAATAATAGAACTTTGTCAAAAGAGGAATTAAAATATAATAAAAAAGAAAATTATAATGGAAGTTAACAGTGATATGATTTTAAAAGTAATGTTTAATAAAAAAAAAAATAATAAATTTATGAGTTAATTTTAAAGGTATTTAAATTTAAATGTATAAGTTTATAATAGTCATATAAAAATATTTCAAGCAAAATTTGTCTTTTAAAATAGTTGAAATTTCTTAAAATTTTAAATTTGGAAATATGCAAGCTTTATTTTAAAAAGAGGAATAAATTAACAAGGAAAATACGAATGTGCCTTTGTACAGAATTTATACTCCACGACAACACTCACATTGTATGTCAAAGTGCACGTTGACATACTATAGATATTCTACATGAGAGAGAGACTAGGACAAATCTCAAAACACATAAAACTACATCGATTCAATGACTTATGGGGAATCAACAGACTATACACTTGACCAAAATTGTGTATAAAAGTGCAATCGTAGGTTCCGTTTAATTTCAATTCTTATTTGTAAATACAAGAGCTTAGCAAAAATTGATTCAATTTGTTTACAGAAAGATTTGAAAGAAGTTTTAATATGTAAGAGAATACATATAATCCTTTGTGTGTCAACATGCTAGCTATATGATTTTTAAATTAAAATATGGGTTTTAATTTAAGAATAATGTAATTGGATTTTCAAAGTATGGGTTTTGAAATCCAAAAGAGGTATAAGATGTACGAAATATTGTAGAGATAACGAAAGGTTATGAGGCAATGGTACATGCTTAAAGTTGTGAAATGGAGAGGAGAATATGTAGATAAATAGCGTCGATAATGTTGAAAATTTTTGGCTTACAGGAAGTAAGCGGTATTCATAAATCCTAGAGATTGGATTGTGAAAAATATAGCTAGGGCATATGTAAGGTAATGTTGACAAACAAAGAGGAATTTTGAAACAGAGTAATTTTGAAAGAGTTTAATTTAAATAAAGAGTAAATTTATTAAGGGTAAATAAGGTTATTTTGAAATTAAAAGAGATATAATTATGTGCTTATGAAATAAAAAAGTTTACGAGAAGTTTGATTTTGAAAGAAAATATTTTCAAGTATGCAATGTTTTTTAAAACTTTATATTGTGAAATAAATAGTTTTGAGAATTAATAAAACAAGTTTCAAAGAGTTAATTAAAATAAGAAATGTTTATTAAAGGACTTTTTAATCTAAATTAAATTAATTCTTTTAAATCTAAATTAAATTTATTATAACATATGTATTTAAAAGATAAATGGAAATAATAAGTAAATTGTAGGTTTACATGGAAGTTTGAATTTTTGCATAAAGATTTTAAATCAAAAGCTGAGTAAATATAGTTGATATTATTTTTGATTAATTAATGAAAGGGTTTTAATGAAATAAAGTCAGTAAAGAACATTATGTAAAAGTATAAGAGTATGTGTCAATACAAATGTTTTATGATATGTTTCTTTTAAAGAAGAATAGTTTGGTTGCTGAACTGAGAGTCATTAATAAATTATAAAATTAGATAAAAACATTCCAATAAAAAAAAAGAGGGAGAAATGAAATGACACAATTTTTTTTTTCAAGAGGGCGGAAAAATATGTAACACACTTTAGAAGGTGTTACATATTAAATTAGCAAATTTCTGAAAACAAACGAGAATGGATTCAAAATTGTAATAATATATGACTATGTAAAAAAAATTGTTATGTATGAGAAATATTTTAATGAGATCTCTGGCTGATAGTGGCATCTAACGGAAAAAGATTAAAACAAGTAATTAAGGTAGGGATGCGCCCCCCGGATGCGCGGTAGGTAGGAAGGTTGCACGCAACTAATATATCTCTCTCATTTGGCCAAGATGTAAGAGGGGAACGGACGTCTCCAAAGAGCAAGAAAATTTATTTGGTTTTTTTAAATTTTAATTAATGTAAAGTTTTAATTTCGTATAATCATGGCTTAGAACACGGCGTACGTTACCAGGTACCAGATGGGACGCTGAATTATTGATGACATTTCCCGAGTCTTTTCCACGAGGATGATACAAGGCTTTTACCGAGACTTTTCCACGAGGAGGAAGCGAGGTTACGACATGTGAATACAGCTAAGTGGGCGATTTAAGATTTTAAAGATTTATTTCAAA
Organism: Prosapia bicincta; assembly: GCA_036971475.1. Taxonomy (NCBI): domain Eukaryota; kingdom Metazoa; phylum Arthropoda; class Insecta; order Hemiptera; family Cercopidae; genus Prosapia; species Prosapia bicincta. Next base: position 20,963,054 of record JBAIZL010000009.1, on the reverse strand, counting down.
ATTTAAAATATTTCACAGCAGAATTCTAATTAATGAACATTGAACTTTTCAACTAATTAGCATAACTGTAATTACGCATCTTTTGGTGCCATTATGTTCACTTTGAATTATTAAATTTGATTATATAAAAAGGCAAGTAAACTCGAGTGCAGATTCATTATCAGCCATTGATTGATTAACTAATTGAAAGATTGCTATCCTTAAAAATTCATAAGTAGAATATAAAATGTTCCATAATCCGTAACTGAGTGTCAAAAAAATATGTATCATGATTATAATTTATTTTATTTGTCTTTCTTAAAATAAAAGAGTGTAATTTGCTTTAATAGAATTTAAAAGAGTCATTATTTTACCAGCGCACAATTCCTTGCATTTCAGGTTAACAAGCCTTAAGAATTAATTTAATAATATTCTGCTAATTTTAATGATTTAACTTGGTATTTTAAAATGTTTTAATGTAACGGAGTTATACCTTCAATTGCGTTACAGACAGACGTCTTTGTTACGCCTGAACTGTAAGCTAGAAGTAAAAATTAAATTTTTAAGAATTAAAACTAAATAATATATAATTTGTTAAATTATACCGTGACAATCCGGAAACCCAAAACGAAAATCACTTGAATATGTCAAAAATCATCATATGGGTAATGTGTCAAGACCGTCCGGTCCATATCTATTTCTGAATTCTTCGTTGAAATAGTTATGCTATAAGAAAGAAGTAGTTTGGTGGTGATGATGAAGATTTGACAATCAATATTGTCAATTGACAGTTACCACCGATTTAATCTGTTACGTCATCCTCGTTATCGCTGAGAACAAGAAAATAGAATTTTTTAAATCAATTACAAAATTACTCTGCTATGCATAACTGTTACAGACTAAGTTAATGATGTCATCGATTGTCAATTCTTTTAAACGCGGTTACAGATGACTTATTGAATAACAAGATGTGAAAAACAAGATATAGCAAGAAGACAGCCTGCAGGACGGTACGGAGTGACTTATACAGTCAATAAATCGTCGATTGCATCTGTCGTTCACATAGGAGTACTGTGCCTGGGGTATGAGTAAGAAACATTTATACGTTAGGACTGCTTATTTCTTATTGCTTTCTTATAGAATTTTCCCCGAATTGTTAGGTTTGAACTAATTGGTAAACTTCTTACTTAAGTTCTTTTTCACATTAAAGTATTATTTACTATTAAGTAGTAAATAATAATGGGAGTAATACAAAATTATAATGTTGAATAAAGTTGGAAAAGTCTTGTTCAGGAAACGTTTTAGGGATATATTTATGCAAAGATTTTAATAGTAGTGCTATTTTGCTGAAGACTTTGATTAAAAATATTTTACCTAATAGCTTTAAATGCTTAAAAGATTTTAAAACGTGGCTGAGTAAAATATAGATGGAATGAAAGCATTGTTGAATTTAAAAGTTTTTTTACTACACCATATTGGAAACTGTAAATGCGTAATCTGTAACTGCGACATAAACAAAGCAATGATTGGTAAAGACGCGGTTGATTGGCATGGAATCAATGTCAGTAGAACGGCTAGTAGAGCGGAAACTGCAATGCCTTGATCCGGGTTGCCAACTAAACTGCTAACGCTAAGAAGGTATAGCGTCAGGGAGATAAGACCCCCATTTTTATAATGCTCTTCCAGATAATCATCATTATTTCTAGGCGTTTCAGTTTCATAGCATTTTGTGGTGAATGATTCAACGACCAGCTTTCACAGTATATGATACGGTGTTTATAGTATAATTTCCCGCCGCGACGTCCTGCTTTCTGTACGTCCTAGTGCATTGCGCAGGCGTGCGTCACTTCTACCTTTGCAAGCTGCTCTATTTCCTTTGGCATACTTTTCTCCCTTCAAGAATGTCTCGGAGTCAGTAAAAGTGTAGTCTATTACATTAAGAAGTAGATATACAAAATAAATAACTCGTTTGATGTGTGAATGTCACAAAGAAAAGTTCAGCGCAACCAGAGGACTACTATAAAGATTAGGGTTGGTCATACTTAACAGTAACCGTTTAACTACAATTACAAAAAAGGAATTTGTTTGCACTGGCCAAAGTTTCCTATCTTCTGACATAGAAAATTTCCCTAAATATGTATATTTATTTAAAAACAAATAAAAATATAAAGCTAACACATATACACATTAAGCTGATATATATATATATATATATATATATATATATATATATAAACATAAAACTAACAACCTGTAAACATGAATCCAAGACCTATAAATATAAAGTCAGACCTATAAACGTGAAGTTAACACTTATAAACTTAACGTTAACACCTATAAACATAAAGGTAACCTCTATAAACATAACATTAATACCTATAAACGAGAAAGTAACACCTAGAAACATGAAGCCAACAGCTTATAAACATAAAGCTAACACCTATAAACATTAACGTAACACCTAGGAATACGAAGCTAACAACTTATAAATATGAAGAGAACACCTATCAATATGAAAGTAACACCTATAAATATGAAGAGAACATCTATAAATATGAAAGTAACACCTATAAAAATCAATCTAACACCTATCAATATGAAGCTAAGATCGATAAACATGAATGTAACACCTATAAACATCAAGCGCACACCTATAAACTTGAATCTAACACTTATAAATATGAAGTTAAGACCTATAAACATGAAACAAACTAATATAACCATAAAGGTAACACCTATGAACATTAAGGTAACACCAATAAACATAAAGTTAATATTTATAAACATTAATGTAACATCTAGAATTACGAAGGTAACAACTTATATTCATGAAGACAACACCTATAAACATTAAGGTAACACCTAGAAATACGAAGCTATCAACTTATAAACATGAAGACAACACCTATAAACATTAAGATAACTCTTATAAGCATGAAGCTAACTGACATAAACATGAAGGTAAAACGATTTCCAAGTATTTTATATTTTATTTACACCGACTTGGGCGTGATCTTATTAGCGATCTAGCCGCTAGGTGTGGTTGGGTATCAATGAAATACTTTAGTTCGAATATAAAACCAATGTTATTAAATTTACTAAACCATAAACCACAATTTATAAGCATCTACTTGAAGATTATAACAAGTTAAATAATATGTAACAACGGTAGAATTGGGAATAGTTGATGGGGATTTAGGGGTTTTTTTAAGGAGAGGTCTATTTCTCTTACGATTAAAAACAGCAGTAGCTGCTGTTTGTTTAGAAAGCGACTGGGGTATAGTTTTCTTTTTCATTGCGAGAAATTGAAACCATTCTAAAAAGTAACTTGTCTGAACCTGTAAATGTAATATGCCGCCAAGTTCGTGTTGAACAGGATGAAAAAACATGGTTTACAATGGTAGACATACTAAAGAATAGTACAAAGCAATAATTTTCTTGTCCTGTTCATTAGTATTTCTACCATTATATTTTATTACAAGTGTTTAGTATCATATCAATAATAGAACATGGGTTATGTTCAGATAGATATTTTTGTTCAGAACAAAAACTTACTACAGCATTAACTTGAACTTTCAAAACGTGCAAATCTTGCCTTTATTTCTGTCTTTCGTCAGTCACCTCAAATTTCTTTTAAAATGAATATTTAAAGTTCTAACATAACAATGTTTTGCAATCACACAAGTTGTTCGCAAGTTCGATTCAACAGAGTATGCATGCATCGAGAGCTTTTAATGCTGCATTCTCAAGCCCCGGAAAACAAGAAATGCCAGAGTAACAATCATTATAGAATTAAAACAATTTTTTTCATAGAAAATATTTCTTTAAATTGCGTATTATTTTGTAAAATGATCATTCGTGTACTCTTAAAATATATATTTTATCAAATTTCCAATACCATATCTCAGCTATTTTAAAAGCAGCTCCTAAGTACAATTTAACATTTAGTTATTCAGTGTCAGACTAAAATTGTTTTCTTCCATATTGCCCCTAGGACAGGTTTTTCTTGTATATTGCTTCTGTAACAGGATTTTCTTTCATATTGCTCCTGTGTCAGGTTTTTCTCCAATATTGCTCCTGTGACGTTTTTCGGTCATTCGAAAAATCACTTATTCAACCTCTCCTTCCATCAATTGTTTCGAACAATCACTGCTCTGCCGATAGGAATTTATTTTTATTCAGGCTAGAATTGCCACTAGAGATCACCTGTAGAACAATAAATAGGCACATTTCTTGTTCTATAGTACAAAATCACCGTACAATTTTAGTATGGTAACAATTCTTGAAAAAGACTAAAGTACCGTGAGTACGTACTTTGTTTGTTTTGTTTTCTTTGCAATTAGAATCGCCATTTATAATGTCATTTATAAAAATTGCAATATTCCAAGTATCAATTCATAAAACATAGATCTAACAGTTCAAATGCTACAGAAGTCCTTGTTACTCAAAACACACATTGGCGATATATGTGCTTCTCATATTAAAATCGAAGAAGAAAAAGAATTTATTACCGTTGTTGTGTATGTTTCACCTAAAAAAACAATTAACGATATCATTTCACTTTTATACGAGAGAAAGGTTCAATAATTTTTATATCAATAAACATTAACTACCGATAATTTTAGCAGAGGCCTTCAATATAAATTTTGCAAAAGATGAATCAATGTCATTAAATACGTTCCTTCAAAAAGAAATTAATAGCAACTTAACAATTATGCAAGAGAATGTACGACTAGATATGGAACAACAATATAATTAGTATTTATAAAATACTTTTGTACACTTTTGTAGAATACTTTTGTAATAGCCTATACTTTAGTTATCATCGACCAAATTTAGCAGTAAGACTTAGAAACAGACAAAACAGTTGACAATATTTAAGAAATTTTTATATTAAATAGATTTGTACGTATTTTTTAAAATAAAGAATGTATAAATTGTTGTCCTAAAAAAATCCTAAATGTTGTTTTTGATTCTGCCATATTTATCTCTATTTAAAACCCTATTTCAACCACATTTTCCATACAAATAGTTCCTATGTTTCATCATCTGCCAGGCGTCCGGCGACGACAAATTGTCTTTTAGTTATACTTTATGTATTTACTTTTCATCAATATTTTCGAGTTCTCAATGTAATTCGTTTCATCACCTTAGTAGTGGCTTTAGTTATAATGATACGTACATCATTTACGTAATAAAAACAACTATTTTTAATCTCAGATATGGATATATCTATTGCTATAAGTGACATCCATTTGTAAAACCTTTATTTCGAACAATAGTTAATGGGGATCACTGTAATAATCAATTTTTAACAATTTGGGTGACAAAGTTTTACTACGAAGATGATTATTTTTATGAAATATGAAAGTACATACTGCTGAATACGAATAGGCTACTGTATTTACTTCGGGAAATAAGTACTTTTTATATTATTTGGTTAGGCCTGTCTAGTCTATTTCTCTCTGGGAAGTAGGTTGTACAAGGTTTGGCAGCAGATTATGGGCCCGGTAAAACCATAATTCCCCTGACAATAAATGTTCCATTGACTGCAACAGCTTACGTGCTTTACGCACCACTAGAATGTAGTTACGTGGTGCGGAAACGAATTACTGCCAGAACACCTATGGGAAGTTGGTTGCACAAGGTTTGGCAGCAGATTATGCGCCCGGTAAAACCATAATTCCCCTGACAATAAATGTTCCATTGACTGCAACAGCTTACGTGCTTTACGCACCACTAGAATGTAGTTACGTGGTGCGGAAACGAATTACTGCTAGAACACCTAGGCAACTGTTTTTGCTTTTTACCGTAAGTTAATACGTTCGCACAAGAAAATAAATATTTTATATTAATTGCTTATGATATGTCGAAGATAACGTTTAAATAGAACTATTGAAGAAGACATTTGTCGCACTAAAATAAATAAAAACTCTAAATGTAATGTATAAAAGATTATTTAACAAAGGTTTAGGCCTATTCTCATCAAATAATGGTAAAGACTATGAACAATAAGATAGGTCAAAAATTATTAACAAAAAATTGTAAAAAGTTAGTATGAAATGTGATCCAAAGGCATTACAGAAATGAGGTACAAACTGGATGCGCAAAATTGACTAAAAATGAAAACAACGGTAATATAAACAAAAGAAATTTGAAGTCAATTCCTTCTTAGTCAGTTGATATTAGTCAATGAAGGAAAATTTATTTTAGTTACTTTTTAATAAATAATTACAATTATTATAAATAAAGTAACATAACCTATGCGTTAAAACAGCTTTCTACCACAGAAAATCAATTTATATTTGTAATTGTTTTAAAAAAAATTAATTATTATAAAACATGTTTAGTTCACTAGAGTTGCTTGGGCTAGAGTTTGCTTGGATATCACAATAAGTTTAGTCGTTGGAAATAAAACATGTAACCCAATTAGAATGGCTCCCTCACTTCCTACTCGGACCAGTTGGAGCGCCAAACTCGGCCTAATGTCACGGTTATGTACAATTTCAGAATTGACAATAACAGTTACACGTACACTTTAGAAAAAATTCATTAATTGGCAGAACGAAAAGTACTCCGGTTCGGTCGCTGACCCAAGTGTTTAGAGACGCCTATATTCGTAACTCACTGATGTTTTTCTGTTTGAAAGTAGCATGGCGATTCTAATTGCAAAGAAATCAAAACAAACAAAGTATGTACTCACGGTACTTTAGTTTTTTTCAAGAATTGTTACCATACTAAAATTGTATGGTGATTTTGTACTATAGAACAAGAAATATGCCTATTTATTGTTCTACAGGTGATCTCTAGTGGCAATTCTAGCCTAAATAAAAATAAATTCCAATCGGCAGAGCAGTGATTATTCGAAATAATTGATGGAAGGAGAGGTTGAATAAGTGATTTTTCGAATGACCGAAAAACGTCACAGGAGCAATATTGGAGAAAAACCTGTCACAGGAGCAATATGAAATAAAATCCTGTTACAAAACCAATATACAAGAAAAACCAGTCCTAGGGGCAATATGGAAGAAAACAATTTGTAGTCGAGGAACGCCTAGCAGATGTAAACCATTGAAACTATTTTCTATAAAAAATGAGCATGAAAGAACAATTTATTAAAGAGACAAATATGCCACAGCCAAAAACACTATATCTTATTCAGATTTTTGTTAAGAAAAAAGATAGTACATTTTTTATTTACAAAAATGCTTACATACTGGTTGAAAATAGAAATTTGTTAAATATTGTCATTTATTTGATAATATAATGAAAAGTCAATGTATGTTTTTTAAAGAAAACATTAGGATATCCTTTTTTTTAAAGTTACTTACATATTAGTTTAATATAAAAACTAATTGAATATTGTGATTTGTTTTGTCAGTTACTTCAATAATACTAATATTCAATGCTGCTTATAAAGCTATCAATTTGCAATTAAAATTCCTTTCGAAGGAACGCAATCAATGGCATTGATTTCATCTTTTGAAAATTTACATTAAAGACCCCTGCTAAAATAATCGATACCTAGTTCATATTTATTGAAAAACCATTGAACCTTTGTGTCTCTACGAGAATAATCTCTCGTTTAAAGGTGAAATGATATCGTTACCTAATTGTTTTCTAGGTGAAATATACACAACAACTGTAATAAATTCTCTTTCTTCTTCTATTTTAATATGAGAAGCACATATATTGCCAATGTGTGTTTTGAGTAACAAGGACTTCTGCAGGATTTGAACTGTTAGATCTATATTTTATGAATGGTTGTCGTTTTAATTTTGCTGTGCAATTGGAATTATTTAAGTCAACTGTTTCCTCTGCAGGACATTGTTTGAGTTAATAGTAAAACGTTAGTAATATTTTGACAAATAGAGCCTTGTGTATTAGAAGCATGTTGCCTGAGATTCTGACAGATTAAAGTATATAAATCTTGGACGAATTCATAAATCAGCGATCAGTTCTTGCGATATTTGAAGGTAATCTTAAATTCTTCTCGTAGAGTCAATTCTTCTTACATTAACATTACGGGTATATAAAATTCTTTGTTTAAATTGATTTGATTGTTGCGAGTCTCTAATTTTTTATTTGAATTAGCTATTTTGTTTAAAATAGTTTTTTAGTAAGTTTAAATAACTCAATATTTTAAATATTACAAGCAATAAGAATTTGTCTAAGGTTTCCTTATTTTTACAAATTTGTTTTTATTAATTTTTATTATCTCCTAATGTTTCAATCGAGCATGTAACGTAGAGTAAGAAAACTTATTTTACGATTACGAATTCTTGAAACTCACACAAAATAAACACAAACGTATATGCACGACTGTGTGTGCACTTTAATTATAAAAAACCTGAAGCAATAAATTCTAACAAGTTCAATACAACACTGCATATAGGTCGCTAATTCCTAACTAAAAATAAGAAAACCACAAGGTTATAGCTTACAGCTTAAACTAACTCCAGGAACTAACAATTAGGCTCACATTAGGTAATGCAACTGAAACTAACTACAGCAAATAAAGAATAAGATCACACAAGTTTATGCAACGAAAACTAACAGCATCAACTAAACATTGGAATAGCATGAGATTATGCAACTGAAACTAACTGCAGCAATTAAAGACTAGGATCACACAATGTTGTGCAACGAAAAGTAACAGCATCAACTAAACATTGGAATAGCATGAGATTATGCAACTGAAACTAACAGGATCAACTAAACATTGGAATAGCATGAGATTATGCAACTGAAACTAACAGCAGCAATTAAAGACTAGGATCACACAATGTTGAGCAACGAAAAGTAACAGCATCAACTAAACATTGGAATAGCACGAGATTATGCAACTGAAGCTAACAGGATCAACTAAACATTGGAATAGCATGAGATTATGCAACTGAAACTAACTGCAGCAATTAAAGACTAAGATCACATAAGGTTGTGCAACGAAAACTAACAGCATCGACTAAACATTGGAATAGCATGAGATTATGCAACTGAAACTAACTGCAGCAATTAAAGACTAAGATCACATAAGGTTGTGCAACGAAAACCAACAGCATCGACTAAACATTGGAATAGCATGAGATTATGCAACTGAAACTAACTGCAGCAATTAAAGACTAGGATCACACAAGGTTGTGCAACGAAAACTAACAGCATCAACTAAACATTGGAATAGCATGAGATTATGCAACTGAAACTAACTGCAGCAATTAAAGACTAGGATCACACAAGGTTGTCCAACGAAAACTAACAGCATCAACTAAACATTGGAATAGTATGAGATTTTGCAACTGAAACTAACAGGATCAAATAAACATTGGAATAGCATGAGATTTTGCAACTGAAACTAACTGCAGCAATTAAAGACTAGGATCACATAAGGTTGTGCAACGAAAACTAACAGCATCAACTAAACATTGGAATAGCATGAGATTATGCAACTGTAACCAACTGCAGCAATTAAAGACTAAGATCACATAAGGTTGTGCAACGAAAACTAACAGCATCGACTAAACATTGGAATAGCATGAGATTATGCAACGGGAACTAACTGCAGCAATTAAAGACTAGGATCACACAAGGTTGTACAACGAAAACTAACAGCATCGACAAAACATTGGAATAGCATGAGATTATGCAACGGGAACTAACTGCAGCAATTAAAGACTAGAATCACACAAGGTTGTGCAACGAAAACTAACAGCATCAACTAAACATTGGAATAGCATGAGATTATGCAACTGAAACTAACTGCAGCAATTAAAGACTAGGATCACATAAGGTTGTGCAACGAAAACTAACAGCATCGACTAAACATTGGAATAGCATGAGATTTTGCAACTGAAACTAACTGCAGCAATTAAAGACTAGGATCACACAAGGTTGTGCAACGAAAAGTAACAGCATCAACTAAACATTGGAATAGCATGAGATTATGCAACGGAAACTAACTGCAGCAATTAAAGACTAGGATCACACAAGGTTGTGCAACGAAAACTACCAGGATCAACTAAACATTGGAATAGTATGAGATTTTGCAACTGAAACTAACAGCATCAACTAAACATTGGAATAGCATGAGATTATGCAACGGGAACTAACTGCAGCAATTAAAGACTAAGATCACACAAGGTTGTGCAACGAAAACTAACAGCATCAACTAAACATTGGAATAGTATGAGATTTTGCAACTGAAACTAACAGGATCAACTAAACATTGGAATAGCATGAGATTTTGCAACTGAAACTAACTGCAGCAATTAAAGACTAGGATCACATAAGGTTGTGCAACGAAAACTAACAGCATCAACTAAACATTGGAATAGTATGAGATTATGCTACTGAAACTAACTGCAGCAATTAAAGACTTGGATCACATAAGGTTGTGCAACGAAAACTAATAGCATCGACTAAACCAGGGGTTCTCAACCTTTTAGGCTCTGAGCCCCCCTTCACACCTTGGTGTGAGGTCACGCCTCCCTTCACGGATTAAGTTAATTTAGACTTATATATGATTAATTTACTTACAATATGTTTAAGTAAAATGACTTTGAACTTAGGCTAGACATACTCTAAGTAAGGGTAAGGAATATACAATCATATTTGCTCAAATAAAAATTTTATTTACACAAATCATGGAAAAAATCACAACAAAATATCAATAATGTATGTAACCAGAAAAATGTTCGCTACTTTTGTAGTGCTAGTGTGAGGGCTGGCACTGTTTCTCGTTATCTATTTTTTGTATGTTTGGATGAAATTTTGTCAAAGAACACCGCAGGTCACTTTCCACATCTAGTCTGGCTCGATATTTAGATTTTATATTAGCTAGGGCTGAAAATCCTGTCTCGCATAGATAGGTTGATGAAAATTGTACAAGCAACTTGACTGCCTTCATTGCTACTTCTGGGTAACAGGAAGATATAGTAGCCAGAAATCTTCGAGATCCATGTTTGGGAAATCCAATTTAGCTTTGGAATCACATTGCAAGTCAATTGTTTGTTCTTGAATGTGATCAGGAGGTATATCAATGTTGATTTGAAGGGGTCTCTTGTTAACTTGAATTCCCAGTTTTCCGAGCTTATATCTGGGAAATACGCTCCGATTTTCTTCTTCAGAGACAACAAATGCTCAGATATTAGGTCCTTCATTTCATTTACTAGGTCTTTTGGAAGACTTTGGGTATCATCGCGGAGATTTTGGAAAGGAAGAAAAGTTCGGCTGCGAAATGTGCAGGCAGCGTTGCCAAAGAGTCATCGATTCTACGTTTGACTGTATCGTTAGATAAAGAAATTTTTGCAACTTTATTGTAGCTGTCTTCACCGAGCACAGTACTACAAGCAGTAAGCAAACAAGGTTTTATGAGTGACTCACCGATTGTGTGGGGTTTCTTGTCCTTAGCTATCAACAAGGCAATTTTGTAAGAAGCCTCAACGGCCTTTTCAATTTCCATTCGAAAACATCCACTGGAATCAAGTTTCATTCTCTTCAAGGCAACTTTTCCTAGAAACGAAAAATTCAGTAGGTTTGTCCTTCAGGGCAGCGTGTTTTGTAGTCAAATGGCGTTCCAAACGCCCAGGTCACATTGCATCATTACTCAGAACTACATGACAAATTACGCACTGAGGTAAATGACTACAGTTTTTCTCAATAAATGTAAACCCGTATTTAATATAGTCATCACTGTAGAGTCTTTTCTTTGGTACTGATTTATTCATTTTAATAGCAACTAACCACTAAAACACGCAATATTTGTCAATGTTATGGCGATGACAATTAACAACACAATCGCTATAATAATTACAATAAAGCTACATTCACAGGCGGAAGAGAATGCACAACTGGATTCTGTGTGACAATTAGCGCTTGTGGTGGACAGGAGTTGGACTGTGGCAGACATGCCCACTACCCCCAGCCGCGCTATTAATAAACAAAAACCCTGCTATGCTGAGTAACAGCTAGTTTCTCAAGCCTGGACAGACGCTCACTTACATTTTATTAAGTAATGAAATAGAGCTTTATAGCTCTATTAAGCTATACAGAAATTTCAATGATTGTGTGTTTGTGTCCAACATCAAATTCAATTTTTTTAAAAATTTGTTGACGCCTCCCCTGGAATTCTTCTACGTCCCCCAGAGGGGCGCGCCCCCCAGGTTGAGAACCGCTGGACTAAACATTGGAATAGCATGAGATTATGCAACGGGAACTAACTGCAGCAATTAAAGACTAAGATCACACAAGGTTGTGCAACGAAAACTAACAGCATCAACTAAACATTGGAATAGTATGAGATTTTGCAACTGAAACTAACAGGATCAACTAAACATTGGAATAGCATGAGATTTTGCAACTGAAACTAACTGCAGCAATTAAAGACTAGGATCACACAAGGTTGTGAAACAAAAACTAACAGCATCAACTAAACATTGGAATAGTATGAGATTATGCTACTGAAACTAACTGCAGCAATTAAAGACTAGGATCACATAAGGTTGTGCAACGAAAACTAATAGCATCGACTAAACATTGGAATACCATGAGATTATGCAACTGTAACTAACTGCAGCAATTAAAGACTAAGATCACATAAGGTTGTGCAACGAAAACTAACAGCATCGACTAAACATTGGAATAGCATGAGATTATGCAACTGAAACTAACTGCAGCAATTAAAGACTAAGATCACATAAGGTTGTGCAACGAAAACTAACAGCATCGACTAAACATTGGAATAGCATGAGATTATGCAACTGAAACTAACTGCAGCAATTAAAGACTAAGATCACACAAGGTTGTACAACGAAAACTAACAGCATCGACAAAACATTGGAATAGCATGAGATTATGCAACGGGAACTAACTGCAGCAATTAAAGACTAAGATCACACAAGGTTGTGCAACGAAAACTAACAGCATCAACTAAACATTGGAATAGTATGAGATTTTGCAACTGAAACTAACAGGATCAACTAAACATTGGAATAGCATGAGATTTTGCAACTGAAACTAACTGCAGCAATTAAAGACTAGGATCACACAAGGTTGTGAAACAAAAACTAACAGCATCAACTAAACATTGGAATAGTATGAGATTATGCTACTGAAACTAACTGCAGCAATTAAAGACTAGGATCACATAAGGTTGTGCAACGAAAACTAATAGCATCGACTAAACATTGGAATACCATGAGATTATGCAACTGTAACTAACTGCAGCAATTAAAGACTAAGATCACATAAGGTTGTGCAACGAAAACTAACAGCATCGACTAAACATTGGAATAGTATGAGATTATGCAACTGAAACTAACTGCAGCAATTAAAGACTAAGATCACACAAGGTTGTACAACGAAAACTAACAGCATCGACAAAACATTGGAATAGCATGAGATTATGCAACGGGAACTAACTGCAGCAATTAAAGACTAAGATCACACAAGGTTGTGCAACGAAAACTAACAGCATCAACTAAACATTGGAATAGTATGAGATTATGCAAATGAAACTAACTGCAGCAATTAAAGACTAAGATCACACAAGGTTGTACAACGAAAAGTAACAGCATCGACTAAACATTGGAATAGCATGAGATTTTGCTACTGAAACTAACAGGATCAACTAAACATTGGAATAGCATGAGATTATGCAACTGTAACTAACTGCAGCAATTAAAGACTAAGTTCACATAAGGTTGTGCAACGAAAACTAACAGCATCGACTAAACATTGGAATAGCATGAGATTATGCTACTGAAACTAACTGCAGCAATTAAAGACTAGGATCACATAGGGTTGTGCAACGAAAACTAATAGCATCGACTAAACATTGGAATAGCATGAGATTATGCAACTGTAACTAACTGCAGCAATTAAAGACTAAGTTCACATAAGGTTGTGCAACGAAAACTAACAGCATCGACTAAACATTGGAATAGCATGAGATTATGCAACGGGAACTAACTGCAGCAATTAAAGACTAGGATCACACAAGGTTGTGCAACAAAAACTAACAGCATCAACTAAACATTGGAATAGCATTAGATTATGCAACTGAAACTAACTGCAGAAATTAAAGACTAGGATCACACAAGGTTGTGCAACGAAAACTAACAGCATCAACTAAACATTGGAACAGTATGAGATTTTGCAACTGAAACTAACAGCATCAACTAAACATTGGAATAGCATGAGATTATGCAACTGAATCTAGCTGCAGCAATTAAAGACTAAGATCACACAAGGTTGTGCAACGAAAACTAACAGCACCAACTAAACATTGGAATAGTATGAGATTTTGCAACTGAAACTAACAGCATCAACTAAACATTGGAATACCATGAGATTATGCAACTTTAACTAACTGCAGCAATTAAAAACTAAGATCACACAAGGTTGTGCAATGAAAACTAACAGGATCAACTAAACATTGGAATAGCATGAGATTTCGCAAATAAAACTAACTGAGCAACTAAAGATTAGGATACAAATATGCAGCTTAAAGTAACTGCAGGAACTAACGATTAGGCTCACATTAGAAAATAATGCTGAAAATCACAGCATCAACTAAAGATTAGGTAATGTAACTGAAGCTAAGGGCAGTAACTTAAGATTAGGAAAGTATAAGGTTACGCAGCTGAAAATAACTGCAGCAACAAAAGATTAGGTAATGCAACTGACACTAAGGGCAAGAACCAAACATTAGGATAGCATAAGGATATGTAACTGAAATTAACTAGAGCCACTAAAGATTAGGTAATGCATCTGAAACTAAAGGCAGGAACAAAGGATTGGGATAGTATAAGGTTACGCAACTTAAACTAACTGTAGCAACAAAAGATTAGGTAATGCAACTAAAACTAACTTCAGCATCTAACGATTAGGTAATGAATCTGAAACACTATTATATTAGTGTTTGCTCGGTGGTACTTTCATTTGTGAGCATGGATTTTCTTTCGTTCATGAAATCTATCAAGTCTAAAGCTCGTACGCGTTTAACTGAAATTTACTTGGAATCAACATTGAAAATATAACTATAAACATTAAAATAGACATTAAACAATTATCAAAAGGAAAACAGTGTCAAATTTCCCTCTTTTCAGAAGGCATTTAATATTTTTTAATTTTGAAGTTAAAAGTTGTTTTATGTTTTGAATCCCGGTGTAGTATGATTAATAAGTGTAGTAAACTTTGAATACTTGCTGCAAGTATCAATATTGTAACATTAACAAAATATAGAATTTGATATCAGGATAGATTGTTACAGGTATGTAGGCTATCATAAATTATAAAATGGCCGTGTATGGGATGTACGTTTACATTATAGCTTAAAATGTAGGCTATATTATATGAAAGTTAACCACAACTAGATAAGACGTATTCCAATTGTTGAACTCGAGAAATTTTAATCCTGCGGTCCGGCTCGAGAAAAATAAACACTTAATTCGCCTACCGTTCCAAAAAGGTTGAGCACTCATGGGCAAGGACAAAACATTAGGATTGCATAGGTTATGTAACTGAAACTAACTGGATCCACTAAGGATTAAGTAATCCAACTGAAACTAACTGCAGCCTCTAACGATTAGGTAATGTAACTGAAACTAAGGACAGCAACTAAATATTAGGTAATGCACCTGAAGCTAATGGCAGTAACTAAAGGTTAGGTAATGCAACTGAAACTAAGGGCAGGAACAAAAG
This sequence comes from Prosapia bicincta, assembly GCA_036971475.1. Taxonomy (NCBI): domain Eukaryota; kingdom Metazoa; phylum Arthropoda; class Insecta; order Hemiptera; family Cercopidae; genus Prosapia; species Prosapia bicincta. Next base: position 20,947,376 of record JBAIZL010000009.1, on the reverse strand, counting down.
ATTAGGATAGCATAAGGTTACGCAGCTGAAACTAACTGCAGCAACAAACGATTGGATCGCGCAAGGTTATGCAACGGAAACTAACGGCATCAACTAAAGATTAGGTAATGCAACTGAAGCTAAAGACAGTGACTAAAGATTAGGTAATGCAACTGAAGCTAAAGACAGTAACAAAAGTTTAGGATAGCATAAGGTTATGCAACTGAAACTAACTGCAGCAACAAAAGATTAGGTAATGCAACTGAAGCTAAATCCAGTAACTTAAGATTAGGTAATGCATCTGAAACTAAGGGCATGGGCAAAAGATTAGGATAGCATAAGGTTATGTAACTGAAACTAACTGGAGCCACTAAAGATTGGGTATTGCAATTGAAACTAACTGCAGCAACTAACGATTATGTAATGCAACTGAATATAACCGCAGTAACTAAAGATTAGAATCACACAAGGTTATGCAACGGAAACTAACATCATGAACTAAACATTAGGCAATGCAACTGAAACTAATGGTAGTAAAAAAGATTAGGATAGCATAAGGTTACGTAACTGAAACTATCAGCATCAACTAAATATTAGCAGGAACAAAAGATAAGGTTATGTAACTGTAACTAACTGAAGAAACTAAAGATTAAGTAATGCAACTTAATGTAACTGCAGCAACTAAAGATTAGGTAATCCAACTGAAACTAAGGGCAGCAATTAAAGATTATGTAAACCAGCTGGAACTTAGGGCAGCAACTAAAGATTAGGATCACGTTATTCAGTAGAATAAGTTAAATTTAACCACCGTGCCACCGTTAGATTAACATTTGCTCTTTAGAATATAAGTAGTAGCTACAACTGATAAATATTATTAAGTATTACAAAAACATAACACAAACTTGAAAAACAGAGTAATAGGTTAACTTCCGACAACTGTATATTACGGTTGGCTAGTACTCATAAATATTGTTTATTACAACAACATAACACAAACGTAATAAGCAGTTTATTTGATTAGTATTTTTATGATTTCCTTCAAGTCATAAGTATTGTTAATTATAAATAATTCAACACAGAATAAGTTTTATGAAATCTTAGGCCTTTATATTGGGTTTGTATTAGGCATATGATTAATGAGGAATCAATGAGTCACATGGCAGAAAAATTCAAGATGGGTTTCAAGACGTTATTTATTTCTTTTTTTTTTACAGAGGAGTTATCATTTATTCCGTGATGGAATGCAACTATCTCTTATCAAGTACTCTAAAGTATCTTTTTGACCTCTAGCCTATCAATATGTCTATATCAGTTATGGACAAGTTAGCGTTTTTATGATCCAATTATTTCAAGTTCGTTACCGGAAATCATTACAGGCTTTGGTTATAATAACGTTTTGTTATTTATATACACAATTTATTAATAGTCTATGTTTAAACAATGCTCATTCAATCTCTATGAGGACCAAATCCTGAATGCGGATAAAGTATTGTAAAAAGAACAAAGATAACGATTTTTATTCCATAAAATATCTTTAGAAATTTATATTCATAGTTTTTTTTAACAAGCTACTGTATAATCTTATCTACTATTAATAGCAGTAGCAATAGCTTTTGTTTGGCTCTACAAAACTGTAATCCATTGCTTAATACTCATGCGTAAAGAGAAGGCAGTAAGTAGCCAGCATAACCAAACAGGTTTTGTTGTGAGTGTAAGCTTCACACTTTTTTTTTTTGCTTGTAATATGAAAAACCATTTTCAAAACATTTATAAATGTTAGTTCATGTTAATTTTTCAAAAAACTTTTTTTGTAATAATGTATAGATGAGATGGTCGACAAGTTAATATTTTTTTCAAAATAAATCGAAAAGACGTTACTATCAATTTTACAAGGTTATTTAAAATTCTGATATTTAAAGTAGGGCTTAAGTAAGTATGTACAAGTATACGTGTTTGTTTCCGATTGCTTTAAACCAGCAGGCTATAAACCTTAAATTTAAACAAAACTGAAGCACAACCCACAAGCTAATTGTGTTCTTAGCAACAAACAAGTATTTTTCATTTCTAAATATCGAAAGTGAAAACAGCTGCTAGAGTGAAAATAATCGATTTTTGCATTTTATTAAAGTTGTCTTATTTTTAAGCCAAAAGCACAGTTGTTTACAACAATTATGAACTAGTTTGATTATTTACAAATTGTCTTTAATTGAAAGTATTAGGATATAATGTAGCTAATAACCATACACGGACGTACGTACGTGGCGCGCGCGCACGCACGCACACACAAACACACACACACACACACACACACACACACACGCACGAAACGGCGCTGTGTGTGTGTGTGAGATCAACACATTGAAAAAAAATATTTTTAACCTTTAAGAATGGTACCCTATGGTACCCTATGGGATTTTATGCTTTTATAAATAAATAAAAATCGAACCGTGTTTCTGAGGTTAAGAAAAGGGGTAATATTCTGACCGTATCTTATTATAATATAATAACTATATCCTTTCTATAAAAATTCACATAGACCTATTTATTTTATTGAATTATAAGTTTTAAATCTATTTCCTAGCCAAGCAGGGTTGGATGACACAATAGTTGACTCATCTTATTATCAAGGAATTTAATAATTAAGATTTTCTTTTTATGACATCTCTGCACATAGGCATATATATTTTTAATTATTCAAAAGCAACATACAATTCTTATTATAAGAGTTAAAATATCATACACAGTATTAAGCTCAATCAAGGTTAACATTTGTATGCCAAAATATTCAGATCAGTAATATCTTATAAAGAAGAGAATAAAGGCATATATATATGCCTATATATATAAGGCATATATATATATATATATATATATATATATATATATATATATATATATATATATATATAAGAATAAATAAATTAAAAAAACAAAAATAAAATTGGCGTAAATTGTTGGATTTTTAGTAAATTTTATTTATATATAATGTGAAACTTTGGTTTAAATTTTAAGAAATAAAAACTATTTTACTATAAAATAACTATTAAATATCTGGTTTAATATGAGACTTTAATTAACTTTATGCATTACTTTAATAATGAGTTCAATTAGAAAAAAGTCAAAGTATAAGAAGCGATTACTAAAAGGTTTTCTAATTTCTTACAACCTGTATAGTTTTTACTTTATTTCGCCGGAAATATTTTAATTGTTTAAGAAAGTATTCTGGGGTTATTGGATAAGATAAATATATTTAGAATCGGAAATATCTCTTAAGTCTGAGGAATAGGTAAATAGCGAGTGTATGACGGAATTATTTCGTCTTACCGTCTTCCCCTGCAGGCAGATGTTTCCTGACAATGTTCACCGCTTCGTGCAGAGAATCCTCCCTGGTCACATCCAACGGCATCGTGATCATACTACCAAACTTTACCCCTCTGGTGATACCACCCTCTTCGCCACTAGAAGATGTTGAAGACATCAATACTTCTCGGTGCTTCAGCTTAGCCTTCAGTATCCTACCGGCTTCGCAATTCAGCACATCACTGGACAGATCGTCTTCTTCAGTAGGCTTGAATCCGGCAAACACTCTGAACCCTAGAGCGGTCAGGTGTAAAGCCAGTTGCAAGCCAAAGTTCGAGTCGCAAGAGGTGAGTAAAACAGACCTTCCCGTCCCAACGTTCAGAGTGGTAAATTCCGTATCGTATGTGTGGCGTTTTGTTTTTATTTTGCACAAGAGATAGAGAAGGAGCGATCCAGCGATGCAAGACAATGCGACCAGCTGGATAGCCAAAACTAAAACTGTTTGGTCGTCCATAGTTTCAAATGCAACACTCGATTCTCACTACCACAAACTTTAACTATAGTTACACTACATTTTCACACCTTTCACATTAGGACACTACAAGTAAGACGCTTTCTACAGCACAGCTCGCGGCCGACTGTCTCGAAGTCCGGCGATGGCCGATTGAATTTCTCCCGTTACTTCGCCTCGCGGCTCTACTCCCGCCTCTCTAGGAATGTGATAACCGACTCTTCCCTTGACATTCCGCTTCTTGTTTTGGCTTACATAATTGACTTGGTCCAGAACTTCAGTACACGAATTAATAAACCACATATCCTTTAATTAAACAAGAACTTACTTTCATATTTACATTTGTAAGGAAGTTTTACTGATTTAAGAATTTTTAACAACAATGAAACAAAAACGTTTTAGTGAACTTTAAGTTACATAATTTGTTTGAATATTACAATTTCTGAAAATATTCTTGAATTGCTAAAATTGATTTAAAATATGCTCTGTTCTCAAATCTAAAGTTTGAAGTTCATTTGTATCTTACTCGCCGTACAGATTCATTCATAAATGGCTTTTCAAGGTATATTGTCCCTAATCAAGAGTTAAATTATGGTCAATTTACTTTTAAAGAATGATTTTTCCATGTGTAAATATGCTTATTTCTATGTGTTCTTTGTGATTATAAATGTTTTTATGTAATACAATGCATTTAGGCGTAACTACAGTTTAATTCGTTACTAAAAAAAATGCAAATAAAACAATTGTTTATAGGATATAATTACAATATAAGCAATTTTATAAGAACGTGACCTGCTACTGAATTTCTACTAATAAAGATTATAACTATTTTAAATTCGGGTTTAAAACAATTTTAACTATGGAAGTCAAACTCTCGTCTTGTCACGACAGTTAGAGTGAATCAATAGCCATTTTTGGGACTAATCTGCATTTAGCCCGTCCACATCTCTAATATCACATGTTTCTTGAAACAATCTTCTTCACTGTTTCCTATTTCACCAACATATTGCATAATTCCATCACAGCAGATTTATTGATAGATAGTCTTTCTGTCCCTGGTATAAGTAGAAAACGTCCCGATAGCATCGGTACGTCTAAAATGCAAGTGCTTAAACAAATAGTTTATATTAGTTGGGTGTCAAAATAGCTACTCACAAAGAACACAAGCTAGCATTTGAAAAAATTAGATTTATTAACAAACGCAGATGTTCTTGTAAATACTTTTATTCGACATCATTTAAATCCTACCAAGCGAATCCGAAAGTCCGACCAAATAATTATTGTGGCAAAGTGGCTAGCATTAGGTTTGTAGGTCACAAAGTCCCACTCACTTTACACAGGTGACAAACGGTCCCCTCACCCCTCTGGGAATTTTACTAGCGGGAGGTACTCTCTGAAATAAATTTCCAATTAACTGGATCTAAATACATTTGGATAGTTTATTGCAGGACCGAAAAAGTAAATCTGATTCTTATCTACACCTCAAGAAATTGAAGTTTTATGTTTATTTTGTAATTGTAGAAATTCATAATTTAAGTTATGAATCTTGAGGTTTTCAAGTTATATTCTCTACTTGAATAAAAACTTATATGGAAAAGTTATTTCAGTTAAAGTTCACTCAAATTACAAGTACTGGTAAAAATGCAAATGACTAATAGAGCACAAAGAAACAACTTCCCAATTCACATATAACTTTTGTTTCTTCAGCATTGTACGTTCCTGAGACTCTTCTTGTCTTCAAATCTGTAGTCTTCGCACGGGAAAACAACTATAGCAACAATCTTCAAACATTGTTTTGCTATTTTGATACATTGCAACCTGAACACGTGGGGACAGTTCAAAAATTGGGAAAATTTACTTTTGTAAAAAATCTTAAATTTTCAATCTATTAAAACACGAGAAATGCTATGACGACCGTATAGAAATTCAACCTTGGTAAATTGACTTTTGTCCGCTCACCATAGGTCTGGTGAAAGCGGACAGAGCGTCACTAAACCTAAGCTTTCATCATCGGGTTGTTAGAAAGCTGCTTCCGTGTGCGTGCATACGCGCATGTGTGTGTGTTGCAACGCACCCACCCTATATCTCTATTTTTAACCATCTGCATTTATTTCTTTAAATGCACTTACGCGCATGCAACGCCACGCCGACTTGTCTTGCTGTGTCAGCTGAAAAGGTACATATTAGCCTGAACAACCATAACCTACATGCAATCTTACCACCTGCCATTCTCAACAGGTGGTCCACGTTGGGCCATGCAAAATATGATTCTGCTTAACTTTACCTTGCTTTATTTCGTTACATTTAAGTATAACCTTCCAGTGGAGCTCGTCCCTGGACTTTAATTTAAAAACCATCTATCTTCTATTATTGCTCGAATATTTTTAATTAATTTACTCTCAGGAGGAAGCCCTCCTGTTGTAACATTAGGCTTTTATTTATTTGTATTTATTATTTTATTAATTCAAATGCTCTTGAAATACAACTTTGCAACCATTAATTTACTAGTTGGAAAAAACCTTAAGTATTTATTTATTTATTAACACTGGATATTTTGAAACAAAACTAAATGATTTTGCATAATAATTTTAATGATTAGAAAAATAAAAATTAACAAAATTGTACACTTCGTAATTGTTACTGCCTTTCTGAATATGAAGAAAATATTTTAACACCACATATTTCATTGAATTAATTTTTTTATATATATTTAATTTATATTGTGAATTAATCATTGTTTATTTATGCTTAAAAAATGAATTATAAATGTATTTTGAATCGTCACACTATATAATACGCTATTTATTCCATAATTTTTAACTCTTGAATTACTTTTTCTCAAGTAATTTTAAATATAACATTCTGTTATAGTAATAGTTATTTAATAAGTTCAAAATCAATGACTAAAATTTCATGAAATTATTATGCGTATTTAATATTTTAAATTATAAATTAACTTTTTGCAAGAATTGTTTTCTGTTTTGATTTTGTTTAAAATGACCAAGTTCATAGTCGAAACCACTCTACTAATTTTAACTAAATATTCCTTTATTGGTTTCTTTATGATCAAGCCGTTCTAGAAACCTTAATATGAAATTTGAATAATTTATATGCGATTTTATATTTATATGGGATTTTAATTATTTTAAACACATCAATATTAAATATAAGAAAAATCTTTTACTTTTGTAAAACTATTTTACAACTTTTAATCAGAGTGACGCCATTGTTTATTTCTTTATGTATCAAAATTTTGATTTATAATTTTCTGAAAATTTTATTAAAGTTCAACTAATAAATTTGATTTGAAAATGACTTGCCAAAAGTTCTCACTTCTTCCATGTTCGGGTCTTTACCCATTGATCTTGTTGAGGGTGGGTTCTTCTTTCTTCTTCCCTGGATCCTTTGGATTTTCAGAGATCGAAACCATGGTAAGTCGTTACGAATTTCGTTACAATTCACAATTTATAACTTGCGTTGTAAATTTGACGATAGAAACGTTCTTGTAGACGCCATCTAGCCTCTAGACTGCCATGCCTAGCTACAAACCTACATAGAAACGTTCTTGTAGACGCCATCTAGCCTCTAGACTGCCCTGCCTAGTTACAAACCTACATAGAAACGTTCTTGTAGACGCCATCTAGTCTCTAGACTGCCCTGCCTAGTTACAAACCTACATAGAAACGTTCTTGTAGACGCCATCTAGTCTCTAGACTGCCATGCCTAGCTACAAACCTACATAGAAACGTTCTTGTAGACGCCATCTAGTCTCTAGACTGCCATGCCTAGCTACAAACCTACATAGAAACGTTCTTGTAGACGCCATCTAGCCTCTAGACTGCCCTGCCTAGTTACAAACCTACATAGAAACGTTCTTGTAGACACCATCTAGCCTCTAGACTGCCCTGCCTAGCTACAAACCTACATAGAAACGTTCTTGTAGACGCCATCTAGCCTCTAGACTGCCATGCCTAGCTACAAACCTACATAGAAACGTTCTTGTAGACGCCATCTAGCCTCTAGACTGCCCTGCCTAGCTACAAACCTACATAGAAACGTTCTTGTAGACGCCATCTAGCCTCTAGACTGCCATGCCTAGCTACAAACCTACATAGAAACGTTCTTGTAGACGCCATCTAGCCTCTAGATTGCCCTGTCTAGCTACAAACCGACATAGAAACGTTCTTGTAGACACCATCTAGCCTCTAGACTGCCCTGCCTAGCTACAAACCTACATAGAAACGTTCTTGTAGACGCCATCTAGCCTCTAGACTGCCATGCCTAGCTACAAACCTACATAGAAACGTTCTTGTAGACGCCATCTAGCCTCTAGACTGCCCTGCCTAGTTACAAACCTACATAGAAACGTTCTTGTAGAAGCCATCTAGCCTCTAGACTGCCCTGCCTAGTTACAAACCTACATAGAAACGTTCTTGTAGAAGCCATCTAGCCTCTAGACTGCCCTGCCTAGTTACAAACCTACATAGAAACGTTCTTGTAGACGCCATCTAGCCTCTAGACTGCCCTGCCTAGTTACAAACCTACATAGAAACGTTCTTGTAGAAGCCATCTAGCCTCTAGACTGCCCTGCCTAGTTACAAACCTACATAGAAACGTTCTTGTAGACGCCATCTAGCCTCTAGACTGCCCTGCCTAGTTACAAACCTACATAGAAACGTTCTTGTAGAAGCCATCTAGCCTCTAGACTGCCCTGCCTAGTTACAAACCTACATAGAAACGTTCTTGTAGACGCCATCTAGCCTCTAGACTGCCCTGCCTAGTTACAAACCTACATAGAAACGTTCTTGTAGAAGCCATCTAGCCTCTAGACTGCCCTGCCTAGTTACAAACCTACATAGAAACGTTCTTGTAGACGCCATCTAGCCTCTAGACTGCCCTGCCTAGTTACAAACCTACATAGAAACGTTCTTGTAGAAGCCATCTAGCCTCTAGACTGCCCTGCCTAGTTACAAACCTACATAGAAACGTTCTTGTAGACGCCATCTAGCCTCTAGACTGCCCTGCCTAGTTACAAACCTACATAGAAACGTTCTTGTAGACGCCATCTAGCCTCTAGACTGCCCTGCCTAGCTACAAACCGACATAGAAACGTTCTTGTAGACGCCATCTTGCCTCTAGACTGCCCTGCCTAGTTACAAACCTACATAGAAACGTTCTTGTAGAAGCCATCTAGCCTCTAGACTGCCCTGCCTAGTTACAAACCTAAATAAAAACGTTCTTGTAGACGCCATCTAGCCTCTAGACTGCCCTGCCTAGTTACAAACCTAAATAAAAACGTTCTTGTAGACGCCATCTAGCCTCTAGACTGCCCTGCCTAGTTACAAACCTACATAGAAACGTTCTTGTAGAAGCCATCTAGCCTCTAGACTGCCCTGCCTAGCTACAAACCTACATAGAAACGTTCTTGTAGAAGCCATCTAGCCTCTAGACTGCCCTGCCTAGTTACAAACCTAAATAAAAACGTTCTTGTAGACGCCATCTAGCCTCTAGACTGCCCTGCCTAGCTACAAACCTACATAGAAACGTTCTTGTAGACGCCATCTAGTCTCTAGACTGCCCTGCCTAGCTACAAAACTACATAGAAACGTTCTTGTAGACGCTATCTATCCTCTAGACTGCCCTGCCTAGCTACAAACCTACATAGAAACGTTCTTTGTAGACGCCACCTAGCCTCTAGACTGCCATGCCTAGCTACAAATCTACATAGAAACGTTCTTGTAGACGCCATCTAGTCTCTAGACTGCCATGCCTAGCTACAAACCTACATAGAAACGTTCTTGTAGACGCCATCTAGTCTCTAGACTGCCATGCCTAGCTACAAACCTACATAGAAACGTTCTTGTAGACGCCATCTAGTCTCTAGACTGCCCTGCCTAGCTACAAACCTACATAGAAACGTTCTTGTAGACGCCATCTAGCCTCTAGACTGCCCTGCCTAGTTACAAACCTACATAGAAACGTTCTTGTAGAAGCCATCTAGCCTCTAGACTGCCATGCCTAGCTACAAACCTACATAGAAACGTTCTTGTAGACGCTATCTAGCCTCTAGACTGCCCTGCCTAGCTACAAACCGACATAGAAACGTTCTTGTAGACGCCATCTAGCCTCTAGACTGCCATACCTAGCTACAAACCTACATAGAAACGTTCTTGTAGACGCCATCTAGTTTCTAGATTGCCCTGCCTAGTTACAAACCTACAAAGAAACGTTCTTGTAGACGCCATCTAGCCTCTAGACTGCCATGCCTAGTTACAAACCTACATAGAAACGTTCTTGTAGACGCCATTTAGCCTCTAGACTGCCATGCCTAGTTACAAACCTACATAGAAACGTTCTTGTAGACGCCATCTAGCCTCTAGACTGCAATGCCTAGTTACAAACCTACATAGAAACGTTCTTGTAGACGCCATCTAGCCTCTAGACTGCCATGCCTAGTTACAAACCTACATAGAAACGTTCTTGTAGACGCCATCTAGTCTCTAGACTGCCATGCCTAGCTACAAACCTACATAGAAACGTTCTTGTAGACGCCATCTAGTCTCTAGACTGCCATGCCTAGCTACAAACCTACATAGAAACGTTCTTGTAGACGCCATCTAGCCTCTAGACTGCCATGCCTAGCTACAAACCTACATAGAAACGTTCTTGTAGACGCCATCTAGCCTCTAGACTGCCATGCCTAGCTACAAACCTACATAGAAACGTTCTTGTAGACGCCATCTAGCCTCTAGACTGCCATGCCTAGCTACAAACCTACATAGAAACGTTCTTGTAGACGCCATCTAGCCTCTAGACTGCCCTGCCTAGCTACAAACCTACATAGAAACGTTCTTGTAGACGCCATCTAGTCTCTAGACTGCCATACCTAGCTACAAACCTACATAGAAACGTTCTTGTAGACGCCATCTAGCCTCTAGACTGCCATGCCTAGCTACAAACCTACATAGAAACGTTCTTGTAGACGCCACCTAGCCTCTAGACTGCCATGCCTAGCTACAAACCTACATAGAAACGTTCTTGTAGACGCCATCTAGTCTCTAGACTGCCATGCCTAGCTACAAACCTACATAGAAACGTTCTTGTAGGCGCCATCTAGCCTCTAGACTGCCCTGCCTAGCTACAAACCTACATAGAAACGTTCTTGTAGACGCCATCTAGTCTCTAGACTGCCATGCCTAGCTACAAACCTACATAGAAACGTTCTTGTAGACGCCATTTAGTCTCTAGACTGCCATGCCTAGCTACAAACCTACATAGAAACGTTCTTGTAGACGCCATCTAGCCTCTAGACTGCCATGCCTAGCTACAAACCTACATAGAAACGTTCTTGTAGACGCCACCTAGCCTCTAGACTGCCATGCCTAGCTACAAACCTACATAGAAACGTTCTTGTAGACGCCATCTAGTCTCTAGACTGCCATGCCTAGCTACAAACCTACATAGAAACGTTCTTGTAGACGCCATCTAGCCTCTAGACTGCCCTGCCTAGCTACAAACCTACATAGAAACGTTCTTGTAGACGCCATCTAGTCTCTAGACTGCCCTGCCTAGCTACAAACCTACATAGAAACGTTCTTGTAGACGCCATCTAGCCTCTAGACTGCCATGCCTAGCTACAAACCTACATAGAAACGTTCTTGTAGACGCCATCTAGCCTCTAGACTGCCATGCCTAGCTACAAACCTACATAGAAACGTTTTTGTAGACGCCATCTAGTCTCTAGACTGCCCTGCCTAGCTACAAACCTACATAGAAACGTTCTTGTAGACGCCATCTAGTCTCTAGACTGCCATGCCTAGCTACAAACCTACATAGAAACGTTCTTGTAGACGCCATCTAGCCTCTAGACTGCCATGCCTAGCTACAAACCTACATAGAAACGTTCTTGTAGACGCCATCTAGCCTCTAGACTGCCCTGCCTAGCTACAAACCTACATAGAAACGTTCTTGTAGACGCCATCTAGTCTCTAGACTGCCATGCCTAGCTACAAACCTACATAAAACGTTCTTGTAGACGCCATTTAGTCTCTAGACTGCCATGCCTAGCTACAAACCTACATAGAAACGTTCTTGTAGACGCCATCTAGCCTCTAGACTGCCATGCCTAGCTACAAACCTACATAGAAACGTTCTTGTAGACGCCATCTAGCCTCTAGACTGCCATGCCTAGCTACAAACCTACATAGAAACGTTCTTGTAGACGCCATCTAGCCTCTAGACTGCAATGCCTAGCTACAAACCTACATAGAAACGTTCTTGTAGACGCCATCTAGCCTCTAGACTGCCATGCCTAGCTACAAACCTACATAGAAACGTTCTTGTAGACGCCATCTAGCCTCTAGACTGCTATGCCTAGCTACAAACCAACATAGAAACGTTCTTGTAGACGCCATCTAGTCTCTAGACTGCCATGCCTAGCTACAAACCTACATAGAAACGTTCTTGTAGACGCCATTTAGTCTCTAGACTGCCATGCCTAGCTACAAACCTACATAGAAACGTTCTTGTAGACGCCATCTAGTCTCTAGACTGCCATGCCTAGCTACAAACCTACATAGAAACGTTCTTGTAGACGCCATCTAGTCTCGAAACGTTCTTGTAGACGCCATCTAGTCTCTAGACTGCCATGCCTAGCTACAAACCTACATAGAAACGTTCTTGTAGACGCCATCTAGTCTCTAGACTGCCCTGCCTAGCTACAAACCTATATAGAAACGTTCTTGTAGACGCCATCTAGCCTCTAGAATGCCCTGCCTAGCTACAAACCTACATAGAAACGTTCTTGTAGACACCATCTAGCCTCTAGACTGCCATGCCTAGCTACAAACCTACATAGAAACGTTCTTGTAGACGCCATCTAGCCTCTAGACTGCCCTGCCTAGCTACAAACCTACATAGAAACGTTCTTGTAGACGCCATCTAGTCTCTAGACTGCTATGCCTAGCTACAAACCAACATAGAAACGTTCTTGTAGACGCCATTTAGTCTCTAGACTGCCATGCCTAGCTACAAACCTACATAGAAACGTTCTTGTAGACGCCATCTAGCCTCTAGACTGCCATGCCTAGCTACAAACCTACATAGAAACGTTCTTGTAGACGCCATCTAGTCTCTAGACTGCCATGCCTAGCTACAAACCTACATAGAAACGTTCTTGTAGACGCCATCTAGCCTCTAGACTGCCATGCATAGCTACAAACCTACATAGAAACGTTCTTGTAGACGCCATCTAGCCTCTAGACTGCCATGCCTAGCTACAAACCTACATAGAAACGTTCTTGTAGACGCCATCTAGCCTATAGACTGCCATGCCTAGTTACAAACCTACATAGAAACGTTCTTGTAGACGCCATCTAGCCTCTAGACTGCCCTGCCTAGCTACAAACCTACATAGAAACGTTCTTGTAGACGCCATCTAGTCTCTAGACTGCCATGCCTAGCTACAAACCTACATAGAAACGTTCTTGTAGACGCCATTTAGTCTCTAGACTGCCATGCCTAGCTACAAACCTACATAGAAACGTTCTTGTAGACGCCATCTAGCCTCTAGACTGCCATGCCTAGCTACAAACCTACATAGAAACGTTCTTGTAGACGCCACCTAGCCTCTAGACGGCCATGCCTAGCTACAAACCTACATAGAAACGTTCTTGTAGACGCCATCTAGTCTCGAAACGTTCTTGTAGACGCCATCTAGTCTCTAGACTGCTATGCCTAGCTACAAACCTACATAGAAACGTTCTTGTAGACGCCATCTAGTCTCTAGACTGCCCTGCCTAGCTACAAACCTACATAGAAACGTTCTTGTAGACGCCATCTAGCCTCTAGAATGCCCTGCCTAGCTACAAACCTACATAGAAACGTTCTTGTAGACACCATCTAGCCTCTAGACTGCCATGCCTAGTTACAAACCTGCATAGAAACGTTCTTGTAGACGCCATCTAGCCTCTAGACTGCCCTGCCTAGCTACAAACCTACATAGAAACGTTCTTGTAGACGCCATCTAGCCTCTAGACTGCCCTGCCTAGCTACAAACCGACATAGAAACGTTCTTGTAGACGCCATCTAGCCTCTAGACTGCTCTGCCTAGCTACAAACCTACATAGAAACGTTCTTGTAGACGCCATCTAGTCTCTAGACTGCCATGCCTAGCTACAAACCTACATAGAAACGTTCATGTAGACGCCATCTAGCCTCTAGACTGCCCTGCCTAGTTACAAACCTGCATAGAAACGTTCTTGTAGACGCCATCTAGCCTCTAGACTGCCCTGCCTAGATACAAACCTACATAGAAACGTTCTTGTAGACGCCATCTAGCCTCTGGACTGCCCTGCCTAGCTACAAACCGACATAGAAACGTTCTTGTAGACGCCATCTAGCCTCTAGACTGCCCTGCCTAGCTACAAACCTACATAGAAACGTTTGGGACCTGTAAATTTTAATTTTTTTGGACTCTTATAGAAACTCTCGCGCTTCCGAATTTGATGTCCTCGCCGAAAATTCCCCTCCAGCTGCTTGATCTCACAAATTAGATAGTTTATCAAGGTGTCTTAGATTGTTGCGTATGCACATGAACTAGCTTGCCTTATGGCTGTTATATTTCTTTTAATTCCTAAAATATCTATTTCATTAAATATTATTTTATTTAATAAAGCTTTATCGTTTTGGCTTTCACTATTGTTTCTTACACTTTGCTTGTTCTATAGAAATGTCGATGGTGGTTGTAGGTGGCTCAATTTACTAGATAGTATTTTTAATGGGAAGTCAAGCAATTAAAATGTTGATTGGTTAGGAAATGTTTGGAATAGATTTGATGGATTAGCAAACACAAGGCATAATCGCGGTGCTGTCTTTAAAATTTTGTGGGTAATACGCTTATAATAAATTATGTTTTTGTTATTGGGAAATTATTTTTTTACCTTTTAGTTAGTAAAAGTTATATACTCTGGTTCTTTTTTGAAGTAGGCTCTGATTTTATACAACAATCATTATTTCTCCATTTGTAGAGTTATGATCGTTAATTTCTGTTTACATAATAAATGCTTTCCGGTGGTCCTATTGTAGTTACATCCCAATCCACACTTTGGCAATGCGCCAACTTTCCAATACCAAGAAAAGATTTTCTCAAACACGTATATGAATTTTTGTTTTGCTCTCATCTGGTTGTCGTCGAAACCTCCACTGTACAGCCTTAAACTGTTGCTATGGTTATCACAAAACATCATAAATACTGGTGTAGGGATGAAAATGAATGAATTGAATAAAATAAACAAACTGGAAATAAGCATACAATGATACAATTTTTCTTTCTTGGCCCTCAGTAGGAATTTACTTTAAAAAAATGTTATATATCTTATTTTTAGTTTAAAATATCGTATTATTGTCTCCAAATCATATGGATTGGATATAACTACAATGGGACCACCAGAAGGGTTTCAATTTTTATTTGCAAGCAAAATCATTATGATCGGTTAAATACTTCCAAAGTTGTCGTGGGCCAGATGGCGTCTACAAAAACTTTTCTATCGTCAAATTCATAACGCAAATCATAAATCGTAATTCGGCGATCGTGCAGTACTTACATTTCGTAGAAATGTAACTCAAATCGTAACGACTCACCATGGTTTCGCTGCCCGAAAATTCCAAAGGAACCAGGAGGGAGAAGAAAGAAGACCTTAGCCTCAACCAGAACTAAAAGCCAGGAACCGGGAATAGCAGGAAGTGAGAACTTTGTCAATTCATTTTTTAAAGGAAAATTCATTAGTTAAAATTAAATATAAACTTTTCAGAAAATTTGAATTCAAAATTTCGATTCATAAAGAAATAAATAATAGCTTCACTCTAAATGAAATTGTTGAATTAACAATAATTAAAATTAAATGATATAAGTTAGTTTTCCAGAAAGGAAAAGTTTTGCATGTACATTATTTAAATATCATATTAAAGTCTCTAGACCGGCTTAATTATTAAGAAACCAACAAAATAATATTTAATTAAACTTTAAATTAAAGTGGTTTTGACTATAAACGTAGTCATTTTTAATAGGATTAAAAGACAAAAAAATTTGAAAAAGTTTGAATAATTTAAAATATTAAATATGAGTAATAATTTCATATAATTGTGGTAAATGATTTTGAAACTATTTAATAATAATGCTGAAGCTAGTAAATATAACAAAACGTTATATTAACACTTAATTTCAGAGTTAAAAATTATGTAAAGAATAAGCATATGATAGACTGTGAAAATTTAAACTAAAATCTTAATTTATTTTCCAAGAAACAAAATTTAAATTCATAATATAAATTTAATATATGTAAAAAATTAATTAAAATAAATATGTAGTGTTAAATATTATCTGCATTTTGAGAAAAGTAGTAGAAATCAAGAAGCGTAAAATTATATTAAAATTTATTTTTATGAAAATTAATACACAAAATATTTTAAATTTATTTAAAAATATCCTGTGTTGAAAAATAAATAAAAACTTAAAGTTTTTCCAACTAAAGGTTGCAAAGTTATATATCAAGAGTATTTTAATTCATAAAACAATAAATTCAAGTTCCACTGGCAGATGGTGCTTAAATGTAACACAGGAGCCTATAAAAAGGTAAAATTAGGCAGGATCATATTTTGCACAGCCCAACCTGGATCACCTGTTAAGATTTGCACATGGTAAGATTGCATGTACGTTATAATTGGTCATGCTAATATGTACCTTTTCAGCTGACAATGTTACTGACATATATGACTATATAGCCCTCACAATATAAGTTAGCAGTAAGGGTCATGTTTAGAACAGCAAGTCAAGTCGGCGTGTCATTGCATGCTCTTAAGTGCATTTTAAATAGTAGGCAGGTGGTTAAGAATAGATAGATTAGAAGAGGTAGAAGTTTTAAGGGGATTCGTTGTAACACACACACGCACACGCAAACGCACACGCACGCACGAACGCACGCACTCACGCACGCACGAACGCACGCACTCACGCACGCACGCGCTCACGCACGCACTCACGCGCGCACACGCGCACACGCGCACACGCACACACGCACACACGCACACACACACACACACACAAACACACACACACACACACACACACACACACACACACACACACACACACACACACACACACCGAGGATATACTTAGTGGAAAATAGTATATAGAGGTGTATTATGTATAACCAGGCGTTACCTATAACAACCGAGCATATATTTAGTGGAAAATAGCCTATAGAGTTGTATTATGTATAACCAGGCGTCGCCTATAACAACCTAGCATATACTTAGTGGAAAATAGTATAAAGAGTTATATTATGTATAACCAGGCGTCACCTTAAACAACCGTGCAAATACTTATTGGAAAAAAGTATATAGAGGTGTATTATGTATAACCAGGCGTCACCTATAAGAACCGAGCATATAGTTGGTGAAAAATAGTATATAGAGGTGTATTATGTATAACCAGTCGTCACCTATAACAACCAAGCATATACTTTGTGTAAAATAGTCTATAGAGTTGTATTATGTATAACCAGTCGTCACCTATAACAACCGAGCATATACTTGTTGGAAAATAGTATATAGATGTGTATTATGTATACCCAGGCGTCACCTATTAAAACCGAGCAAATAGTTGGTGGAAAATAGTATATAGAGGTGTATTATGTATAACCAGGAGTCACCTATAACAACCGAGCATAGACTGGGTGGTAAATAGTCTTTAGAAGTGTATTATGTATAACCAGGCGTCACCTATAACAACCGAGCATATACTTAGTGGAAAATAGTCTATAGAGGTGTATGATGTATAACCAGGCGTCACCCATAACAACCGAGCATATACTTAGTGGAAAATAGTATATAGATATGTATTATTTATAACCAGGCGTCACCTATAACAACGGAGCATATACACAGTGGAAAACAGTCTATAGAGGTCTATTATGTATAACCAGGCGTCACCTATAACATCCGAGCATATACTTAGTGGAAAATAGTATATAGATATGTATTATTTATAACCAGGCGTCACCTATAACAACGGAGCATATACACAGTGGAAAACAGTCTATAGAGGTCTATTATGTATAACCAGGCGTCACCTATAACAACAGAGCATATACGTAGTTGAAAATAGTCTATAGAGGTGTATTATGTATACCCAGGCGTCACATATAACAACCGAGCATATACTTAGTAGAAAATAGTCTATAGAGGTGTATAATGTATAACCAGGCGTCACCTATAAAAACCGAGCATATGCTTAGTGGAAAATAGTATTTAGAGGTGTATTATGTATAACCAGGCGTCACGTATAACATCCGAGCATATACTTAGTGGAAAATAGTCTATAGAGGGGTATTACGTATAACCAGGCGTCGCCTATAACAACCGAGCATATATTTAGTGGAAAATAGTCTATAGAGGTGTATTATGTATAACCAGGCGTCACCTATAACAAGCGAGCATATACTTAGTGGAACATAGTCTATAGAGGTGTATTATGTATAACCTTGCGTCACCTAAAACAACCGAGCATATAATTGGTGGAAAATAGTTATTATGGGTTTATTATGTATAACCAGGCGTCACCTATAACAACCGAGCATATACTTAGTGGAAAATAGTCTATAGAGGTGTATTATGTATATCCAGGCGTCACCTATAACAACCAAGCATATACTTGGCGGAAAATAGTATATAGAGGTGTATTATGTATAACCAGACGTCACCTAAAACAACCGAGCATATACTTGGTGGAAAATAGTATATAGAAGTGTAATGTATAAACAGGCGTCACCTATAACAACCGAGCATATACTTAGTGGAAAATAGTATATAGAGGTGTATTATGTATAACTGACCGTCAATTATAACAACCGAGGATATATTTAGTGGAAAATAGTATATAGAGGTGTAGTATGTATAATCAGGCGTCACCTATAACAACCGAGCATATACTTAGTTGAATATAGTATATAGAGGTGTATTATGTATAACCAGGCGTCACCGATAACAACAGAACATATACATAGTGGAAAATAGTCTATAGAGGTCTATTATGTATAACCAGGCGTCACCTATAAATTCAGAGTATATACTTAGTGGAAAATAGTCTATAGAGGTGTATTATGTATAACCAGGAGTCACCTATAACAACCGAGCATATACTTAGTGAAAAATAGTCTATAGAGGCGTATTATAAATAACAAGGCGTCACCTAAGACAACGGAGAATATACCTAGTGGAAAATAGTCTATAGAGGTGTATTATGTATAACCAGGCGTCACCTATAACAACCGATAATATATTCAGTGGAAAATAGCCTATAGAGTTGTATTATGTATAACTAGGCGTCGCCTAAAACAACCGAGCATATACTTAGTGGAAAATAGCATATAGAGGTGTATTATGTATAACCTGGCGTCACCTATAACAACCGAGCATATACTTAGTGGAAAATAGCATATAGAGGTGTATTATGTATAACCTGGCGTCACCTATAACAACTTAGCATATACTTGGTGGAAAATAGCATATAGAGGTGTATTATGTATAACCTGGCGTCACCTATAACAACTTAGCATATACTTGGTGGAAAATAGTATATAGAGGTGTATTATGTATAACCAGGCGTCACCTATAACAACTTAGCATATACTTGGTGGAAAATAGCATATAGAGGTGTATTATGTATAACCTGGCGTCACCTATAACAACCGAGCATATACTTAGTGGAAAATAGCATATAGAGGTGTATTATGTATAACCTGGCGTCACCTATAACAACTTAGCATATACTTGGTGGAAAATAGTATATAGAGGTGTATTATGTATAACCAGGCGTCACCTATAACAACTTAGCATATACTTGGTGGAAAATAGTATATAGAGGTGTATTATGTATAACCAGGCGTCACCTATAACAACTGAGCATATACTTGGTGGAAAATAGTATATAGAGGTGTATTATGTATAACCAGGCGTCACCTATAACAACTTAGCATATACTTGGTGGAAAATAGTATATAGAGGTGTATTATGTATAACCAGGCGTCACCTATAACAACTGAGCATATACTTGGTGGAAAATAGTATATAGAGGTGTATTATGTATAACCAGGCGTCACCTATAACAACCGAGCATATGCTTATTGCAAAACAGTCTATAGAGGTGTATTATGTATAAACAGGCGTCACCTATAACAACCGAGCATATACTTAGTGGAAAATAGCATATAGAGGTGTATTATGTATAACCTGGCGTCACCTATAACAACTTAGCATATACTTGGTGGAAAATAGTATATAGAGGTGTATTATGTATAACCAGGCGTCACCTATAACAACTGAGCATATACTTGGTGGAAAATAGTATATAGAGGTGTATTATGTATAACCAGGCGTCACCTATAACAACCGAGCATATGCTTATTGCAAAACAGTCTATAGAGGTGTATTATGTATAAACAGGCGTCACCTATAACAACCGAGCAAATGCTTAGTTGAAAATAGTCTATAGAGCTGCATTATGTATAACCAGGTGTCACCTATAACAACCGAGCATATACTTGGTGGAAATAAATAATAGAGGTGTATTATGTATAACAAGGTGTAACCTATAACAACCGAGCATATACTTGGTGGAAAATAGTCTCATAGACGTGTATTTTGTATAACCAGGAGTCACCTATTACAACCGAGCATATACTTAGTGGAAAATAGTCTATAGAGGTGTATAATGTATAACTAGGCGTCACCTATAACAACCGCGTATGTGCTTAGCGGAAAATAGTCTATAGAGGTGTATTATGTATAACCAGGCGTCACCTATAACAACCGAGCATATACTTGGAGGAAAATATTATTTAGAGGTGTATTATGTATAACCAGGCGTCAACTATAACAACCGAGCATATACTTACTGTAAAATAGTATATAGAGGTGTATTATGTATAACCAGGCGTCACCTATAACAGCCGAGCATATACTTAGTGGAAAATAGTATATAGAGGTGTATTATGTATAATTAGGCGTCACCTATAACAACCGAGCATATACTTGGTTGAAAATAGTATATATAGGTGTATTATGTATAACCAGGTGTTACCTGTAACAACCGAGCATATACTTAGTGTAAAATAGTCTATAGAGGTGTATTATGTATAACCAGTCGTCACCTATAACAACCGAGCATATACTTAGTGGAAAATATTATATAGAAGTGTATTATGTATAACCAGGCGTCACCTATAACAACCAAGCAAATACTTAGTGGAAAATAGTATATAGAAATGTATTATGTATAACCAGGCGTCACCTATAACAACCAAGCACATACTTAGTGGAAAATAGTATATAGAGGTGTATTATGTATAACCAGGCGTCACCTATAACAACCGAGCATATACGTAGTGGAAAATAATATATAGATGTGTATTATGTATAACCAGGCGTCACCTATACAATCCGTAGAAAAGAGTATATAGAGGTGTATTATGTACAACTAGGCGACACCTAAAACAACGGAGCATATACCTAGTGGAAATTAGTATATAGAGGTGTATTATGTATAACTGACCGTCAATTATAACAACCGAGGATATACTTAGTGGAAAATAGTATATAGAGGTGTAGTATGTATAATCAGGCGTCACCTATAACAACCGAGCATATACTTAGTTGAATATAGTATATAGAGGTGTATTATGTATAACCAGGCGTCACCGATAACAACAGAACATATACATAGTGGAAAATAGTCTATAGAGGTCTATTATGTATAACCAGGCGTCACCTATAAATTCAGAGTATATACTTAGTGGAAAATATTATATAGAAGTGTATTATGTATAACCAGGCGTCACCTATAACAACCAAGCATATACTTGGTGGAAAATAGTATATAGAAGTGTAATGTATAAACAGGCGTCACCTATAACAACCGAGCATATACTTAGTGGAAAATAGTATATAGAGGTGTATTATGTATAACTGACCGTCAATTATAACAACCGAGGATATACTTAGTGGAAAATAGTATATAGAGGTGTAGTATGTATAATCAGGCGTCACCTATAACAACCGAGCATATACTTAGTTGAATATAGTATATAGAGGTGTATTATGTATAACCAGGCGTCACCGATAACAACAGAACATATACATAGTGGAAAATAGTCTATAGAGGTCTATTATGTATAACCAGGCGTCACCTATAAATTCAGAGTATATACTTAGTGGAAAATAGTCTATAGAGGTGTATTATGTATAACCAGGAGTCACCTATAACAACCGAGCATATACTTAGTGAAAAATAGTCTATAGAGGCGTATTATGTATAACAAGGCGTCACCTAAGACAACGGAGAATATACCTAGTGGAAAATAGTCTATAGAGGTGTATTATGTATAACCAGGCGTCACCTATAACAACCGATAATATATTCAGTGGAAAATAGCCTATAGAGTTGTATTATGTATAACTAGGCGTCGCCTAAAACAACCGAGCATATACTTAGTGGAAAATAGCATATAGAGGTGTATTATGTATAACCTGGCGTCACCTATAACAACCGAGCATATACTTAGTGGAAAATAGCATATAGAGGTGTATTATGTATAACCTGGCGTCACCTATAACAACTTAGCATATACTTGGTGGAAAATAGCATATAGAGGTGTATTATGTATAACCTGGCGTCACCTATAACAACTTAGCATATACTTGGTGGAAAATAGTATATAGAGGTGTATTATGTATAACCAGGCGTCACCTATAACAACTTAGCATATACTTGGTGGAAAATAGCATATAGAGGTGTATTATGTATAACCTGGCGTCACCTATAACAACCGAGCATATACTTAGTGGAAAATAGCATATAGAGGTGTATTATGTATAACCTGGCGTCACCTATAACAACTTAGCATATACTTGGTGGAAAATAGTATATAGAGGTGTATTATGTATAACCAGGCGTCACCTATAACAACTTAGCATATACTTGGTGGAAAATAGTATATAGAGGTGTATTATGTATAACCAGGCGTCACCTATAACAACTGAGCATATACTTGGTGGAAAATAG
The DNA here is from genome assembly GCA_036971475.1 of Prosapia bicincta. NCBI lineage: Eukaryota > Metazoa > Arthropoda > Insecta > Hemiptera > Cercopidae > Prosapia > Prosapia bicincta. Next base: position 20,924,466 of record JBAIZL010000009.1, on the reverse strand, counting down.
TATATAGAGGTGTATTATGTAAAACCAGGCGTCACCTATAACAACTTAGCATATACTTGGTGGAAAATAGTATATAGAGGTGTATTATGTATAACCAGGCGTCACCTATAACAACTGAGCATATACTTGGTGGAAAATAGTATATAGAGGTGTATTATGTATAACCAGGCGTCACCTATAACAACCGAGCATATGCTTATTGCAAAACAGTCTATAGAGGTGTATTATGTATAAACAGGCGTCACCTATAACAACCGAGCATATACTTAGTGGAAAATAGCATATAGAGGTGTATTATGTATAACCTGGCGTCACCTATAACAACTTAGCATATACTTGGTGGAAAATAGTATATAGAGGTGTATTATGTATAACCAGGCGTCACCTATAACAACTGAGCATATACTTGGTGGAAAATAGTATATAGAGGTGTATTATGTATAACCAGGCGTCACCTATAACAACCGAGCATATGCTTATTGCAAAACAGTCTATAGAGGTGTATTATGTATAAACAGGCGTCACCTATAACAACCGAGCAAATGCTTAGTTGAAAATAGTCTATAGAGCTGCATTATGTATAACCAGGTGTCACCTATAACAACCGAGCATATACTTGGTGGAAATAAATAATAGAGGTGTATTATGTATAACAAGGTGTAACCTATAACAACCGAGCATATACTTGGTGGAAAATAGTCTCATAGACGTGTATTTTGTATAACCAGGAGTCACCTATTACAACCGAGCATATACTTAGTGGAAAATAGTCTATAGAGGTGTATAATGTATAACTAGGCGTCACCTATAACAACCGCGTATGTGCTTAGCGGAAAATAGTCTATAGAGGTGTATTATGTATAACCAGGCGTCACCTATAACAACCGAGCATATACTTGGAGGAAAATATTATTTAGAGGTGTATTATGTATAACCAGGCGTCAACTATAACAACCGAGCATGTACTTACTGTAAAATAGTATATAGAGGTGTATTATGTATAACCAGGCGTCACCTATAACAGCCGAGCATATACTTAGTGGAAAATAGTATATAGAGGTGTATTATGTATAATTAGGCGTCACCTATAACATCCGAGCATATACTTGGTTGAAAATAGTATATATAGGTGTATTATGTATAACCAGGGGTCACCTATAACAACCAAGCATATACTTAGTGGAAAATAGTATATAGAAATGTATTATGTATAACCAGGCGTCACCTATAACAACCAAGCACATACTTAGTGGAAAATAGTATATAGAGGTGTATTATGTATAACCAGGCGTCACCTATAACAACCGAGCATATACGTAGTGGAAAATAATATATAGATGTGTATTATGTATAACCAGGCGTCACCTATACAATCCGTAGAAAAGAGTATATAGAGGTGTATTATGTACAACTAGGCGACACCTAAAACAACGGAGCATATACCTAGTGGAAATTAGTCTATAGAGGGGTATTATGTATAACCAGGCGTCACCTATAACAACCGAGCATTAACTTAGTGGAAAATAGTATATAGAGGTGTATTATGTATAACCAGGCGTCACCTTAAACAACCGTGCAAATACGTATTGGAAAATAGTATATAGAGGTGTATTATATATAACCAGGCGTCACCTAAAACAACCGAGCATATAATTGGTGGAAAATAGTTATTATGGGTTTATTATGTATAACCAGGCTTCACCTATAACAACCGAGCATATACTTAGTGGAAAATAGTCTATAGAGGTGTATTATGTATAACCAGGCGTCACCTATAACAACCAAGCATATACTTGGTGGAAAATTGTATATAGAGGTGTATTATGTATAACCAGGCGTCACCTATAACAACTGAGCATATACTTAGTGGAAAATAGTATATAGAGGTGTATTATGTATAACCAGGCGTCACCTGTAACAACCGAGCATATACTTAGTGAATAATAGTCTATAGAGGCTAATTATGGATAACCAGGCTTCACCTATAACAACCGAGCATATACTTAGTGGAAAATAGGCTATAGAGGTGTATTATGTATAACCAGGCGTCACCTATAACAACCAAGCATATACTAGGTGGAAAATTGTATATAGAGGTGTATTATGTATAACCAGGCGTCACCTATAACAACTGAGCATATACTTAGTGGAAAATAGTATATAGAGGTGTATTATGTATAACCAGGCTTCACCTATAACAACCGAGCATATACTTAGTGGAAAATAGTCTATAGAGGTGTATTATGTATAACCAGGCGTCACCTATAACAACCAAGCATATACTTAGTGGAAAATAGTATATAGAGGTGTATTTTGTATAACCAGGCGTCACCTAGAACAACCGAGCATTTACTTAGTGGAAAATAGTCTATAGAGGTGTATTACGTATAACCAGACGTCGCCTATAACAACCGAACATAAACCTAGTGGAAAATAGTCTATAGAGGTGTATTATGTATATAACAAGGCGTCATCTATAACACCCGAGCATATACATAGTTGACAATAGTCTATAGAGGTGTATTATGTATAACCAGGCGTCACCTATAACAACCGAGCATATACTTAGTGAGTAATAGTCTATAGAGGCTAATTATGGATAACCAGGCGTCACCTATATCAACGGAGCATATACGTAGTGGAAAATAGTATTAGGAGGTGTATTATGTATAACCAGGCGTCACCTATAACAACCGAGCATATACTTAGTGGAAAATAGTCTATAGAGGTGTATTATGTATAACCAGGCGTCACCTATAACAACCAAGCATATACTTGGTGGAAAATAGTATATAGAGGTGTATTATGTATACCTATCCGTCAATTATAACAACCGAGGATATACTTAGTGGAAAATAGTATATAGAGGTGTATTATGTATAACCAGGCGTCACCTATAACAACCGAGCATATACTTAGTGGAAAATAGTCAATAGAGGTGTAATGATGTATAACCAGGCGTCACCTATAACAACCGAGCATATGCTTAGTGAAAATAGTATATAGAGGTGTATTTTGTATAATCATGCGTCACCTAGAACAACCGAGCATTTACTTAGTAGAAAATAGTCTATAGAGGTGTATTACGTATAACCAGGCGTCATCTTTAAGACCCGAGCATATACTTAGTTAACAATAGTCTATAGAGGTGTATTATGTATAACCAGGCGTCACCTATAACAACCGAGCATATACTTAGTGAAAATAGTCTATAGAGGCGTATTATATATAACAAGGCGTCACCTATAACAACCGAGCATATACTTAGTAGAAAATAGTATTTAGAAGTGTATTATGTGTAACCAGGCGTCACCTATAACAACCGAGCACATACGTAGTGGGAAATAGTATATAGAAGTGTATTATGTATAACCAGGCGTCACCTATAACAACCGAGCACATACTTAGTGGAAAATAGTGTATAGAGGTGTATTATGTATAACCAGGCGTCACCTATAACAACCGAGCATATACTAAATGGAAAATAATATATAGAGGTGTATTATTTATAACCAGGCGTCAACTATAACAACCGAGCATATACTTAGTGGAAAATAGTATATAGAGGTGTATTATGTATAACCAGGCGTCACCTATAACCACCGACCATATACTTGGTTGAAAATAGTATATTGAGGTAAATTAAGTATAACCAGGCGTCACCTATAACAACCGACCATATACTTAGTGTAAAATAGTCTATAGAGGTGTATTATGTATAAACAGTCGTCACCTATAACAACCGAGCATATACTTGGTGGAAAATAGTATATAGATGTGTATTATGTATACCCAGGCGTTACCTATAAGAACCGAGCATATAGTTGGTGGAAAATAGGTTGTTATAGGTGACGCCTGGTTATACATAATACACCTCTATATACTATTTTCCACTAAGTATATGCTCGGTTGTTATAGGTGACGCCTGGTTATACATAATACACCTCTATAGACTAATTTCCACTAGGTATATGCTCCGTTGTTTTAGGTGACGCCTAGTTGTACAAATTACACCTCTATATACTCTTTTCCACTAAGTATATGCTCGGTGTTTATAGGTGACGCCTGATTATACATAATAGACCTCTATATACTATTTTTCACCAAGTAAATGCTCGGTTTGTATAGGTGACGCCTGGTTATACATAATACACATCTATATGTTATTTTCCACTACGTATATGCTCGGTTGTTATAGGTGACGCCTGGTTATACATAATACACCTCTATATACTATTTTCCACTAAGTATGTGCCCCATTGTTATAGATGACGCCTGGTTATACATAATACACTTCTATATACTATTTTCCACTAAGTATATGCTCGGTTGTTATAGGTGACGCCTGGTTATACACAATACGCCTCTTTAGACTATTTTTCACTAAGTATATGCTCGGTTGTTATAGGTGACGTTTGGTTATACATAATACACCTCTATAGACTATTGTCAACTAAGTATATGCTCGGGTGTTATAGATGACGCCTGGTTATATACATAATACACTTCTATAGACTATTTGCCACTAAGTATATGTTCGGTTGTTATAGGTGACGCTTGTTAAACATCATACACCTCTATATACTATATTCCACTAAGCATATGCTCGGTTTTTATAGGTGACGGCTGGTTAAACATAATACACCTCTATATACTATTTTCCACTAAGTATATGCTCCGTTGTTTTAGGCGACGCCTATTTTTACATAATAAACATCTATATCTTCTTTTCCACTAAGTATATGCTCGGTTGTTATAGGTGACACCTGATTATACATAATACACCTCTATAAACTATTTTCTACCAAATATATGCTCGGTTTTTATAGGTGACGCCTGGTTATACATAATACACCTCTATATATTATTTTCCACTAAGTATGTGCTCGGTTTTTATAGGTGACGCCTGGTTATACATAATACACCTCTATATATTATTTTCCACTAAGTATATGCTCGGTTGTTATTGGTGACGCCTGGTTATACGTAATACACCTTTAAAGACTATTGTCCACCAAGTATATGCTCAGTTATTATGAGTGACGCCTGGTTATACATAATACACCTCTATATACTATTTTCCAATAAGTATTTGCACGGTTGTTTATGGTGACGCCTGGTTATACATAACACACCTCTATATACTATTTTCCACTAAGTATATACTCGGTTGTTATAAGTGACGCATGGTTATACATAATACACCTCTATATACTATTTTCCACTAAGTATAAGCTCGGTTGTTATAGGTGAAGCCAGGTTATACATAATACACCTCTATTGACTAATTTCCAACTGGTATATGCTCCGTTGTTTTAGGTGACGCCTAGTTATACATAATACACCTCTATATACTCTTTTCCACTAAGTATATGCTCAGTTGTTATAGGTGACGCCTGGTTATACATAATACGCCTCTTTAGACTATTTTTCACTAAGTATATGCTCGGTTGTTATAGGTGACGCCTGGTTATACATAATACAACTCTATAGACTATTGTCAACTAAGTATATGCTCGGGTGTTATAGATGACGCCTGGTTATATGCATAACACACCTCTATAGACTATTTTCCACTAAGTTTATGTTAGGTTGTTATAGGCGACTTCTGGTTATACGTAATACACCTCTATAGACTACTTTCCACTAAGTAAATGCTCGGTTGTTCTAGGTGACGCCTGGTTATACAAAATACACCTCTATATACTATTTTCCACTAAGTATAAGCTCGGTTGTTATAGGTGTCGCCTGGTTATACATTACACTTCTATATACTATTTTCCACCAAGTATATGCTCGGTTGTTTTAGGTTACGCCTGGTTATACATAATACACCTCTATATACTATTTTCCACCAAGTATATGCTTGGTTGTTATAGGTGACGCCTGGTTATACATCATACACCTCTATATACTATTTTCCACTAAGCATATGCTAGGTTTATATAGGTGACGGCTGGTTAAACATAATACACCTCTATATACTATTTTCCACTAAGCATATGCTCCGTTGTTTTAGGTGACGCCTATGTTTACATAATAAACCTGTATATCCTTTTTCCACTAAGTATATGCTCGGTTGTTATAGGTGACACCTGATTATACATATTACACCTCTATACACTATTTTCTTCCAAATATATGCTCGGTTTTTATAGGTGACGTCTGGTTATACATAATACACCTCTATATACTATTTTCCACTAAGCATATGCTCGGTTGTTATAGGTGACGCCTGGTTATACATAATACACCTCCTAATACTATTTTCCACTACGTATATGCTCCGTTGATATAGGTGACGCCTGGTTATACATAATACACCTCTATAGACTAATGTCAACTAATTATATGCTCGGGTGTTATAGATGACGCCTGGTTATACATCATACACCTCTATATACTATTTTCTACTTAGTATATGCGTGGTTGTTATATGTGACGCCTGGTTATACATAATACACCTCTATAGACTATGTTCCACTAAGTAAATGCTCGGTTGTTATAGGTGACGCCTGGTTATACATAATGCCCCTCTATAGACTATTTTCAACTAAGCATATGCTCGGTTGTTATAGGTGACGCCTGGTTATACATAATAAACCTCGATAGACTATTTGCCACTAAGTATATGCTCGGTTGTTATAGGTGACGCCTGGTTATACATAATACACCTCTATAGACTATTGTCCACCAAATATATGCTCAGTTATTATGAGTGACGAATGGTTAACAAGATACACCTCTATATACTATTTGCCAATAAGTATTTGCACGGTTGTTTAAGGTGACGCCTGGTTTTACATAATACACCTCTATATACTATTTTCCACTAAGTATATACTCGGTTGTTATAGGTGACGCATGGTTATACATAATAGACCTCTATATACTATTTTCCTCTAAGTATATGCTCGGTTGTTATAGGTGACGCCTGGTTATACATAATACACCTCTATAGACTAATTTCCACTAGGTATATGCTCCGTTGTTTTAGGTGACGCCTAGTTATACATAATACACCTCTATATACTCTTTTCCACTACGTATATGCTCGGTTGTTATAGGTGACGCCTGATTATACATAATACACCTCTGTATACTATTTTCCACCAAGTAAATGCTCGGTTTTTATAGGTGACGCCTGTGTATACATAATACACCTATATATTTTATTTTCCTCTAAGTATATGCTCGGTTGTTATAGGTGACGCCTGGTTATACATAATACACCTCTATATACTATTTTCAACTAAGTATGTGCTCGGTTGTTATAGGTGACGCCTGGTTATATATAATACACTTCTATATACTATTTTCCACTAAGTATATGCTCAGTTGTTACAGGTGACGCCTGGTTATACATAATACACCTCTATATACTATTGTCAACTAAGTATATGCTCTGGTGTTATAGATGACGCCTGGTTATATACCTAATACACCTCTATATACTCTTTCCCACTAAGTATATGCTCGGTTGTTATAGGTGACGCCTGATTATACATAATACACCTCTATATACTACTTTCAACCAAGTAAATGCTCGGTTTTATAGGTGACGCCTGGTTATACATAATACACCTCTATATACTATTTTCCACTAAGTATATGCTCGGTTGTTATAGGTGACGCCTGGTTATACATAATACACCTCTATATACTATTTTCCACTAAATATACTCGGTTGTTATAGGTGACGCATGGTTATACATAATACACCTCTATATACTATTTTCCACTAAGTATATGCTCGGTTGTTATAGGTGACGCCAGGTTATACATAATAAACCTCTATAGACTAATTTCCACTAGGTATATGCTCCGTTGTTTTATGTGACGCCTAGTTATACATAATACACCTCTATATACTTTTTTCCACTAAGTATATGCTCGGTTGTTATAGGTGACGCCTGAGTATACATAATATACCTCTATATACTACTTTCCACCAAGTAAATGCTCGGTTTTATAGGTGACGCCTGGTTATACATAATAAACCTCCATATACTATTTTCCACTAAGTATGTCCTCGGTTGTTATAGGTGACGCCTGGTCATACATAATATACTTCTATATACTATTTTCCACTAAGTATATGCTCAGTTGTTATAGGTGACGCCTGGTTATACATAATACGCCTCTATAGACTATTTTTCACTAAGTATATGCTCGGTTGTTATAGGTGACGCCTGGTTATACATAATACACCTCTATAGACTATTGTCAACTAAGTATATGCTCGGGTGTTATAGATGACGCTTGGGTATATACATAATACACCTCTATAGACTATGTTCCACTAAGTTTATGTTCGGTGGTTATAGGCGACGTCTGGTTATACGTAATACACCTCTATAGACTATTTTCCACTAAGTGAATGCTCGGTGTTTCTAGGTGACGCCTGGTTATACAAAATACACCTCTATATACTATTTCCCACTAAGTATATGCTCGGTTGTTATAGGTGACGCCTGGTTTTACATTACACTTCTATATACTATTTTCCACCAAGTATATGCTCGGTTGTTTTAGGTGACGCCTGGTTATACATAATACAACTCTATATACTATTTTCCACCAAGTATATGCTTGGTTGTTATAGGCGACGCCTGGTTATACATCATACACCTCTATATACTATTTTCCACTAAGAATATGCTAGGTTTTTATAGGTGACGCCTGGTTATACATAATGCCCCTCTATAGACTAATTTCCAATAAGCATATGCTCGGTTGTTATAGGTGACGCCTGGTTATATATAATAAACCTCGATAGACTATTTGCCACTAAGTATATGCTCGGTTGTTATAGGTGACGCCTGGTTATACATATTACACCTCTATAGACTATTGTACACCAAGTATATGCTCAGTTATTATGAGTGACGCCTGGTTATACATTATACACCTCTATATACTATTTTCCAATAAGTATTTGCACGGTTGTTTAAGGTGACGCCTGGTTATACATAATAAACCTCTATATACTATTTTCCACTAAGTATATACTCAGTTGTTATAGGTGACGCATGGTTATACATAATAGACCTCTATATACTATTGTTCACCAAGTATATGCTCAGTTATTATGAGTGACGCCTGGTTATACATAATACACCTCTATATACTATTTTCCAATAAGTATTTGCACGGTTGTTTAAGGTGACGCCTGGTTATACATAATACACCTCTATATACTATTTTCCACTAAATATACTCGGTTGTTATAGGTGACGCATGGTTATACATAATACACCTCTATATACTATTTTCCACTAAGTATATGCTCGGTTGTTATAGGTGACGCCAGGTTATACATAATAAACCTCTATAGACTAATTTCCACTAGGTATATGCTCCGTTGTTTTATGTGACGCCTAGTTATACATAATACACCTCTATATACTTTTTTCCACTAAGTATATGCTCGGTTGTTATTGGTGACGCCTGAGTATACATAATACACCTCTATATACTACTTTCCACCAAGTAAATGGTCGGTTTTATAGGTGACGCCTGGTTATACATAATACATCTCTATAGACTATTTTTCACTAAGTATATGCTCGGTTGTTATAGGTGACGCCTGGTCATACATAATACACTTCTATATACTATTTTCCACTAAGTATATGCTCAGTTGTTATAGGTGACGCCTGGTTATACATAATACACCTCTATAGACTATTTTTCACTAAGTATATGCTCGGTTGTTATAGGTGACGCCTGGTTATACATAATACACCTCTATAGACTATTGTCAACTAAGTATATGCTCGGGTGTTATAGATGACGCTTGGGTATATACATAATACACCTCTATAGACTATTTTCCACTAAGTTTATGTTTGGTGGTTATAGGCGACGTCTGGTTATACGTAATACACCTCTATAGACTATTTTCCACTAAGTAAATGCTCGGTTGTTCTAGGTGACGCCTGGTTATACATAATAAACCTCGATAGACTATTTGCCACTAAGCATATGCTCGGTTGTTATAGGTGACGCCTGGTTATACATATTACACCTCTATAGACTATTGTACACCAAGTATATGCTCAGATATTATGAGTGACGCCTGGTTATACATAATACACCTCTATATACTATTTTCCAATAAGTATTTGCACGGTTGTTTAAAGTGACGCCTGGTTATACATAATACACCTCTATATACTATTTTCCACTAAGTATATACTCAGTTGTTATAGGTGACGCATGGTTAAACATAATAGACCTCTATATACTATTTTCCACTAAGTATATGCTCGGTTGTTATAGGTGACGACTGGTTATACGTAATACACCTCTAAAGACTATTGTCCACCAAGTATATGCTCACTTATTATGAGTGACGCCTGGTTATACATAATACACCTCTATATACTTTTTTCCAATAAGTATTTGCACGGTTGTTTAAGGTGACGCCTGGTTATACATAATACACCTCTATATACTATTTTCCACTAAGTATATACTCGGTTGTTATAGGTGACGCATGATTATACATAATACACCTCTATATACGATTTTCCACTAAGTATATGCTCGGTTGTTATAGGTGACGCCAGGTTATACATAATACACCTCTATAGACTAATTTCCACTAGGTATATGCTCCGTTGTTTTAGGTGACGCCTAGTTATACATAATACACCTCTATATAATTTTTTCCACTAAGTATATGCTCGATTGTTATAGGTGACGCCTGAGTATACATAATACACCTCTATATACTACTTTTCACCAAGTAAATGCTCGGTTTTTATAGGTGACGCCTGGTTATACATAATACACCTTTATATACTATTTTCCACTAAGTATATACTCGGTTGTTATAGGTGACGCATGGTTATACATAATAGACCTCTATATACCATTTACCACTAAGTATATGCTCGGTTGTTATAGGTGACGCCTGGTTATACATAATACACCTCTATAGACTAATTTCCACTAGCTATATGCTCGGTTGTTATAGGTGACGCCTGGTTATACATAATACACCTCTATATACTATTTTCCACTAAGTATGTGCTCGGATGTTATAGGTGACGCCTGGTCATACATAATACACTTCTATAGACTATTTTTCACTAAGTATATGCTCGGTTGTTATATGTGACGCCTGGTTATACGTAATACACCTCTATAGACTATTTTCCACTAAGTAAATGCTCGGTTGTTCTAGGTGACGCCTGGTTATACAAAATACACCTCTATATACTATTTTCCACTAAGTATAAGCTCGGTTGTTATAGGTGACGCCTGGTTATACATCATACACCTCTATATACTATTTTCTACTTAGTATATGCGCGGTTGTTATATGTGACGCCTGGTTATACCTAATACACCTCTATAGACTATGTTCCACTAAGTATATGCTCGGTTGTTATAGGTGACGCCTGGTTATACATAATGCCCCTCTATAGACTATTTTCAACTAAGCATATGCTCGGTTGTTATAGGTGACGTCTGGTTATACATAATAAACCTCGATAGACAATTTGCCACTAAGTATATGCTCGGTTGTTATAGGTGAAGCCTGGTTATACATAATACACCTCTATATACTATTTTCCACTAAGTATATGCTCGGTTGTTATAGGTGACGCATGGTTATACATAATAGACCTCTATATACTATTTTCCACTAGGTATATGCTCGGTTGTTATAGGTGACGCCTGGTTATACATAATACACCTCTATAGACTAATTTCCACTAGGTATATGCTCCGTTGTTTTAGGTGACGCCTAGTTATACATAATACACCTCTATATACTCTTTTCCACTACGTATATGCTCGGTTGTTATAGGTGACGCCTGATTATACATAATACACCTCTGTATACTATTTTCCACCAAGTAAATGCTCGGTTTTTATAGGTGACGCCTGGTTGTACATAATACACCTCTATATACTATTTTCCACTAAGTATGTGCTCGGTTGTTATAGGTGACGCCTGGTTATATATAATACACTTCTATATACTATTTTCCACTAAGCATATGCTCAGTTGTTACAGGTGACGCCTGATTATACATAATACACCTCTATAGACTATTGTCAACTAAGTATATGCTCGGTTGTTATAGGTGACGCCTGGTTATACATATTACACCTCTATAGACTATTGTACACCAAGTATATGCTCAGTTATTATGAGTGACGCCTGGTTATACATAATACACCTCTATATACTATTTTCCAATAAGTATTTGCACGGTTGTTTAAGGTGACGCCTGGTTATACATAATACACCTCTATATACTATTTTCCACTAAGTATATACTCAGTTGTTATAGGTGACGCATGGTTATACATAATAGACCTCTATATACTATTGTCCACCAAGTATATGCTCAGTTATTATAAGTGACGCCTGGTTATACATAATACACCTCTATATACTATTTTCCAATAAGTATTTGCACGGTTGTTTAAGGTGACGCCTGGTTATACATAATACACCTCTATATACTATTTTCCACTAAATATACTCGGTTGTTATAGGTGACGCATGGTTATACATAATACACCTCTATATACTATTTTCCACTAAGTATATGCTCGGTTGTTATAGGTGACGCCAGGTTATACATAATAAACCTCTATAGACTAATTTCCACTAGGTATATGCTCCGTTGTTTTATGTGACGCCTAGTTATACATAATACACCTCTATATACTTTTTTCCACTAAGTATATGCTCGGTTGTTATAGGTGACGCCTGAGTATACATAATACACCTCTATATACTACTTTCCACCAAGTAAATGCTCGGTTTTATAGGTGACGCCTGGTTATACATAATAAACCTCCATATACTATTTTCCACTAAGTATGTCCTCGGTTGTTATAGGTGACGCCTGGTCATACATAATATACTTCTATATACTATTTTCCACTAAGTATATGCTCAGTTGTTATAGGTGACGCCTGGTTATACATAATACGCCTCTATAGACTATTTTTCACTAAGTATATGCTCGGTTGTTATAGGTGACGCCTGGTTATACATAATACACCTCTATAGACTATTGTCAACTAAGTATATGCTCGGGTGTTATAGATGACGCTTGGGTATATACATAATACACCTCTATAGACTATGTTCCACTAAGTTTATGTTCGGTGGTTATAGGCGACGTCTGGTTATACGTAATACACCTCTATAGACTATTTTCCACTAAGTGAATGCTCGGTGTTTCTAGGTGACGCCTGGTTATACAAAATACACCTCTATATACTATTTCCCACTAAGTATATGCTCGGTTGTTATAGGTGACGCCTGGTTTTACATTACACTTCTATATACTATTTTCCACCAAGTATATGCTCGGTTGTTTTAGGTGACGCCTGGTTATACATAATACAACTCTATATACTATTTTCCACCAAGTATATGCTTGGTTGTTATAGGCGACGCCTGGTTATACATCATACACCTCTATATACTATTTTCCACTAAGAATATGCTAGGTTTTTATAGGTGACGCCTGGTTATACATAATGCCCCTCTATAGACTAATTTCCAATAAGCATATGCTCGGTTGTTATAGGTGACGCCTGGTTATATATAATAAACCTCGATAGACTATTTGCCACTAAGTATATGCTCGGTTGTTATAGGTGACGCCTGGTTATACATATTACACCTCTATAGACTATTGTACACCAAGTATATGCTCAGTTATTATGAGTGACGCCTGGTTATACATTATACACCTCTATATACTATTTTCCAATAAGTATTTGCACGGTTGTTTAAGGTGACGCCTGGTTATACATAATAAACCTCTATATACTATTTTCCACTAAGTATATACTCAGTTGTTATAGGTGACGCATGGTTATACATAATAGACCTCTATATACTATTGTTCACCAAGTATATGCTCAGTTATTATGAGTGACGCCTGGTTATACATAATACACCTCTATATACTATTTTCCAATAAGTATTTGCACGGTTGTTTAAGGTGACGCCTGGTTATACATAATACACCTCTATATACTATTTTCCACTAAATATACTCGGTTGTTATAGGTGACGCATGGTTATACATAATACACCTCTATATACTATTTTCCACTAAGTATATGCTCGGTTGTTATAGGTGACGCCAGGTTATACATAATAAACCTCTATAGACTAATTTCCACTAGGTATATGCTCCGTTGTTTTATGTGACGCCTAGTTATACATAATACACCTCTATATACTTTTTTCCACTAAGTATATGCTCGGTTGTTATTGGTGACGCCTGAGTATACATAATACACCTCTATATACTACTTTCCACCAAGTAAATGCTCGGTTTTATAGGTGACGCCTGGTTATACATAATACATCTCTATAGACTATTTTTCACTAAGTATATGCTCGGTTGTTATAGGTGACGCCTGGTCATACATAATACACTTCTATATACTATTTTCCACTAAGTATATGCTCAGTTGTTATAGGTGACGCCTGGTTATACATAATACACCTCTATAGACTATTTTTCACTAAGTATATGCTCGGTTGTTATAGGTGACGCCTGGTTATACATAATACACCTCTATAGACTATTGTCAACTAAGTATATGCTCGGGTGTTATAGATGACGCTTGGGTATATACATAATACACCTCTATAGACTATTTTCCACTAAGTTTATGTTTGGTGGTTATAGGCGACGTCTGGTTATACGTAATACACCTCTATAGACTATTTTCCACTAAGTAAATGCTCGGTTGTTCTAGGTGACGCCTGGTTATACATAATAAACCTCGATAGACTATTTGCCACTAAGCATATGCTCGGTTGTTATAGGTGACGCCTGGTTATACATATTACACCTCTATAGACTATTGTACACCAAGTATATGCTCAGATATTATGAGTGACGCCTGGTTATACATAATACACCTCTATATACTATTTTCCAATAAGTATTTGCACGGTTGTTTAAAGTGACGCCTGGTTATACATAATACACCTCTATATACTATTTTCCACTAAGTATATACTCAGTTGTTATAGGTGACGCATGGTTATACATAATAGACCTCTATATACTATTTTCCACTAAGTATATGCTCGGTTGTTATAGGTGACGACTGGTTATACGTAATACACCTCTAAAGACTATTGTCCACCAAGTATATGCTCACTTATTATGAGTGACGCCTGGTTATACATAATACACCTCTATATACTTTTTTCCAATAAGTATTTGCACGGTTGTTTAAGGTGACGCCTGGTTATACATAATACACCTCTATATACTATTTTCCACTAAGTATATACTCGGTTGTTATAGGTGACGCATGATTATACATAATACACCTCTATATACGATTTTCCACTAAGTATATGCTCGGTTGTTATAGGTGACGCCAGGTTATACATAATACACCTCTATAGACTAATTTCCACTAGGTATATGCTCCGTTGTTTTAGGTGACGCCTAGTTATACATAATACACCTCTATATAATTTTTTCCACTAAGTATATGCTCGATTGTTATAGGTGACGCCTGAGTATACATAATACACCTCTATATACTACTTTTCACCAAGTAAATGCTCGGTTTTTATAGGTGACGCCTGGTTATACATAATACACCTTTATATACTATTTTCCACTAAGTATATACTCGGTTGTTATAGGTGACGCATGGTTATACATAATAGACCTCTATATACCATTTACCACTAAGTATATGCTCGGTTGTTATAGGTGACGCCTGGTTATACATAATACACCTCTATAGACTAATTTCCACTAGCTATATGCTCGGTTGTTATAGGTGACGCCTGGTTATACATAATACACCTCTATATACTATTTTCCACTAAGTATGTGCTCGGATGTTATAGGTGACGCCTGGTCATACATAATACACTTCTATATACTATTTTCCACTAAGTATATGCTCAGTTGTTATAGGTGACGCCTGGTTATACATAATACGCCTCTATAGACTATTTTTCACTAAGTATATGCTCGGTTGTTATATGTGACGCCTGGTTATACGTAATACACCTCTATAGACTATTTTCCACTAAGTAAATGCTCGGTTGTTCTAGGTGACGCCTGGTTATACAAAATACACCTCTATATACTATTTTCCACTAAGTATAAGCTCGGTTGTTATAGGTGACGCCTGGTTATACATCATACACCTCTATATACTATTTTCTACTTAGTATATGCGCGGTTGTTATATGTGACGCCTGGTTATACATAATACACCTCTATAGACTATGTTCCACTAAGTATATGCTCGGTTGTTATAGGTGACGCCTGGTTATACATAATGCCCCTCTATAGACTATTTTCAACTAAGCATATGCTCGGTTGTTATAGGTGACGTCTGGTTATACATAATAAACCTCGATAGACAATTTGCCACTAAGTATATGCTCGGTTGTTATAGGTGAAGCCTGGTTATACATAATACACCTCTATATACTATTTTCCACTAAGTATATGCTCGGTTGTTATAGGTGACGCATGGTTATACATAATAGACCTCTATATACTATTTTCCACTAGGTATATGCTCGGTTGTTATAGGTGACGCCTGGTTATACATAATACACCTCTATAGACTAATTTCCACTAGGTATATGCTCCGTTGTTTTAGGTGACGCCTAGTTATACATAATACACCTCTATATACTCTTTTCCACTACGTATATGCTCGGTTGTTATAGGTGACGCCTGATTATACATAATACACCTCTGTATACTATTTTCCACCAAGTAAATGCTCGGTTTTTATAGGTGACGCCTGGTTGTACATAATACACCTCTATATACTAGTTTTCCACTAAGTATGTGCTCGGTTGTTATAGGTGACGCCTGGTTATATATAATACACTTCTATATACTATTTTCCACTAAGCATATGCTCAGTTGTTACAGGTGACGCCTGATTATACATAATACACCTCTATAGACTATTGTCAACTAAGTATATGCTCGGTTGTTATAGGTGACGCCTGGTTATACATATTACACCTCTATAGACTATTGTACACCAAGTATATGCTCAGTTATTATGAGTGACGCCTGGTTATACATAATACACCTCTATATACTATTTTCCAATAAGTATTTGCACGGTTGTTTAAGGTGACGCCTGGTTATACATAATACACCTCTATATACTATTTTCCACTAAGTATATACTCAGTTGTTATAGGTGACGCATGGTTATACATAATAGACCTCTATATACTATTGTCCACCAAGTATATGCTCAGTTATTATAAGTGACGCCTGGTTATACATAATACACCTCTATATACTATTTTCCAATAAGTATTTGCACGGTTGTTTAAGGTGACGCCTGGTTATACATAATACACCTCTATATACTATTTTCCACTAAATATACTCGGTTGTTATAGGTGACGCATGGTTATACATAATACACCTCTATATACTATTTTCCACTAAGTATATGCTCGGTTGTTATAGGTGACGCCAGGTTATACATAATAAACCTCTATAGACTAATTTCCACTAGGTATATGCTCCGTTGTTTTATGTGACGCCTAGTTATACATAATACACCTCTATATACTTTTTTCCACTAAGTATATGCTCGGTTGTTATAGGTGACGCCTGAGTATACATAATACACCTCTATATACTACTTTCCACCAAGTAAATGCTCGGTTTTATAGGTGACGCCTGGTTATACATAATAAACCTCCATATACTATTTTCCACTAAGTATGTCCTCGGTTGTTATAGGTGACGCCTGGTCATACATAATATACTTCTATATACTATTTTCCACTAAGTATATGCTCAGTTGTTATAGGTGACGCCTGGTTATACATAATACGCCTCTATAGACTATTTTTCACTAAGTATATGCTCGGTTGTTATAGGTGACGCCTGGTTATACATAATACACCTCTATAGACTATTGTCAACTAAGTATATGCTCGGTTGTTATAGGTGACGCCTGGTTATACATATTACACCTCTATAGACTATTGTACACCAAGTATATGCTCAGTTATTATGAGTGACGCCTGGTTATACATAATACACCTCTATATACTATTTTCCAATAAGTATTTGCACGGTTGTTTAAGGTGACGCCTGGTTATACATAATACACCTCTATATACTATTTTCCACTAAGTATATACTCAGTTGTTATAGGTGACGCATGGTTATACATAATAGACCTCTATATACTATTGTCCACCAAGTATATGCTCAGTTATTATAAGTGACGCCTGGTTATACATAATACACCTCTATATACTATTTTCCACTAAATATACTCGGTTGTTATAGGTGACGCATGGTTATACATAATAAACCTCTATATACTATTTTCCACTAAGTATATGCTAGGTTGTTATAGGTGGAGCCAGGTTATACATAATAAACCTCTATAGACTAATTTCCACTAGGTATATGCTCCGTTGTTTTATGTGACGCCTAGTTATACATAATACACCTCTATATACTTTTTTCCACTAAGTATATGCTCGGTTGTTATAGGTGACGCCTGAGTATACATAATACACCTCTATATACTACTTTCCACCAAGTAAATGCTCGGTTTTATAGGTGACGCCTGGTTATACATAATACACCTCCATATACTATTTTCCACTAAGTATGTGCTCGGTTGTTATAGGTGACGCCTGGTCATACATAACACACTTCTATATACTATTTTCCACTAAGTATATGCTCAGTTGTTATAGGTGACGCCT
The DNA here is from genome assembly GCA_036971475.1 of Prosapia bicincta. NCBI lineage: Eukaryota > Metazoa > Arthropoda > Insecta > Hemiptera > Cercopidae > Prosapia > Prosapia bicincta. The sequence continues at coordinate 20,905,712 of JBAIZL010000009.1, read as the reverse complement.
GGTTATACATAATACGCCTCTATAGACTATTTTTCACTAAGTATATGCTCGGTTGTTATAGGTGACGCCTGGTTATACATAATACACCTCTATAGACTATTGTCAACTAAGTATATGCTCGGGTGTTATAGATGACGCTTGGGTATATACATAATACACCTCTATAGACTATGTTCCACTAAGTTTATGTTCGGTGGTTATAGGCGACGTCTGGTTATACATAATACACCTCTATATACTATTTTCCAATAAGTATTTGCACGGTTGTTTAAGGTGACGCCTGGTTATACATAATACACCTCTATATACTATTTTCCACTAAGTATATACTCAGTTGTTACAGGTGACGCATGGTTATACATAATAGACCTCTATATACTATTGTTCACCAAGTATATGCTCAGTTATTATGAGTGACGCCTGGTTATACATAATACACCTCTATATACTATTTTCCAATAAGTATTTGCACGGTTGTTTAAGGTGACGCCTGGTTATACATAATACACCTCTATATACTATTTTCCACTAAATATACTCGGTTGTTATAGGTGACGCATGGTTATACATAATACACCTCTATATACTATTTTCCACTAAGTATATGCTCGGTTGTTATAGGTGACGCCAGGTTATACATAATAAACCTCTATAGACTAATTTCCACTAGGTATATGCTCTGTTGTTTTATGTGACGCCTAGTTATACATAATACACCTCTATATACTTTTTTCCACTAAGTATATGCTCGGTTGTTATTGGTGACGCCTGAGTATACATAATACACCTCTATATACTACTTTCCACCAAGTAAATGCTCGGTTTTATAGGTGACGCCTGGTTATACATAATACATCTCTATAGACTATTTTTCACTAAGTATATGCTCGGTTGTTATAGGTGACGCCTAGTTATACATAATACACCTCTATATACTCTTTTCCACTACGTATATGCTCGGTTGTTATAGGTGACGCCTGATTATACATAATACACCTCTGTATACTATTTTCCACCAAGTAAATGCTCGGTTTTTATAGGTGACGCCTGGTTGTACATAATACACCTCTATATACTATTTTCCACTAAGTATATGCTCAGTTGTTATAGGTGACGCCTGGTTATACATAATACACCTCTATAGACTATTGTCAACTAAGTATATGCTCGGGTGTTATAGATGACGCCTGGGTATATACATAATACACCTCTATAGACTATTTTCCACTAAGTTTATGTTCGGTTGTTATAGGCGACGTCTGGTTATACGTAATACACCTCTATAGACTATTTTCCACTAAGTAAATGCTCGGTGTTTCTAGGTGACGCCTGGTTATACAAAAAACACCTCTATATACTATTTTCCACTAAGCATATGCTAGGTTTTTATAGGTGACGCCAGGTTATACATAATGCCCCTCTATAGACTAATTTCCAATAAGCATATGCTCGGTTGTTATAGGTGACGCCTGGTTATATATAATAAACCTCGATAGACTATTTGCCACTAAGTATATGCTCGGTTGTTATAGGTGACGCCTGGTTATACATAATACACCTCTATATACTATTTTCCAATAAGTATTTGCACGGTTGTTTAAGGTGACGCCTGGTTATACATAATACACCTCTATATACTATTTTTAAATAAGTATATACTCAGTTGTTATAGGTGACGCATGGTTATACATAATAGACCTCTATATACTATTGTCCACCAAGTATATGCTCAGTTATTATGAGTGACGCCTGGTTATACATAATACACCTCTATATACTATTTTCCAATAAGTATTTGCACGGTTGTTTAAGGTGACGCCTGGTTATACATAATACACCTCTATATACTATTTTCCACTAAATATACTCGGTTGTTATAGATGACGCATGGTTATACATAATACACTTCTATATACTATTTTCCACTAAGTATATGCTCAGTTGTTATAGGTGACGCCTGGTTATACATAATACGCCTCTATAGACTATTTTTCACTAAGTATATGCTCGGTTGTTATATGTGACGCCTGGTTATACGTAATACACCTCTATAGACTATTTTCCACTAAGTAAATGCTCGGTTGTTCTAGGTGACGCCTGGTTATACAAAATACACCTCTATATACTATTTTCCACTAAGTATAAGCTCGGTTTTATAGGTGACGCCTGGTTATACATCATACACCTCTATATACTATTTTCTACTTAGTATATGCGCGGTTGTTATATGTGACGCCTGGTTATACATAATACACCTCTATAGACTATGTTCCACTAAGTATATGCTCGGTTGTTATAGGTGACGCCTGGTTATACATAATGCCCCTCTATAGACTATTTTCAACTAAGCATATGCTCGGTTGTTATAGGTGACGTCTGGTTATACATAATAAACCTCGATAGACAATTTGCCACTAAGTATATGCTCGGTTGTTATAGGTGAAGCCTGGTTATACATAATACACCTCTATATACTATTTTCCACTAAGTATATGCTCGGTTGTTATAGGTGACGCATGGTTATACATAATAGACCTCTATATACTATTTTCCACTAGGTATATGCTCGGTTGTTATAGGTGACGCCTGGTTATACATAATACACCTCTATAGACTAATTTCCACTAGGTATATGCTCCGTTGTTTTAGGTGACGCCTAGTTATACATAATACACCTCTATATACTCTTTTCCACTACGTATATGCTCGGTTGTTATAGGTGACGCCTGATTATACATAATACACCTCTGTATACTATTTTCCACCAAGTAAATGCTCGGTTTTTATAGGTGACGCCTGGTTGTACATAATACACCTCTATATACTATTTTCCACTAAGTATGTGCTCGGTTGTTATAGGTGACGCCTGGTTATATATAATACACTTCTATATACTATTTTCCACTAAGCATATGCTCAGTTGTTACAGGTGACGCCTGATTATACATAATACACCTCTATAGACTATTGTCAACTAAGTATATGCTCGGTTGTTATAGGTGACGCCTGGTTATACATATTACACCTCTATAGACTATTGTACACCAAGTATATGCTCAGTTATTATGAGTGACGCCTGGTTATACATAATACACCTCTATATACTATTTTCCAATAAGTATTTGCACGGTTGTTTAAGGTGACGCCTGGTTATACATAATACACCTCTATATACTATTTTCCACTAAGTATATACTCAGTTGTTATAGGTGACGCATGGTTATACATAATAGACCTCTATATACTATTGTCCACCAAGTATATGCTCAGTTATTATAAGTGACGCCTGGTTATACATAATACACCTCTATATACTATTTTCCAATAAGTATTTGCACGGTTGTTTAAGGTGACGCCTGGTTATACCTAAATATACTCGGTTGTTATAGGTGACGCATGGTTATACATAATACACCTCTATATACTATTTTCCACTAAGTATGTGCTCGGTTGTTATAGGTGACGCCTGGTTATACATAATACACCTCTATATACTCTTTTCCACTACGTATATGCTCGGTTGTTATAGGTGACGCCTGATTATACATAATACACCTCTGTATACTATTTTCCACCAAGTAAATGCTCGGTTTTTATAGGTGACGCCTGGTTGTACATAATACACCTCTATATACTATTTTCCACTAAGTATGTGCTCGGTTGTTATAGGTGACGCCTGGTTATATATAATACACTTCTATATACTATTTTCCACTAAGCATATGCTCAGTTGTTACAGGTGACGCCTGGTTATATATAATAAACCTCGATAGACTATTTGCCACTAAGTATATGCTCGGTTGTTATAGGTGACGCCTGGTTATACATATTACACCTCTATAGACTATTGTACACCAAGTATATGCTCAGTTATTATGAGTGACGCCTGGTTATACATAATACACCTCTATATACTATTTTCCAATAAGTATTTGCACGGTTGTTTAAGGTGACGCCTGGTTATACATAATACACCTCTATATACTATTTTCCACTAAGTATATACTCAGTTGTTATAGGTGACGCATGGTTATACATAATAGACCTCTATATACTATTGTCCACCAAGTATATGCTCAGTTATTATAAGTGACGCCTGGTTATACATAATACACCTCTATATACTATTTTCCACTAAATATACTCGGTTGTTATAGGTGACGCATGGTTATACATAATAAACCTCTATATACTATTTTCCACTAAGTATATGCTAGGTTGTTATAGGTGGAGCCAGGTTATACATAATAAACCTCTATAGACTAATTTCCACTAGGTATATGCTCCGTTGTTTTATGTGACGCCTAGTTATACATAATACACCTCTATATACTTTTTTCCACTAAGTATATGCTCGTTTGTTATAGGTGACGCCTGAGTATACATAATACACCTCTATATACTACTTTCCACCAAGTAAATGCTCGGTTTTATAGGTGACGCCTGGTTATACATAATACACCTCCATATACTATTTTCCACTAAGTATGTGCTCGGTTGTTATAGGTGACGCCTGGTCATACATAACACACTTCTATATACTATTTTCCACTAAGTATATGCTCAGTTGTTATAGGTGACGCCTGGTTATACATAATACGCCTCTATAGACTATTTTTCACTAAGTATATGCTCGGTTGTTATAGGTGACGCCTGGTTATACATAATACACCTCTATAGACTATTGTCAACTAAGTATATGCTCGGGTGTTATAGATGACGCTTGGGTATATACATAATACACCTCTATAGACTATGTTCCACTAAGTTTATGTTCGGTGGTTATAGGCGACGTCTGGTTATACATAATACACCTCTATATACTATTTTCCAATAAGTATTTGCACGGTTGTTTAAGGTGACGCCTGGTTATACATAATACACCTCTATATACTATTTTCCACTAAATATACTCGGTTGTTATAGGTGACGCATGGTTATACATAATACACCTCTATATACTATTTTCCACTAAGTATATGCTCGGTTGTTATAGGTGACGCCAGGTTATACATAATAAACCTCTATAGACTAATTTCCACTAGGTATATGCTCTGTTGTTTTATGTGACGCCTAGTTATACATAATACACCTCTATATACTTTTTTCCACTAAGTATATGCTCGGTTGTTATTGGTGACGCCTGAGTATACATAATACACCTCTATATACTACTTTCCACCAAGTAAATGCTCGGTTTTATAGGTGACGCCTGGTTATACATAATACATCTCTATAGACTATTTTTCACTAAGTATATGCTCGGTTGTTATAGGTGACGCCTAGTTATACATAATACACCTCTATATACTCTTTTCCACTACGTATATGCTCGGTTGTTATAGGTGACGCCTGATTATACATAATACACCTCTGTATACTATTTTCCACCAAGTAAATGCTCGGTTTTTATAGGTGACGCCTGGTTGTACATAATACACCTCTATATACTATTTTCCACTAAGCATATGCTAGGTTTTTATAGGTGACGCCAGGTTATACATAATGCCCCTCTATAGACTAATTTCCAATAAGCATATGCTCGGTTGTTATAGGTGACGCCTGGTTATATATAATAAACCTCGATAGACTATTTGCCACTAAGTATATGCTCGGTTGTTATAGGTGACGCCTGGTTATACATAATACACCTCTATATACTATTTTCCAATAAGTATTTGCACGGTTGTTTAAGGTGACGCCTGGTTATACATAATACACCTCTATATACTATTTTTAAATAAGTATATACTCAGTTGTTATAGGTGACGCATGGTTATACATAATAGACCTCTATATACTATTGTCCACCAAGTATATGCTCAGTTATTATGAGTGACGCCTGGTTATACATAATACACCTCTATATACTATTTTCCAATAAGTATTTGCACGGTTGTTTAAGGTGACGCCTGGTTATACATAATACACCTCTATATACTATTTTCCACTAAATATACTCGGTTGTTATAGATGACGCATGGTTATACATAATACACCTCTATATACTATTTTCCACTAAGTATATGCTCGGTTGTTATAGGTGACGCCAGGTTATACATAATAAACCTCTATAGACTAATTTCCACTAGGTATATGCTCCGTTGTTTTATGTGACGCCTAGTTATACATAATCCACCTCTATATACTTTTTTCCACTAAGTATATGCTCGGTTGTTATAGGTGACGCCTGAGTATACATAATACACCTCTATATACTACTTTCCACCAAGTAAATGCTCGGTTTTATAGGTGACGCCTGGTTATACATAATAAACCTCCATATACTATTTTCCACTAAGTATGTGCTCGGTTGTTATAGGTGACGCCTGGTCATACATAATATACTTCTATATACTATTTTCCACTAAGTATATGCTCAGTTGTTATAGGTGACGCCTAGTTATACATAATACGCCTCTATAGACTATTTTTCACTAAGTATATGCTCGGTTGTTATAGGTGACGCCTGGTTATACATAATACACCGCTATAGACTATTGTCAACTAAGTATATGCTCGGGTGTTATAGAAGACGCTTGGGTATATACATAATACACCCCTATAGACTATGTTCCACTAAGTTTATGTTCGGTGGTTATAGGCGACGTCTGGTTATACGTAATACACCTCTATAGACTATTTTCCACTAAGTAAATGCTCGGTGTTTCTAGGTGACGCCTGGTTATACAAAATACACCTCTATATACTATTTCCCACTAAGTATATGCTCGGTTGTTATAGGTGACGCCTGGTTTTACATTACACTTCTATATACTATTTTCCACCAAGTATATGCTCGGTTGTTTTAGGTGACGCCTGGTTATACATAATACAACTCTATATACTATTTTCCACCAAGTATATGCTTGGTTGTTATAGGTGACGCCTGGTTATACATCATACACCTCTATATACTATTTTCCACTAAGCATATGCTAGGTTTTTATAGGTGACGCCTGGTTATACATAATGCCCCTCTATAGACTAATTTCCAATAAGCATATGCTCGGTTGTTATAGGTGACGCCTGGTTATATATAATAAACCTCGATAGACTATTTGCCACTAAGTATATGCTCGGTTGTTATAGGTGACGCCTGGTTATACATATTACACCTCTATAGACTATTGTACACCAAGTATATGCTCAGTTATTATGAGTGACGCCTGGTTATACATAATACACCTCTATATACTATTTTCCAATAAGTATTTGCACGGTTGTTTAAGGTGACGCCTGGTTATACATAATACACCTCTATATACTATTTTCCACTAAGTATATACTCAGTTGTTATAGGTGACGCATGGTTATACATAATAGACCTCTATATACTATTGTTCACCAAGTATATGCTCAGTTATTATGAGTGACGCCTGGTTATACATAATACACCTCTATATACTATTTTCCAATAAGTATTTGCACGGTTGTTTAAGGTGACGCCTGGTTATACATAATACACCTCTATATACTATTTTCCACTAAATATACTCGGTTGTTATAGGTGACGCATGGTTATACATAATACACCTCTATATACTATTTTCCACTAAGTATATGCTCGGTTGTTATAGGTGACGCCAGGTTATACATAATAAAACTCTATAGACTAATTTCCACTAGGTATATGCTCCGTTGTTTTATGTGACGCCTAGTTGTACATAATACACCTCTATATACTTTTTTCCACTAAGTATATGCTCGGTTGTTATTGGTGACGCCTGAGTATACATAATACACCTCTATATACTACTTTCCACCAAGTAAATGCTCGGTTTTATAGGTGACGCCTGGTTATACATAATACATCTCTATAGACTATTTTTCACTAAGTATATGCTCGGTTGTTATAGGTGACGCCTGGTCATACATAATACACTTCTATATACTATTTTCCACTAAGTATATGCTCAGTTGTTATAGGAGACGCCTGGTTATACATAATACACCTCTATAGACTATTTTTCACTAAGTATATGCTCGGTTGTTATAGGTGACGCCTGGTTATACATAATACACCTCTATAGACTATTGTCAACTAAGTATATGCTCGGGTGTTATAGATGACGCTTGGGTATATACATAATACACCTCTATAGACTATTTTCCACTAAGTTTATGTTTGGTGGTTATAGGCGACGTCTGGTTATACGTAATACACCTCTATAGACTATTTTCCACTAAGTAAATGCTCGGTTGTTCTAGGTGACGCCTGGTTATACAAAATACACCTCTATATACTATTTCCCACTAAGTATATGCTCGGTTGTTATAGGTGACGCCTGGTTTTACATTACACTTCTATATACAATTTTCCACCAAGTATATGCTCGGTTGTTTTAGGTGACGCCTGGTTATACATAATACACCTCTATATACTATTTTCCACCAAGTATATGCTTGGTTGTTATAGGTGACGCCTGGTTATACATCATACACCTCTATATACTATTTTCCACTAAGCATATGCTAAGTTTTTATAGGTGACGCCTGGTTATACATAATGCCCCTCTATAGACTAATTTCCAATAAGCATATGCTCGGTTGTTATAGGTGACGCCTGGTTATACATAATAAACCTCGATAGACTATTTGCCACTAAGCATATGCTCGGTTGTTATAGGTGACGCCTGGTTATACATATTACACCTCTATAGACTATTGTACACCAAGTATATGCTCAGATATTATGAGTGACGCCTGGTTATACATAATACACCTCTATATACTATTTTCCAATAAGTATTTGCACGGTTGTTTAAAGTGACGCCTGGTTATACATAATACACCTCTATATACTATTTTCCACTAAGTATATACTCAGTTGTTATAGGTGACGCATGGTTATACATAATAGACCTCTATATACTATTTTCCACTAAGTATATGCTCGGTTGTTATAGGTGACGACTGGTTATACATAATACACATCTAAAGACTATTGTCCACCAAGTATATGCTCACTTATTATGAGTGACGCCTGGTTATACATAATACACCTCTATATACTTTTTTCCAATAAGTATTTGCACGGTTGTTTAAGGTGACGCCTGGTTAAACATAATACACCTCTATATACTATTTTCCAATAAGTATTTGCACGGTTGTTTAAGGTGACGCCTGGTTATACATAATACACCTCTATATAATATTTTCCACTAAGTATATACTCGGTTGTTATAGGTGACGCATGGTTATACATAATACACCTCTATATAATATTTTCCACTAAGTATATACTCGGTTGTTATAGGTGACGCCTGGTTATACGTAATACACCTCTAAAGACTATTGTCCACCAAGTATATGCTCAGTTATTATGAGTGACGCCTGGTTATACATAATACACCTCTATATACTATTTTCCAATAAGTATTTGCACGGTTGTTTAAGGTGACGCCTGGTTATACATAATACACCTCTATATAATATTTTCCACTAAGTATATACTCGGTTGTTATAGGTGACGCATGGTTATACATAATACACCTCTATATAATATTTTCCACTAAGTATATACTCGGTTGTTATAGGTGACGCATGGTTATACATAATAGACCTCTATATACCATTTTCCACTAAGAATATGCTCGGTTGTTATAGGTGACGCCTGGTTATACATAATACACCTCTATATACTATTTTCCACTAAGTATGTGCTCGGATGTTATAGGTGACGCCTGGTCATACATAATACACTTCTATATACTATTTTCCACTAAGTATATGCTCAGTTGTTATAGGTGACGCCTGGTTATACATAATACGCCTCTATAGACTATTTTTCACTAAGTATATGCTCGGTTGTTATATGTGACGCCTGGTTATACGTAATACACCTCTATAGACTATTTTCCACTAAGTAAATGCTCGGTTGTTCTAGGTGACGCCTGGTTATACAAAATACACCTCTATATACTATTTTCCACTAAGTATAAGCTTGGTTGTTATAGGTGACGCCTGGTTATACATCATACACCTCTATATACTATTTTCTACTTAGTATATGCGCGGTTGTTATATGTGACGCCTGGTTATACATAATACACCTCTATAGACTATGTTCCACTAAGTATATGCTCGGTTGTTATAGGTGACGCCTGGTTATACATAATGCCCCTCTATAGACTATTTTCAACTAAGCATATGCTCGGTTGTTATAGGTGACGTCTGGTTATACATAATAAACCTCGATAGACAATTTGCCACTAATTGGTTGTTATAGGTGACGCCTGGTTATACATCATACACCTCTATATACTATTTTCTACTTAGTATATGCGCGGTTGTTATATGTGACGCCTGGTTATACATAATACACCTCTATAGACTATGTTCCACTAAGTATATGCTCGGTTGTTATAGGTGACGCCTGGTTATACATAATGCCCCTCTATAGACTATTTTCAACTAAGCATATGCTCGGTTGTTATAGGTGACGTCTGGTTATACATAATAAACCTCGATAGACAATTTGCCACTAAGTATATGCTCGGTTGTTATAGGTGAAGCCTGGTTATACATAATACACCTCTATATACTATTTTCCACTAAGTATATGCTCGGTTGTTATAGGTGACGCATGGTTATACATAATACACCTCTATAGACTAATTTCCACTAGGTATATGCTCCGTTGTTTTAGGTGACGCCTAGTTATACATAATACACCTCTATATACTCTTTTCCACTACGTATATGCTCGGTTGTTATAGGTGACGCCTGATTATACATAATACACCTCTGTATACTATTTTCCACCAAGTAAATGCTCGGTTTTTATAGGTGACGCCTGGTTGTACATAATACACCTCTATATACTATTTCCCACTAAGTATGTGCTCGGTTGTTATAGGTGACGCCTGGTTATATATAATACACTTCTATATATTATTTTCCACTAAGCATATGCTCAGTTGTTACAGGTGACGCCTGATTATACATAATACACCTCTATAGACTATTGTCAACTAAGTATATGCTCGGTTGTTATAGGTGACGCCTGGTTATACATATTACACCTCTATAGACTATTGTACACCAAGTATATGCTCGGGTGTTATAGAAAACGCTTGGGTATATACATAATACACCCCTATAGACTATGTTCCACTAAGTTTATGTTCGGTGGTTAAAGGCGACGTCTGGTTATACGTAATACACCTCTATAGACTATTTTCCACTAAGTAAATGCTCGGTGTTTCTAGGTGACGCCTGGTTATACAAAATACACCTCTATATACTATTTCCCACTAAGTATATGCTCGGTTGTTATAGGTGACGCCTGGTTTTACATTACACTTCTATATACTATTTTCCACCAAGTATATGCTCGGTTGTTTTAGGTGACGCCTGGTTATACATAATACAACTCTATATACTATTTTCCACCAAGTATATGCTTGGTTGTTATAGGTGACGCCTGGTTATACATCATACACCTCTATATACTATTTTCCACTAAGCATATGCTAGGTTTTTATAGGTGACGCCTGGTTATACATAATGCCCCTCTATAGACTAATTTCCAATAAGCATATGCTCGGTTGTTATAGGTGACGCCTGGTTATATATAATAAACCTCGATAGACTATTTGCCACTAAGTATATGCTCGGTTGTTATAGGTGACGCCTGGTTATACATATTACACCTCTATAGACTATTGTACACCAAGTATATGCTCAGTTATTATGAGTGACGCCTGGTTATACATAATACACCTCTATATACTATTTTCCAATAAGTATTTGCACGGTTGTTTAAGGTGACGCCTGGTTATACATAATACACCTCTATATACTATTTTCCACTAAGTATATACTCAGTTGTTATAGGTGACGCATGGTTATACATAATAGACCTCTATATACTATTGTTCACCAAGTATATGCTCAGTTATTATGAGTGACGCCTGGTTATACATAATACACCTCTATATACTATTTTCCAATAAGTATTTGCACGGTTGTTTAAGGTGACGCCTGGTTATACATAATACACCTCTATATACTATTTTCCACTAAATATACTCGGTTGTTATAGGTGACGCATGGTTATACATAATACACCTCTATATACTATTTTCCACTAAGTATATGCTCGGTTGTTATAGGTGACGCCAGGTTATACATAATAAACCTCTATAGACTAATTTCCACTAGGTATATGCTCCGTTGTTTTATGTGACGCCTAGTTATACATAATACACCTCTATATACTTTTTTCCACTAAGTATATGCTCGGTTGTTATTGGTGACGCCTGAGTATACATAATACACCTCTATATACTACTTTCCACCAAGTAAATGCTCGGTTTTATAGGTGACGCCTGGTTATACATAATACATCTCTATAGACTATTTTTCACTAAGTATATGCTCGGTTGTTATAGGTGACGCCTGGTCATACATAATACACTTCTATATACTATTTTCCACTAAGTATATGCTCAGTTGTTATAGGAGACGCCTGGTTATACATAATACACCTCTATAGACTATTTTTCACTAAGTATATGCTCGGTTGTTATAGGTGACGCCTGGTTATACATAATACACCTCTATAGACTATTGTCAACTAAGTATATGCTCGGGTATTATAGATGACGCTTGGGTATATACATAATACACCTCTATAGACTATTTTCCACTAAGTTTATGTTTGGTGGTTATAGGCGACGTCTGGTTATACGTAATACACCTCTATAGACTATTTTCCACTAAGTAAATGCTCGGTTGTTCTAGGTGACGCCTGGTTATACAAAATACACCTCTATATACTATTTCCCACTAAGTATATGCTCGGTTGTCATAGGTGACGCCTGGTTTTACATTACACTTCTATATACAATTTTCCACCAAGTATATGCTCGGTTGTTTTAGGTGACGCCTGGTTATACATAATACACCTCTATATACTATTTTCCACCAAGTATATGCTTGGTTGTTATAGGTGACGCCTGGTTATACATCATACACCTCTATATACTATTTTCCACTAAGCATATGCTAAGTTTTTATAGGTGACGCCTGGTTATACATAATGCCCCTCTATAGACTAATTTGAAATAAGCATATGCTCGGTTGTTATAGGTGACGCCTGGTTATACATAATAAACCTCGATAGACTATTTGCCACTAAGCATATGCTCGGTTGTTATAGGTGACGCCTGGTTATACATATTACACCTCTATAGACTATTGTACACCAAGTATATGCTCAGATATTATGAGTGACGCCTATACATAATACACCTCTATATACTATTTTCCAATAAGTATTTGCACGGTTGTTTAAAGTGACGCCTGGTTATACATAATACACCTCTATATACTATTTTCCACTAAGTATATACTCAGTTGTTATAGGTGACGCATGGTTATACATAATAGACCTCTATATACTATTTTCCACTAAGTATATGCTCGGTTGTTATAGGTGACGACTGGTTATACGTAATACACCTCTAAAGACTATTGTCCACCAAGTATATGCTCACTTATTATGAGTGACGCCTGGTTATACATAATACACCTCTATATACTTTTTTCCAATAAGTATTTGCACGGTTGTTTAAGGTGACGCCTGGTTAAACATAATACACCTCTATATACTATTTTCCACTAAGTATAAACTCGGTTGTTATAGGTGACGCATGGTTATACATAATACACCTCTATATACTATTTTCCACTAAGTATATGCTCGGTTGTTATAGGTGACGCCAGGTTATACATAATACACCTCTATAGACTAATTTCCACTAGGTATATGCTCCGTTGTTTTAGGTGACGCCTAGTTATACATAATACACCTCTATATAATTTTTTCCATTAAGTATATGCTCGATTGTTATAGGTGACGCCTGAGTATACATAATACACCTCTATATACTACTTTTCACCAAGTAAATGCTCGGTTTTTATAAGTGACGCCTGGTTATACATAATACACCTTTATATACTATTTTCCACTAAGTATATACTCGGTTGTTATAGGTGACGCATGGTTATACATAATAGACCTCTATATACCATTTACCACTAAGTATATGCTCGGTTGTTATAGGTGACGCCTGGTTATACATAATACACCTCTATAGACTAATTTCCACTAGCTATATGCTCGGTTGTTATAGGTGACGCCTGGTTATACATAATACACCTCTATATACTATTTTCCACTAAGTATGTGCTCGGATGTTATAGGTGACGCCTGGTCATACATAATACACTTCTATATACTATTTTCCACTAAGTATATGCTCAGTTGTTATAGGTGACGCCTGGTTATACATAATACGCCTCTATAGACTATTTTTCACTAAGTATATGCTCGGTTGTTATATGTGACGCCTGGTTATACGTAATACACCTCTATAGACTATTTTCCACTAAGTAAATGCTCGGTTGTTCTAGGTGACGCCTGGTTATACAAAATACACCTCTATATACTATTTTCCACTAAGTATAAGCTTGGTTGTTATAGGTGACGCCTGGTTATACATCATACACCTCTATATACTATTTTCTACTTAGTATATGCGCGGTTGTTATATGTGACGCCTGGTTATACATAATACACCTCTATAGACTATGTTCCACTAAGTATATGCTCGGTTGTTATAGGTGACGCCTGGTTATACATAATGCCCCTCTATAGACTATTTTCAACTAAGCATATGCTCGGTTGTTATAGGTGACGTCTGGTTATACATAATAAACCTCGATAGACAATTTGCCACTAAGTATATGCTCGGTTGTTATAGGTGAAGCCTGGTTATACATAATACACCTCTATATACTATTTTCCACTAAGTATATGCTCGGTTGTTATAGGTGACGCATGGTTATACATAATAGACCTCTATATACTATTTTCCACTAAGTATATGCTCGGTTGTTATAGGTGACGCCTGGTTATACATAATACACCTCTATAGACTAATTTCCACTAGGTATATGCTCCGTTGTTTTAGGTGACGCCTAGTTATACATAATACACCTCTATATACTCTTTTCCACTACGTATATGCTCGGTTGTTATAGGTGACGCCTGATTATACATAATACACCTCTGTATACTATTTTCCACGAAGTAAATGCTCGGTTTTTATAGGTGACGCCTGGTTGTACATAATACACCTCTATATACTATTTCCCACTAAGTATGTGCTCGGTTGTTATAGGTGACGCCTGGTTATATATAATACACTTCTATATACTATTTTCCACTAAGCATATGCTCAGTTGTTACAGGTGACGCCTGATTATACATAATACACCTCTATAGACTATTGTCAACTAAGTATATGCTCGGTTGTTATAGGTGACGCCTGGTTATACATATTACACCTCTATAGACTATTGTACACCAAGTATATGCTCAGTTATTATGAGTGACGCCTGGTTATACATAATACACCTCTATATACTATTTTCCAATAAGTATTTGCACGGTTGTTTAAGGTGACGCCTGGTTATACATAATACACCTCTATATACTATTTTCCACTAAGTATATACTCAGTTGTTATAGGTGACGCATGGTTATACATAATAGACCTCTATATACTATTGTCCACCAAGTATATGCTCAGTTATTATAAGTGACGCCTGGTTATACATAATACACCTCTATATACTATTTTCCAATAAGTATTTGCACGGTTGTTTAAGGTGACGCCTGGTTATACATAATACACCTCTATATACTATTTTCCACTAAATATACTCGGTTGTTATAGGTGACGCATGGTTATACATAATACACCTCTATATACTATTTTCCACTAAGTATATGCTCGGTTGTTATAGGTGGAGCCAGGTTATACATAATAAACCTCTATAGACTAATTTCCACTAGGTATATGCTCCGTTGTTTTATGTGACGCCTAGTTATACATAATACACCTCTATATACTTTTTTCCACTAAGTATATGCTCGGTTGTTATAGGTGACGCCTGAGTATACATAATACACCTCTATATACTACTTTCCACCAAGTAAATGCTCGATTTTATAGGTGACGCCTGGTTATACATAATACACCTCCATATACTATTTTCCACTAAGTATGTGCTCGGTTGTTATAGGTGACGCCTGGTCATACATAACACACTTCTATATACTATTTTCCACTAAGTATATGCTCAGTTGTTATAGGTGACGCCTGGTTATACATAATACGCCTCTATAGACTATTTTTCACTAAGTATATGCTCGGTTGTTATAGGTGACGCCTGGTTATACATAATACACCTCTATAGACTATTGTCAACTAAGTATATGCTCGGGTGTTATAGATGACGCTTGGGTATATACATAATACACCTCTATAGACTATGTTCCACTAAGTTTATGTTCGGTGGTTATAGGCGACGTCTGGTTATACATAATACACCTCTATATACTATTTTCCAATAAGTATTTGCACGGTTGTTTAAGGTGACGCCTGGTTATACATAATACACCTCTATATACTATTTTCCACTAAATATACTCGGTTGTTATAGGTGACGCATGGTTATACATAATACACCTCTATATACTATTTTCCACTAAGTATATGCTCGGTTGTTATAGGTGACGCCAGATTATACATAATAAACCTCTATAGACTAATTTCCACTAGGTATATGCTCCGTTGTTTTATGTGACGCCTAGTTATACATAATACACCTCTATATACTTTTTTCCACTAAGTATATGCTCGGTTGTTATTGGTGACGCCTGAGTATACATAATACACCTCTATATACTACTTTTCACCAAGTAAATGCTCGGTTTTATAGGTGACGCCTGGTTATACATAATACATCTCTATAGACTATTTTTCACTAAGTATATGCTCGGTTGTTATAGGTGACGCCTAGTTATACATAATACACCTCTATATACTCTTTTCCACTACGTATATGCTCGGTTGTTATAGGTGACGCCTGATTATACATAATACACCTCTGTATACTATTTTCCACCAAGTAAATGCTCGGTTTTTATAGGTGACGCCTGGTTGTACATAATACACCTCTATATACTATTTTCCACTAAGTATGTGCTCGGTTGTTATAGGTGACGCCTGGTTATATATAATACACTTCTATATACTATTTTCCACTAAGCATATGCTCAGTTGTTACAGGTGACGCCTGGTTATATATAATAAACCTCGATAGACTATTTGCCACTAAGTATATGCTCGGTTGTTATAGGTGACGCCTGGTTATACATATTACACCTCTATAGACTATTGTACACCAAGTATATGCTCAGTTATTATGAGTGACGCCTGGTTATACATAATACACCTCTATATACTATTTTCCAATAAGTATTTGCACGGTTGTTTAAGGTGACGCCTGGTTATACATAATACACCTCTATATACTATTTTCCACTAAGTATATACTCAGTTGTTATAGGTGACGCATGGTTATACATAATACACCTCTATATACTATTTTCCACTAAATATACTCGGTTGTTATAGGTGACGCATGGTTATACATAATAAACCTCTATATACTATTTTCCACTAAGTATATGCTAGGTTGTTATAGGTGGAGCCAGGTTATACATAATAAACCTCTATAGACTAATTTCCACTAGGTATATGCTCCGTTGTTTTATGTGACGCCTAGTTATACATAATACACCTCTATATACTTTTTTCCACTAAGTATATGCTCGGTTGTTATAGGTGACGCCTGAGTATACATAATACACCTCTATATACTACTTTCCACCAAGTAAATGCTCGGTTTTATAGGTGACGCCTGGTTATACATAATACACCTCCATATACTATTTTCCACTAAGTATGTGCTCGGTTGTTATAGGTGACGCCTGGTCATACATAACACACTTCTATATACTATTTTCCACTAAGTATATGCTCAGTTGTTATAGGTGACGCCTGGTTATACATAATACGCCTCTATAGACTATTTTTCACTAAGTATATGCTCGGTTGTTATAGGTGACGCCTGGTTATACATAATACACCTCTGTAGACTATTGTCAACTAAGTATATGCTCGGGTGTTATAGATGACGCTTGGGTATATACATAATACACCTCTATAGACTATGTTCCACTAAGTTTATGTTCGGTGGTTATAGGCGACGTCTGGTTATACATAATACACCTCTATATACTATTTTCCAATGAGTATTTGCACGGTTGTTTAAGGTGACGCCTGGTTATACATAATACACCTCTATATACTATTTTCCACTAAGTATATACTCAGTTGTTATAGGTGACGCATGGTTATACATAATAGACCTCTATATACTATTGTTCACCAAGTATATGCTCAGTTATTATGAGTGACGCCTGGTTATACATAATACACCTCTATATACTATGTTCCAATAAGTATTTGCACGGTTGTTTAAGGTGACGCCTGGTTATACATAATACACCTCTATATACTATTTTCCACTAAATATACTCGGTTGTTATAGGTGACGCATGGTTATACATAATACACCTCTATATACTATTTTCCACTAAGTATATGCTCGGTTGTTATAGGTGACGCCAGGTTATACATAATAAACCTCTATAGACTAATTTCCACTAGGTATATGCTCCGTTGTTTTATGTGACGCCTAGTTATACATAATACACCTCTATATACTTTTTTCCACTAAGTATATGCTCGGTTGTTATTGGTGACGCCTGAGTATACATAATACACCTCTATATACTACTTTCCACCAAGTAAATGCTCGGTTTTATAGGTGACGCCTGGTTATACATAATACATCTCTATAGACTATTTTTCACTAAGTATATGCTCGGTTGTTATAGGTGACGCCTAGTTATACATAATACACCTCTATATACTCTTTTCCACTACGTATATGCTCGGTTGTTATAGGTGACGCCTGATTATACATAATACACCTCTGTATACTATTTTCCACCAAGTAAATGCTCGGTTTTTATAGGTGACGCCTGGTTGTACATAATACACCTCTATATACTATTTTCCACTAAGTATATGCTCAGTTGTTATAGGTGACGCCTGGTTATACATAATACATCTCTATAGACTATTTTTCACTAAGTATATGCTCTGTTGTTATAGGTGACGCCTGGTTATACATAATACACCTCTATAGACTATTGTCAACTAAGTATATGCTCGGGTGTTATAGATGACGCCTGGGTATATACATAATACACCTCTATAGACTATTTTCCACTAAGTTTATGTTCGGTTGTTATAGGCGACGTCTGGTTATACGTAATACACCTCTATAGACTATTTTCCACTAAGTAAATGCTCGGTGTTTCTAGGTGACGCCTGGTTATACAAAATACACCTCTATATACTATTTTCCACTAAGCATATGCTAGGTTTTTATAGGTGACGCCTGGTTATACATAATGCCCCTCTATAGACTAATTTCCAATAAGCATATGCTCGGTTGTTATAGGTGACGCCTGGTTATATATAATAAACCTCGATAGACTATTTGCCACTAAGTATATGCTCGGTTGTTATAGGTGACGCCTGGTTATACATAATACACCTCTATATACTATTTTCCAATAAGTATTTGCACGGTTGTTTAAGGTGACGCCTGGTTATACATAATACACCTCTATATACTATTTTCCACTAAGTATATACTCAGTTGTTATAGGTGACGCATGGTTATACATAATAGACCTCTATATACTATTGTCCACCAAGTATATGCTCAGTTATTATGAGTGACACCTGGTTATACATAATACACCTCTATATACTATTTTCCAATAAGAATTTGCACGGTTGTTTAAGGTGACGCCTGGTTATACATAATACACCTCTATATACTATTTTCCACTAAATATACTCGGTTGTTATAGGTGACGCATGGTTATACATAATACACCTCTATATACTATTTTCCACTAAGTATATGCTCGGTTGTTATAGGTGACGCCAGGTTATACATAATAAACCTCTATAGACTAATTTCCACTAGGTATATGCTCCGTTGTTTTATGTGACGCCTAGTTATACATAATACACCTCTATATACTTTTTTCCACTAAGTATATGCTCGGTTGTTATAGGTGACGCCTGAGTATACATAATACACCTCTATATACTACTTTCCACCAAGTAAATGCTCGGTTTTATAGGTGACGCCTGGTTATACATAATAAACCTCCATATACTATTTTCCACTAAGTATGTGCTCGGTTGTTATAGGTGACGCCTGGTCATACATAATATACTTCTATATACTATTTTCCACTAAGTATATGCTCAGTTGTTATAGGTGACGCCTGGTTATACATAATACGCCTCTATAGACTATTTTTCACTAAGTATATGCTCGGTTGTTATAGGTGACGCCTGGTTATACATAATACACCTCTATAGACTATTGTCAACTAAGTATATGCTCGGGTGTTATAGATGACGCTTGGGTATATACATAATACACCTCTATAGACTATGTTCCACTAAGTTTATGTTCGGTGGTTATAGGCGACGTCTGGTTATACGTAATACACCTCTATAGACTATTTTCCACTAAGTAAATGCTCGGTGTTTCTAGGTGACGCCTGGTTATACAAAATACACCTCTATATACTATTTCCCACTAAGTATATGCTCGGTTGTTATAGGTGACGCCTGGTTTTACATTACACTTCTATATACTATTTTCCACCAAGTATATGCTCGGTTGTTTTAGGTGACGCCTGGTTATACATAATACAGCTCTATATACTATTTTCCACCAAGTATATGCTTGGTTGTTATAGGTGACGCCTGGTTATACATCATACACCTCTATATACTATTTTCCACTAAGCATATGCTAGGTTTTTATAGGTGACGCCTGGTTATACATAATGCCCCTCTATAGACTATTGTACACCAAGTATATGCTCAGTTATTATGAGTGACGCCTGGTTATACATAATATACCTCTATATACTATTTTCCAATAAGTATTTGCACGGTTGTTTAAGGTGACGCCTGGTTATACATAATACACCTCTATATACTATTTTCCACTAAGTATATACTCAGTTGTTATAGGTGACGCATGGTTATACATAATAGACCTCTATATACTATTGTTCACCAAGTATATGCTCAGTTATTATGAGTGACGCCTGGTTATACATAATACACCTCTATATACTATTTTCCAATAAGTATTTGCACGGTTGTTTAAGGTGACGCCTGGTTATACATAATACACCTCTATATACTATTTTCCACTAAATATACTCGGTTGTTATAGGTGACGCATGGTTATACATAATACACCTCTATATACTATTTTCCACTAAGTATATGCTCGGTTGTTATAGGTGACGCCAGGTTATACATAATAAACCTCTATAGACTAATTTCCACTAGGTATATGCTCCGTTGTTTTATGTGACGCCTAGTTATACATAATACACCTCTATATACTTTTTTCCACTAAGTATATGCTCGGTTGTTATTGGTGACGCCTGAGTATACATAATACACCTCTATATACTACTTTCCACCAAGTAAATGCTCGGTTTTATAGGTGACGCCTGGTTATACATAATACATCTCTATAGACTATTTTTCACTAAGTATATGCTCGGTTGTTATAGGTGACGCCTAGTTATACATAATACACCTCTATATACTCTTTTCCACTACGTATATGCTCGGTTGTTATAGGTGACGCCTGATTATACATAATACACCTCTGTATACTATTTTCCACCAAGTAAATGCTCGGTTTTTATAGGTGACGCCTGGTTATACATAATACATCTCTATAGACTATTTTTCACTAAGTATATGCTCTGTTGTTATAGGTGACGCCTGGTTATACATAATACACCTCAATAGACTATTGTCAACTAAGTATATGCTCGGGTGTTATAGATGACGCCTGGGTATATACATAATACACCTCTATAGACTATTTTCCACTAAGTAAATGCTCGGTGTTTCTAGGTGACGCCTGGTTATACAAAATACACCTCTATATACTATTTTCCACTAAGCATATGCTAGGTTTTTATAGGTGACGCCTGGTTATACATAATGCCACTCTATAGACTAATTTCCAATAAGCATATGCTCGGTTGTTATAGGTGACGCCTGGTTATATATAATAAACCTCGATAGACTATTTGCCACTAAGTATATGCTCGGTTGTTATAGGTGACGCCTGGTTATACATAATACACCTCTATATACTATTTTCCAATAAGTATTTGCACGGTTGTTTAAGGTGACGCCTGGTTATACATAATACACCTCTATATACTATTTTCCACTAAGTATATACTCAGTTGTTATAGGTGACGCATGGTTATACATAATAGACCTCTATATACTATTGTCCACCAAGTATATGCTCAGTTATTATGAGTGACGCCTGGTTATACATAATACACCTCTATATACTATTTTCCAATAAGTATTTGCACGGTTGTTTAAGGTGACGCCTGGTTATACATAATACACCTCTATATACTATTTTCCACTAAATATACTCGGTTGTTATAGGTGACGCAGGGTTATACATAATACACCTCTATATACTATTTTCCACTAAGTATATGCTCGGTTGTTATAGGTGACGCCAGGTTATACATAATAAACCTCTATAGACTAATTTCCACTAGGTATATGCTCCGTTGTTTTATGTGACGCCTAGTTATACATAATACACCTCTATATACTTTTTTCCACTAAGTATATGCTCGGTTGTTATAGGTGACGCCTGAGTATACATAATACACCTCTATATACTACTTTCCACCAAGTAAATGCTCGGTTTTATAGGTGACGCCTGGTTATACATAATAAACCTCCATATACTATTTTCCACTAAGTATGTGCTCGGTTGTTATAGGTGACGCCTGGTCATACATAATATACTTCTATATACTATTTTCCACTAAGTATATGCTCAGTTGTTATAGGTGACGCCTGGTTATACATAATACGCCTCTATAGACTATTTTTCACTATGTATATGCTCGGTTGTTATAGGTGACGCCTGGTTATACATAATACACCTCTATAGACTATTGTCAACTAAGTATATGCTCGGGTGTTATAGATGACGCTTGGGTATATACATAATACACCTCTATAGACTATGTTCCACTAAGTTTATGTTCGGTGGTTATAGGCGACGTCTGGTTATACGTAATACACCTCTATAGACTATTTTCCACTAAGTAAATGCTCGGTGTTTCTAGGTGACGCCTGGTTATACAAAATACACCTCTATATACTATTTCCCACTAAGTATATGCTCGGTTGTTATAGGTGACGCCTGGTTTTACATTACACTTCTATATACTATTTTCCACCAAGTATATGCTCGGTTGTTTTAGGTGACGCCTGGTTATACATAATACAACTCTATATACTATTTTCCACCAAGTATATGCTTGGTTGTTATAGGTGACGCCTGGTTATACATCATACACCTCTATATACTATTTTCCACTAAGCATATGCTAGGTTTTTATAGGTGACGCCTGGTTATACATAATGCCCCACTATAGACTAATTTCCAATAAGCATATGCTCGGTCGTTATAGGTGACGCCTGGTTATATATAATAAACCTCGATAGACTATTTGCCACTAAGTATATGCTCGGTTGTTATAGGTGACGCCTGGTTATACATATTACACCTCTATAGACTATTGTACACCAAGTATATGCTCAGTTATTATGAGTGACGCCTGGTTATACATAATACACCTCTATATACTATTTTCCAATAAGTATTTGCACGGTTGTTTAAGGTGACGCCTGGTTATACATAATACACCTCTATATACTATTTTCCACTAAATATACTCGGTTGTTATAGGTGACGCATGGTTATACATAATACACCTCTATATACTACTTTCCACAAAGTAAATGCTCGGTTTTATAGGTGACGCCTGGTTATACATAATACACCTCCATATACTATTTTCCACTAGGTATGTGCTCGGTTGTTATAGGTGACGCCTGGTCATACATAATACACTTCTATATACTATTTTCCACTAAGTATATGCTCAGATGTTATAGGTGACGCCTGGTTATACATAATACGCCTCTATAGACTATTTTTCACTAAGTATATGCTCCGTTGTTATAGGTGACGCCTGGTTATACATAATACACCTCTATTGACTATTGTCAACTAAGTATATGCTCGGGTGTTATAGATGACGCTTGGGTATATACATAATACACCTCTATAGACTATGTTCCACTAAGTTTATGTTCGGTGGTTATAGGCGACGTCTGGTTATACGTAATACACCTCTATTGACTATTTTCCACTAAGTAAATGCTCGGTTGTTCTAGGTGACGCCTGGTTATACAAAATACACCTCTATATACTATTTCTCACTAAGTATATGCTCGGTTGTTATAGGTGACGCCTGGTTTTACATTACACTTCTATATACTATTTTCCACCAAGTATATGCTCGGTTGTTTTAGGTGACGCCTGGTTATACATATCACACCTCTATATACTATTTTCCACCAAGTATATGCTTGGTTGTTATAGGTGACGCATGGTTATACATAATACACCTCTAAAGACTATTGTCCACCAAGTATATGCTCAGTTATTATGAGTGACGCCTGGTTATACATAATACACCTCTATATACTATTTTCCACCAAGTATATGCTTGGTTGTTATAGGTGACGCCTGGTTATACATCATAAACCTCTATATACTATTTTCCACTAAGCATATGCTACGTTTTTATAGGTGACGCCTGGTTATACATAATGCCCCTCTATATACTATTTTCCAATAAGTATTTGCACGGTTGTTTAAGGTGACGCCTGGTCATACATAATACACTTCTATATACTATTTTCCACTAAGTATATGCTCAGTTGTTATAGGTGACGCCTGGTTATACATAATACGCCTCTATAGACTATTTTTCACTAAGTATATGCTCGGTTGTTATAGGTGACGCCTGGTTATACATAATACACCTCTATAGACTATTGTCAACTAAGTATATGCTCGGGTGTTATAGATGACGCTTGGGTATATACATAATACACCTCTATAGACTATGTTCCACTAAGTTTATGTTCGGTGGTTATAGGCGACGTCTGGTTATACGTAATACACCTTTATAGACTATTTTCCACTAAGTAAATGCTCGGTGTTTCTAGGTGACGCCTGGTTATACAATATACACCTCTATATACTATTTCCCACTAAGTATATGCTCGGTTGTTATAGGTGACGCCTGGTTTTACATTACACTTCTATATACTATTTTCCACCAAGTATATGCTCGGTTGTTTTAGGTGACGCCTGGTTATACATAATACACCTCTATATACTATTTTCCACCAAGTATATGATTGGTTGTTATAGGTGACGCCTGGTTATACATCATACACCTCTATATACTATTTTCCACTAAATATACTCGGTTGTTATAGGTGACGCATGGTTATACATAATACACCTCTATATACTATTTTCCACTAAGTATATGCTCGGTTGTTATAGGTGACGCCAGGTTATACATAATAAACCTCTATAGACTAATTTCCACTAGGTATATGCTCCGTTGTTTTATGTGACGCCTAGTTATACATAATACACCTCTATATACTTTTTTCCACTAAGTATATGCTCGGTTGTTATAGGTGACGCTTGAGTATACATAATACACCTCTATATACTACTTTCCACCAAGTAAATGCTCGGTTTTATAGGTGACGCCTGGTTATACATAATACAAATCCATATACTATTTTCCACTAAGTATGTGCTCGGTTGTTATAGGTGACGCCTGGTTATACATAATACACCTCTATTGACTATTGTCAACTAAGTATATGCTCGGGTGTTATAGATGACGCTTGGGTATATACATAATACACCTCTATAGACTATGTTCCACTAAGTTTATGTTCGGTGGTTATAGGCGACGTCTGGTTATACGTAATACACCTCTATTGACTATTTTCCACTAAGTAAATGCTCCGTTGTTTTATGTGACGCCTAGTTATACATAATACACCTCTATATACTATTTTCCACCAAGTATATGCTTGGTTGTTATAGGTGACGCATGGTTATACATAATAGACCTCTATATACTATTTTCCACTAAGTATATGCTCGGTTGTTATAGGTGACGCCTGGTTATACGTAATACACCTCTAAAGACTATTGTCCACCAAGTATATGCTCAGTTATTATGAGTGACGCCTGGTTATACATAATACACCTCTATATACTATTTTCCACCAAGTATATGCTTGGTTGTTATAGGTGACGCCTGGTTATACATCATACACCTCTATATACTATTTTCCACTAAGCATATGCTACGTTTTTATAGGTGACGCCTGGTTATACATAATGCCCCTCTATATACTATTTTCCAATAAGTATTTGCACGGTTGTTTAAGGTGACGCCTGGTTATACATAATACACCTCTATATACTATTTTCCACTAAGTATATACTCGGTTGTTATAGGTGACGCATGGTTATACATAATACACCTCTATATAATATTTTCCACTAAGTATATACTCGGTTGTTATAGGTGACGCATGGTTATACATAATAGACCTCTATATACCATTTTCCACTAAGCATATGCTCGGTTGTTATAGGTGACGCCTGGATATACATATTACACCTCTATAAACTATTGTACACCAAGTATATGCTCAGTTATTATGAGTGACGCCTGGTTATACATAATACACATCTATATACTATTTTCCAATAAGTATTTGCACGGTTGTTTAAGGTGACGCCTGGTTATACATAATACACCTCTATATACTATTTTCCACCAAGTATATGCTTGGTTGTTATAGGTGACGCCTGGTTATACATCATACACCTCTATATACTATTTTCCACTAAGCATATGCTACGTTTTTATAGGTGACGCCTGGTTATACATAATGCCCCTCTATATACTATTTTCCAATAAGTATTTGCACGGTTGTTTAAGGTGACGCCTGGTTATACATAATACACCTCTATATACTATTTTCCACTAAGTATATACTCGGTTGTTATAGGTGACGCATGGTTATACATAATACACCTCTATACAATATTTTCCACTAAGTATATGCTCGGTTGTTATAGGTGACGCCAGGTTATACACAATATACCTCTATAGACTAATTTCCACTAGGTATATGCTCCGTTGTTTTAGGTGACGCCTGGTTATACATAATACACCTCTATATACTATTTTCCAATAAGTATTTGCACGGTTGCTTAAGGTGACGCCTGGTTATACATAATACACCTCTATATACTATTTTCCACTAAGTATATACTCGGTTGTTATAGGTGACGCATGGTTATACATAATACACCTCTATACAATATTTTCCACTAAGTATATGCTCGGTTGTTATAGGTGACGCCAGGTTATACACAATATACCTCTATAGACTAATTTCCACTAGGTATATGCTCCGTTGTTTTAGGTGACGCCTAATTATACATAATACACCTCTATATAATTTTTTCCACTAAGTATATGCTCGGTTGTTATAGGTGACGCCTGAGTATACATAATACACCTCTATATACTACTTTTCACCAAGTAAATGCTCGGTTTTTATAGGTGACGCCTGGTTATACATAATACACCTTTATATACTATTTTCCACTAAGTATATACTCAGTTGTTATAGGTGACGCATGGTTATACATAATAGACCTCTATATACTATTTTCCACTAAGTATATGCTCGGTTGTTATAGGTGAAGCCTGGTTATACGTAATACACCTCTAAAGACTATTGTCCACCAAGTATATGCTCAGTTATTATGAGTGACGCCTGGTTATACATAATACACCTCTATATACTATTTTCCAATAAGTATTTGCACGGTTGTTTAAGGTGACGCCTGGTTATACATAATACACCTCTATATACTATTTTCCACTAAGTATATACTCGGTTGTTATAGGTGACGCATGGTTATACATAATACACCTCTATATAAAATATTTTCCACTAAGTATATACTCGGTTGTTATAGGTGACGCATGGTTATACATAATAGACCTCTATATACCATTTTCCACTAAGTATATGCTCGGTTGTTATAGGTGACGCCTGGTTATACATAATACACCTCTATAGACTAATTTCCACTAGGTATATGCTCGGTTGTTATAGGTGACGCCTGGTTATACATAATACACCTCTATATACTATTTTCCACTAAGTATGGGCTCGGTTGTTATAGGTGACGCCTGGTTATATATAATACACTTCTATATACTATTTTCCACTAAGTATATGCTCAGTTGTTACAGGTGACGCCTAGTTATACATAATACACCTCTATAGATTAATGTCAACTAAGTATATGCACTGGTGTTATAGATGACGAATGGTTATATACATAATACACCTCTATATACTCTTTTCCACTAAGTATATGCTCGGTTGTTATAGGTGACGCCTGATTATACATAATACACCTCTATATACTACTTTCCACCAAGTAAATGTTTGGTTTTATAGGTGACGCCTGGTTATATATAATACACCTCTATATACTATTTTCCACTAAGTATGTGCTCGGTTGTTATAGGTGACGCCTGGTCATACATAATACACTTCTATATACTATTTTCCACTAAGTATATGCTCAGTTGTTATAGGTGACGCCTGGTTATACATAATACGCCTCTATAGACTATTTTTCACTAAGTATATGCTCGGTTGTTATAGGTGACGCCTGGTTATACGTAATACACCTCTATAGACTATTTTCCACTAAGTAAATGCTCGGTTGTTCTAGGTGACGCCTGGTTATACAAAATACACCTCTATATACTATTTTCCACTAAGTATAAGCTCGGTTGTTATAGGTGACGCCTGGTTATACATATTACACCTCTATAAACTTTTGTACACCAAGTATATGCTCAGTTATTATGAGTGACGCCTGGTTATACATAATATACATCTATATACTATTTTCCAATAAGTATTTGCGCGGTTGTTTAAGGTGACGCCTGGTTATACGTAATACACCTCTATATACTATTTTCCACTACGTATATACTCAGTTGTTATAGGTGACGCATGGTTATACATAATAGACCTCTATATACTATTTTCCACTAAGTATATGCTCGGTTGTTATAGGTGACGCCTGGTTATACGTAATACACCTCTAAAGACTATTGTCCACCAAGTATATGCTCAGTTATTATGAGTGACGCCTGATTATACATAATACACCTCTATATACTATTTTCCAATAAGTATTTGCACGGTTGTTTAAGGTGACGCCTGGTTATACATAATACACCTCTATATACTATTTTCCACTAAGTATATACTCGGTTGATATAGGTGACGCATGGTTATACATAATACACCTCTATATAATATTTTCCACTAAGTATATACTCGGTTGTTATAGGTGACGCATGGTTATACATAATAGACCTCTATATACCATTTTCCACTAAGCATATGCTCGGTTGTTATAGGTGACGCCTGGATATACATATTACACCTCTATAAACTATTGTACACCAAGTATATGCTCAGTTATTATGAGTGACGCCTGGTTATACATAATACACATCTAAATACTATTTTCCAATAAGTATTTGCACGGTTGTTTAAGGTGACGCCTGGTTATACATAATACACCTCTATATACTATTTTCCACCAAGTATATGCTTGGTTGTTATAGGTGACGCCTGGTTATACATCATACACCTCTATATACTATTTTCCACTAAGCATATGCTACGTTTTTATAGGTGACGCCTGGTTATACATAATGCCCCTCTATATACTATTTTCCAATAAGTATTTGCACGGTTGTTTAAGGTGACGCCTGGTTATACATAATACACCTCTATATACTATTTTCCACTAAGTATATACTCGGTTGTTATAGGTGACGCATGGTTATACATAATAGACCTCTATATACTATTTTCCACTAAGTATATGCTCGGTTGTTATAGGTGACGCCTGGTTATACGTAATACACCTCTAAAGACTATTGTCCACCAAGTATATGCTCAGTTATTATGAGTGACGCCTGGTTATACATAATACACCTCTATATACTATTTTCCAATAAGTATTTGCACGGTTGTTTAAGGTGACGCCTGGTTATATATAATACACCTCTATATACTATTTTCCACTAAGTATATACTCGGTTGTTATAGGTGACGCATGGTTATACATAATACACCTCTATATAATATTTTCCACTAAGTATATGCTCGGTTGTTATAGGTGACGCCAGGTTATACATAATACACCTCTATAGACTAATTTCCACTAGGTATATGCTCCGTTGTTTTAGGTGACGCCTGGTTATACATAATACACCTCTATATACTATTTTCCAATAAGTATTTGCACGGTTGCTTAAGGTGACGCCTGGTTATACATAATACACCTCTATATACTATTTTCCACTAAGTATATACTCGGTTGTTATAGGTGACGCATGGTTATACATAATACACCTCTATACAATATTTTCCACTAAGTATATGCTCGGTTGTTATAGGTGACGCCAGGTTATACACAATACACCTCTATAGACTAATTTCCACTAGGTATATGCTCCGTTGTTTTAGGTGACGCCTAGTTATACATAATACACCTCTATATAATTTTTTCCACTAAGTATATGCTCGGTTGTTATAGGTGACGCCTGAGTATACATAATACACCTCTATATACTACTTTTCACCAAGTAAATGCTCGGTTTTTATAGGTGACGCCTGGTTATACATAATACACCTTTATATACTATTTTCCACTAAGTATATACTCAGTTGTTATAGGTGACGCATGGTTATACATAATAGACCTCTATATACTATTTTCCACTAAGTATATGCTCGGTTGTTATAGGTGAAGCCTGGTTATACGTAATACACCTCTAAAGACTATTGTCCACCAAGTATATGCTCAGTTATTATGAGTGACGCCTGGTTATACATAATACACCTCTATATACTATTTTCCAATAAGTATTTGCACGGTTGTTTAAGGTGACGCCTGGTTATACATAATACACCTCTATATACTATTTTCCACTAAGTATATACTCGGTTGTTATAGGTGACGCATGGTTATACATAATACACCTCTATATAATATTTTCCACTAAGTATATACTCGGTTGTTATAGGTGACGCATGGTTATACATAATAGACCTCTATATACCATTTTCCACTAAGTATATGCTCGGTTGTTATAGGTGACGCCTGGTTATACATAATACACCTCTATAGACTAATTTCCACTAGGTATATGCTCGGTTGTTATAGGTGACGCCTGGTTATACATAATACACCTCTATATACTATTTTCCACTAAGTATGGGCTCGGTTGTTATAGGTGACGCCTGGTTATATATAATACACTTCTATATACTATTTTCCACTAAGTATATGCTCAGTTGTTATAGGTGACGCCTGGTTATACATAATACGCCTCTATAGACTATTTTTCACTAAGTATATGCTCGGTTGTTATAGGTGACGCCTGGTTATACGTAATACACCTCTATAGACTATTTTCCACTAAGTAAATGCTCGGTTGTTCTAGGTGACGCCTGGTTATACAAAATACACCTCTATATACTATTTTCCACTAAGTATAAGCTCGGTTGTTATAGGTGACGCCTGGTTATACATATTACACCTCTATAAACTTTTGTACACCAAGTATATGCTCAGTTATTATGAGTGACGCCTGGTTATACATAATATACATCTATATACTATTTTCCAATAAGTATTTGCGCGGTTGTTTAAGGTGACGCCTGGTTATACGTAATACACCTCTATATACTATTTTCCACTACGTATATACTCAGTTGTTATAGGTGACGCATGGTTATACATAATAGACCTCTATATACTATTTTCCACTAAGTATATGCTCGGTTGTTATAGGTGACGCCTGGTTATACGTAATACACCTCTAAAGACTATTGTCCACCAAGTATATGCTCAGTTATTATGAGTGACGCCTGGTTATACATAATACACCTCTATATACTATTTTCCAATAAGTATTTGCACGGTTGTTTAAGGTGACGCCTGGTTATACATAATACACCTCTATATACTATTTTCCACTAAGTATATACTCGGTTGTTATAGGTGACGCATGGTTATACATAATACACCTCTATATAATATTTTCCACTAAGTATATACTCGGTTGTTATAGGTGACGCATGGTTATACATAATAGACCTCTATATACCATTTTCCACTAAGCATATGCTCGGTTGTTATAGGTGACGCCTGGATATACATATTACACCTCTATAAACTATTGTACACCAAGTATATGCTCAGTTATTATGAGTGACGCCTGGTTATACATAATACACATCTATATACTATTTTCCAATAAGTATTTGCACGGTTGTTTAAGGTGACGCCTGGTTATACATAATACACCTCTATATACTATTTTCCACCAAGTATATGCTTGGTTGTTATAGGTGACGCCTGGTTATACATCATACACCTCTATATACTATTTTCCACTAAGCATATGCTACGTTTTTATAGGTGACGCCTGGTTATACATAATGCCCCTCTATATACTATTTTCCAATAAGTATTTGCACGGTTGTTTAAGGTGACGCCTGGTTATACATAATACACCTCTATATAATATTTTCCACTAAGTATATACTCGGTTGTTATAGGTGACGCATGGTTATACATAATAGACCTCTATATACCATTTTCCACTAAGCATATGCTCGGTTGTTATAGGTGACGCCTGGATATACATATTACACCTCTATAAACTATTGTACACCAAGTATATGCTCAGTTATTATGAGTGACGCCTGGTTATACATAATACACATCTATATACTATTTTCGAATAAGTATTTGCACGGTTGTTTAAGGTGACGCCTGGTTATACATAATACACCTCTATATACTATTTTCCACTAAGTATGGGCTCGGTTGTTATAGGTGACGCCTGGTTATATATAATACACTTCTATATACTATTTTCCACTAAGTATATGCTCAGTTGTTATAGGTGACGCCTGGTTATACATAATACGCCTCTATAGACTATTTTTCACTAAGTATATGCTCGGTTGTTATAGGTGACGCCTGGTTATACGTAATACACCTCTATAGACTATTTTCCACTAAGTAAATGCTCGGTTGTTCTAGGTGACGCCTGGTTATACAAAATACACCTCTATATACTATTTTCCACTAAGTATAAGCTCGGTTGTTATAGGTGACGCCTGGTTATACATATTACACCTCTATAAACTTTTGTACACCAAGTATATGCTCAGTTATTATGAGTGACGCCTGGTTATACATAATATACATCTATATACTATTTTCCAATAAGTATTTGCGCGGTTGTTTAAGGTGACGCCTGGTTATACGTAATACACCTCTATATACTATTTTCCACTACGTATATACTCAGTTGTTATAGGTGACGCATGGTTATACATAATAGACCTCTATATACTATTTTCCACTAAGTATATGCTCGGTTGTTATAGGTGACGCCTGGTTATACGTAATACACCTCTAAAGACTATTGTCCACCAAGTATATGCTCAGTTATTATGAGTGACGCCTGGTTATACATAATACACCTCTATATACTATTTTCCAATAAGTATTTGCACGGTTGTTTAAGGTGACGCCTGGTTATACATAATACACCTCTATATACTATTTTCCACTAAGTATATACTCGGTTGTTATAGGTGACGCATGGTTATACATAATACACCTCTATATAAAATATTTTCCACTAAGTATATACTCGGTTGTTATAGGTGACGCATGGTTATACATAATAGACCTCTATATACCATTTTCCACTAAGTATATGCTCGGTTGTTATAGGTGACGCCTGGTTATACATAATACACCTCTATAGACTAATTTCCACTAGGTATATGCTCGGTTGTTATAGGTGACGCCTGGTTATACATAATACACCTCTATATACTATTTTCCACTAAGTATGGGCTCGGTTGTTATAGGTGACGCCTGGTTATATATAATACACTTCTATATACTATTTACCACTAAGTATATGCTCAGTTGTTACAGGTGACGCCTAGTTATACATAATACACCTCTATAGATTAATGTCAACTAAGTATATGCACTGGTGTTATAGATGACGAATGGTTATATACATAATACACCTATATATACTCTTTTCCACTAAGTATATGCTCGGTTGTTATAGGTGACGCCTGATTATACATAATACACCTCTATATACTACTTTCCACCAAGTAAATGTTTGGTTTTATAGGTGACGCCTGGTTATACATAATACACCTCTATATACTATTTTCCACTAAGTATGTGCTCGGTTGTTATAGGTGACGCCTGGTCATACATAATACACTTCTATATACTATTTTCCACTAAGTATATGCTCAGTTGTTATAGGTGACGCCTGGTTATACATAATACGCCTCTATAGACTATTTTTCACTAAGTATATGCTCGGTTGTTATAGGTGACGCCTGGTTATACGTAATACACCTCTATAGACTATTTTCCACTAAGTAAATGCTCGGTTGTTCTAGGTGACGCCTGGTTATACAAAATACACCTCTATATACTATTTTCCACTAAGTATAAGCTCGGTTGTTATAGGTGACGCCTGGTTATACATCATACACCTCTATATACTATTTTCCACTAAGTATATACTCGGTTGTTATAGGTAACGCATGGTTATACATAATACACCTCTATATAATATTTTCCACTAAGTATATACTCGGTTGTTATAGGTGACGCATGGTTATACATAATAGACCTCTATATACCATTTTCCACTAAGAATATGCTCGGTTGTTATAGGTGACGCCTGGTTATACATAATACACCTCTATATACTATTTTCCACTAAGTATGGGCTCGGTTGTTATAGGTGACGCCTGGGTATACACATAATACACCTCTATAGACTATTTTCCACTAAGTTTATGTTCGGTTGTTATATGCGACGTCTGGTTATACGTAATACACCTCTATAGACTATTTTCCACTAAGTAAATGCTCGGTTGTTCTAGGTGACGCCTGGTTATACAAAATACACCTCTATATACTATTTCCCCCTAAGTATATGCTCGGTTGTTATAGGTGACGCCTGGTTTTACATTACACTTCTATATACTATTTTCCACCAAGTATATGCTCGGTTGTTTTAGGTGACGCTTGGTTATACATAATACACCTCTATATACTATTTTCCACCAAGTATATGCTTGGTTGTTATAGGTGACGCCTGGTTATACATAATGCCCCTCTATAGACTAATTTCCAATAAGCATATGCTCGGTTGTTATAGGTGACGCCTGGTTATACATAATAAACCTCGATAGACTATTTGCCACTAAGCATATGGTCGGTTGTTATAGGTGACGCCTGGTTATACATATTACACCTCTATAAACTATTGTACACCAAGTATATGCTCAGTTATTATGAGTGACGCCTGGTTATACATAATACACATCTATATACTATTTTCCAATAAGTATTTGCACGGTTGTTTAAGGTGACGCCTGGTTATACATAATACACCTCTATATACTATTTTCCACTAAGTATATACTCAGTTGTTATAGGTGACGCATGGTTATACATAATAGACCTCTATATACTATTTTCCACTAAGTATATGCTCGGTTGTTATAGGTGACGCCTGGTTATACGTAATACACCTCTAAAGACTATTGTCCACCAAGTATATGCTCAGTTATTATGAGTGACGCCTGGTTATACATAATACACCTCTATATACTATTTGCCAATAAGTATTTGCACGGTTGTTTAAGGTGACGCCTGGTTATACATAATACACCTCTATATACTATTTTCCACTAAGTATATACTCGGTTGTTATAGGTGACGCATGGTTATACATAATACACCTCTATATAAAATATTTTCCACTAAGTATATACTCGGTTGTTATAGGTGACGCATGGTTATACATAATAGACCTCTATATACCATTTTCCACTAAGTATATGCTCGGTTGTTATAGGTGACGCCTGGTTATACATAATACACCTCTATAGACTAATTTCCACTAGGTATATGCTCGGTTGTTATAGGTGACGCCTGGTTATACATAATACACCTCTATATACTATTTTCCACTAAGTATGGGCTCGGTTGTTATAGATGACGCCTGGTTATATATAATACACTTCTATATACTATTTTCCACTAAGTATATGCTCAGTTGTTACAGGTGACGCCTGGTTATACATAATACACCTCTATAGATTAATGTCAACTAAGTATATGCACTGATGTTATAGATGACGAATGGTTATATACATAATACACCTCTATATACTCTTTTCCACTAAGTATATGCTCGGTTGTTATAGGTGACGCCTGATTATACATAATACACCTCTATATACTACTTTCCACCAAGTAAATGTTTGGTTTTATAGGTGACGCCAGGTTATACATAATACACCTCTATATACTATTTTCCACTAAGTATGTGCTCGGTTGTTATAGGTGACGCCTGGTCATACATAATACACTTCTATATACTATTTTCCACTAAGTATATGCTCAGTTTTTATAGGTGACGCATGGTTATACATAATACGCCTCTATACACTATTTTTCACTAAGTATATGCTCGGTTGTTATAGGTGACGCCTGGTTATACGTAATACACCTCTATAGACTAATTTCCACTAGGTATATGCTCCGTTGTTCTAGGTGACGCCTGGTTATACAAAATACACCTCTATATACTATTTTCCACTAAGTATAAGCTCGGTTGTTATAGGTGACGCCTGGTTATACATCATACACCTCTATATACTATTTTCTACTTAGTATATGCGCGGTTGTTATATGTGACGCCTGGTTATACATAATACACGTCTATAGACTATGTTCCACTAAGTATATGCTCGGTTGTTATAGGTGACGCCTGGTTATACATAACGCCCCCTATAGACTATTTTCCACTAAGTATATGCTCGGTTGTTATAGGTGACGCCTGGTTATACGTAATACACCTCTAAAGACTATTGTCCACCAAGTATATGCTCAGTTATTATGAGTGACGCCTGGTTATACATAATACACCTCTATATACTACTTTTCACCAAGTAAATGCTCGGTTTTTATAGGTCACGCCTGGTTATACATAATACACCTTTATATACTATTTTCCACTAAGTATATACTCAGTTGTTATAGGTGACGCATGGTTATACATAATAGACCTCTATATACTATTTTCCACTAAGTATATGCTCGGTTGTTATAGGTGACGCCTGGTTATACGTAATACACCTCTAAAGACTATTGTCCACCAAGTATATGCTCAGTTATTATGAGTGACGCCTGGTTATACATAATACACCTCTATATACTATTTTCCAATAAGTATTTGCACGGTTGTTTAAGGTGACGCCTGGTTATACATAATACACCTCTATATAATATTTTCCACTAAGTATATACTCGGTTGTTATAGGTGACGCATGGTTATACATAATACACCTCTATATAATATTTTCCACTAAGTATATACTCGGTTGTTATAGGTGACGCATGGTTATACATAATAGACCTCTATATACCATTTTCCACTAAGAATATGCTCGGTTGTTATAGGTGACGCCTGGTTATACATAATACACCTCTATATACTATTTTCCACTAAGTATGGGCTCGGTTGTTATAGGTGACGCCTGGTTATATATAATACACTTCTATATACTATTTTCCACTAAGTATATGCTCAGTTGTTATAGGTGACGCCTGGTTATACATAATACGCCTCTATAGACTATTTTTCACTAAGTATATGCTCGGTTGTTATAGGTGACGCCTGGTTATACGTAATACACCTCTATAGACTATTTTCCACTAAGTAAATGCTCGGTTGTTCTAGGTGACGCCTGGTTATACAAAATACACCTCTATATACTATTTTCCACTAAGTGTAAGCTCGGTTGTTATAGGTGACGCCTGGTTATACATCATACACCACTATATACTATTTTCTACTTAGTATATGCGCGGTTGTTATATGTGACGCCTGGTTATACATAATACACGTCTATAGACTATGTTCCACTAAGTATATGTTCGGTTGTTATAGGTGACGCCTGGTTATACATAATAAACCTCGATAGACAATTTGCTACTAAGTATATGCTCGGTTGTTATAGGTGAAGCCTGGTTATACATAATACACCTCTATATACTATTTGCCACTAAGAATATGCTCGGTTGTTATAGGTGACGCATGGTTATACATAATAGACCTCTATATACTATTTTCCACTAAGTATATGCTCGGTTGTTATAGGTGACGCCTGGTTATACATAATACACCTCTATAGACTAATTTCCACTAGGTATATGCTCCGTTGTTTTAGGTGACGCCTAGTTATACATAATACACCTCTATATACTCTTTTCCACTACGTATATGCTCGGTTTTTATAGGTGACGCCTGTGTATACATAATACACCTCTATATTTTATTTTCCACTAAGTATATGCTCGGTTGTTATAGGTGACGCCTGGTTGTACATAATATACCTCTATATACTATTTTCCACTAAGTATGTGCTCGGTTGTTATAGGTGACGCCTGGTTATATATAATACACTTCTATATACTATTTTCCACTAAGTATATGCTCAGTTGTTACAGGTGACGCCTGATTATACATAATACACCTCTATAGACTATTGTCAACTAAGTATATGCTCTGGTGTTATAGATGACGCATGGTTATATACATAATACACCTCTATATACTCTTTTCCACTAAGTATATGCTCGGTTGTTATAGGTGACGCCTGATTATACATAATACACCTCTATAGACTATTTTTCACTAAGTATATGCTCGGTTGTTATAGGTGACGCCTGGTTATACGTAATACACCTCTATAGACTATTTTCCACTAAGTAAATGCTCGGTTGTTCTAGGTGACGCCTGGTTATACATAATACGCCTCTATAGATTATTTTTCACTAAGTATATGCTCGGTTGTTATAGGTGACGCCTGGTTATACATAAAACACCTCTATAGACTATTGTCAACTAAGTATATGCTCGGGTGTTATAGATGACGCCTGGGTATACACATAATACACCTCTATAGACTATTTTCCACTAAGTTTATGTTCGGTTGTTATATGCGACGTCTGGTTATACGTAACACACCTCTATAGACTATTTTCCACTAAGTAAATGCTCGGTTGTTCTAGGTGACGCCTGGTTATACAAAATACACCTCTATATACTATTTCCCACTAAGTATATGCTCGGTTGTTATAGGTGACGCTTGGTTATACGTAATACACCTCTATAGACTATTTTCCACTAAGTAAATGCTCGGTTGTTCTAGGTGACGCCTGGTTATACAAAATAAACCTCTATATACTAATTTCCACTAAGTGTAAGCTCGGTTGTTATAGGTGACGCCTGGTTATACATCATACACCACTATATACTTTTTTCTACTTAGTATAAGCGCGGTTGTTATATGTGACGCCTGGTTATACATAATACACGTCTATAGACTATGTTCCACTAAGTATATGTTCGGTTGTTATAGGTGACGCCTGGTTACACATAATAAACCTCGATAGACAATTTGCCACTAAGTATATGCTCGGTTGTTATAGGTGAAGCCTGGTTATACATAATACACCTCTATATACTATTTGCCACTAAGTATATGCTCGGTTGTTATAGGTGACGCATGGTTATACATAATAGACCTCTATATACTATTTTCCACTAAGTATATGCTCGGTTGTAATAGGTGACGCCTGGTTATACATAATACACCTCTATAGACTAATTTCCACTAGGTATATGCTCCGTTGTTTTAGGTGACGCCTAGTTATACATAATACACCTCTATATACTCTTTTCCACTACGTATATGCTCGGTTTTTATAGGTGACGCCTGTGTATACATAATACACCTCTATATTTTATTTTCCACTAAGTATATGCTCGGTTGTTATAGGTGACGCCTGGTTGTACATAATACACCTCTATATACTATTTTCCACTAAGTATGTGCTCGGTTGTTATAGGTGACGCCTGGTTATATATAATACACTTCTATATACTATTTTCCACTAAGTATATGCTCAGTTGTTACAGGTGATGCCTGGTTATACATAATACACCTCTATAGATTAATGTCAACTAAGTATATGCACTGATGTTATAGATGACGAATGGTTATATACATAATACACCTCTATATACTCTTTTCCACTAAGTATATGCTCGGTTGTTATAGGTGACGCCTGATTATACATAATACACCTCTATATACTACTTTCCACCAAGTAAATGTTTGGTTTTATAAGTGACGCCAGGTTATACATAATACACATCTATATACTATTTTCCACTAAGTATATGCTCAGTTGTTATAGGTGACGCCTGGTTATACATAATACGCCTCTATAGACTATTTTTCACTAAGTATATGCTCGGTTGTTATAGGTGACGTCTGGTTATACGTAATACACCTCTATAGACTATTTTCCACTAAGTAAATGCTCGGTTGTTCTAGGTGACGCCTGGTTATACAAAATACACCTCTATATACTATTTTCCACTAAGTATAAGCTCGGTTGTTATAGGTGACGCCTGGTTATACATCATACACCTCTATATACTATTTTCTACTTAGTATATGCGCGGTTGTTATATGTGACGCCTGGTTATACATAATACACGTCTATAGACTATGTTCCACTAAGTATATGCTCGGTTGTTATAGGTGACGCCTGGTTATACATAATGCCCCTCTATAGACTATTTTCAACTAAGCATATGCTCGGTTGTTATAGGTGACGCCTGGTTATACATATTACACCTCTATAAACTATTGTACACCAAGTATATGCTCAGTTATTATGAGTGACGCCTGGTTATACATAATACACATCTATATACTATTTTCCAATAAGTATTTGCACGGTTGTTTAAGGTGACGCCTGGTGTAACACTCTTAAAAATAAGGTGTTACATATAAATTCATTTATATATTTGATTTTTATTTAATAATTGTATCGTCCGAATATAAAAGAAAATTTTTGTTCTCTTTGTACGATTGTAATTCATTGTGAAGTTAGCATAGATGGTAGCACCCCTAGCGGGTAAAAATGTAAAATATCGTACGAGTTGGTAGCTTAACTTTAAAAAAAAACTCACATCACCTCATGTGACGTAACATGGTCTGATATCGCATGATCTGACGGACCAATCAAAATATTCGAAATAATAATCGAGGGTGGGAAAGTTCCGCTGACTTGTACCTTCAGTAGGCCCACTTCTCCAAAAGTCTTTGAACGAGACGGACGTATGCACTTTAGGACACAACTTAGAAATTTATAAGCTTCCAGTGTTCAAAATTTAAGATGTCAAGGCCGGTACCGAATTTTATTAACGCAACCAAAGAAGAAGTCAGAAGCGATAATTTATGTTTTTCAAACGAGTAAATGTTTATATAATTTTTGTTTAAGTGCGCGGATTTGCAAGAGCGATGTGTTAAGTGTTTAGTGATTCCGAAAGCCATGGGCAATCTTTAATATGTTTTAAAGTGTTTTATGTGCGCAACCAGGTACGTTTTAGATAATAAAAAAAAAAATGTATTTTAATGTTAACTAAGTTGAATTTTAAATGATAAACGGTTAACACATGAACGGTAGAAATTGTCCTTCGAATATTCATTTCTAAAAATTCAATTGAAAATATTAAGTTACTATCTTGTCGATATATATAAATTTTAAAGTTCAATAAGTAATTCAAATGTATGGAATAACCAGCAGTAATTATGAATTAAATTACTCGACACATTGCTGTCTTTTGTTCTATTGTAATTGTAACTGATTAATAAATTGTATAACATTGTATTTTAAAACTTTATATTTTCATTTTCCAAGTAACCTAGTCCGTTACAAATGCGCGACTCTGCTTGTTTTAAATTACTGCTGTTTTTTGTTTTTGTTGTTCTCTAAAATGTAATACTCTGCTGTTTTCTAAAAATGTAATTATTGAAAAGTGAATGATAATTGCTGCTTAATTTAAATTAATTAAAAATTGAATGATAATTACTGCTAACGAATTCCAAGGATTAATGCCATTCATGTGTTAATTATTTAAGTTGTGCAGCCCTCCTTAAAAATACTCGTCAGTGTGTAGCAAGGTTAATTTCAAACTATCAAAATGTCTAGCGACTTAAAAATTAATATTGACCTATTGATAAAAGATGAGTTAATTTTCGAACTAAAAATTAGAAGTGTAGATATTAGAATGGACAGTACAGTATCCGAAATAAGAAAGACCTTGAGAAAAATAGCCAAAGATTCTAGTTATAAAGCGGACCCTAATAATTTAATTGGTAAAATGGATGTGCCTAGCGAGTTTTTGTTAATTGAAAATAAATTT
This sequence comes from Prosapia bicincta, assembly GCA_036971475.1. Lineage (NCBI taxonomy): Eukaryota > Metazoa > Arthropoda > Insecta > Hemiptera > Cercopidae > Prosapia > Prosapia bicincta. The sequence continues at coordinate 20,863,162 of JBAIZL010000009.1, read as the reverse complement.
AAGGACTTAGTAGGAATGTGTAATAATTTAAAAACCGACCCTAGAGCTATTGATGTTTTAAGAGCTGAAACAAAACTAGTACATTTAAGATTAAGATGTAAATGCTTGTTGAAATTTGAATTAGAATGTAAAATGTCAGACGACCTAAAAGATTTCTTAAAAAAATGAAAGATTTGGAAAAATTAATAGCTGAAACAGATTTAGACAGTAAAGTTAGGATAGAAACCGAAAGACAACTATCTACTAGTAGTCTAGAGGAAGAGAAATTAATTAATGATGTGTTTGAAAAGATTGAATCAAAAACAAACGATTGCGATAGGGAATCAACGGAAATTGCAATACCTGAACTGTTAATTGGTAATAATACAAATTTAGAAATAACTAATTTTGAACATCAATTACTAAAAAGTCAAACCAATTGTATGCCAGTGTTTAATCCTGAACTGTACAATAAATTGCCAAATCCTTTAGAAAGGTATTTAAAAATGTTTGATATGTCAGATGGACTAGAATTAGACAGCCTATTAAAATTTATGAGTGTAATTTTGAAAATAAAAAGAGAAACCAAATTGCCAGATGCAAAAATTTTAGAATTAAGCATTGGAAAGGTACAAGGCCCTTTGTTGGATAAACTTCTCTTTGCTTTAGACAATAATGTCTCCTTAGATGATTTTCATGAAGATATATTAAAAAGTTTTATACCTATAAATCTCAGAGAAAATTTAAAAAGAAATTTGGTAAACGGACCGCAAGGTAATTTAGAACTAATAAACATGTATATCAGAAGAGTTAAAGATAATTGCAAATTGTTAAGATGTAACTATTCAGATAATGAGATAATAGAAATTATTAAGTTAGGAATTAAGCCAGATGACCGTAATAAATTAATTTTTGTAAACAATCCCGCTAATTTTAACGACCTGGACAATATGTGTGTTCAGATTCAAAATTTAGGTTATAACGATGTAATAAGACAAGAAAACAATAATACTCTATTTAGAAATCATCCAAGTAGAAGGCAGGAGCCTAATAAGATAAAATTTAAGAAATATAACAATGAACAATCAGTAAATGTGAAAAGTAATAGGAATCATGTAAAATGTTATAACTGTAACAGGTTAGGTCATATTGCTAAGCATTGTAATAACAACAAAAATGTTAACTAGCAATTACTGTTAAAGAAAGAAATGCCATATTTCTTCCGTAATGAAGTAACGCACAAAATTAACTTAATCAAGAAATGTCAAAATAAATTTAAATGTAACAATAAAGGGAATAAATTTAAACGCTCAGATTTAAAAAACAAAAATGTAATAAATCCGAATATCTCAAAGAATGAAACAAAAATTGAACAGGTTAATGTATTGAATAAATCAAAATTTTTCAGAGAGACTAGAAAATGTTTGAAAATTATGAAAATGGTAGAAAAGAAAAATTGGTTAAAGAATGAAACAAAAATTATTATGCTGCCTACAATAAACATTAAATTAAGTGGTAATTTAAATTGTAATGCTTTATTAGACACTGGATGTTCAATAAACATAATAAACGAAGAATTTTTTGAAACATTGTTAAAACAAAAATTAGTTAAGAAAATTGTAAACGAACAGGATAAAGTCTCAGCAGCCAATAATACAGAAATAAAAATAAAAGGTAACTGTATTGTTAAAGTTAAAGTAAAAAATTTTTCATGGCAAGTGAAATTTTTAATAGCAGAAGGTTTAAATTGTAAAATAATTTTAGGACTTCCCTTTATTAAAGAAACAGGTTTAGTAATAGATATTTCAAAGAACTCATGTTATTTTAATTTCAAACCAAATGTGAAAGTAGCGTTAAACAGTTTAAAGAGTTGTATGGTTAATAATTTAAACTCAAACGAAATTCAAATTGGTTGTGAGGAAGCCAAAAAAGACATAGAAAAATTAGTAAAAAGTTATCCTAATGTTTTCACAGATAAAATTGGTAAAGCATTAAATTTTGAATTTGAATTAAAGGTTAAAAGTGAAGAAATAGTAAAATTAAAACCATACCCATTAAGTCCGCCAAAAATGGCAATTTTAAAGAAAATATTAGATGAACTTTTAGAACAAAAAATTATAGAACATTCGACTAGTCCATATTTAAGTCCTTCATTTTTAGTATCAAAAAAGGACAAACACAGGCTAGTAGTTAATTATGGAAAATTAAACCAAATAATAGAGAGAGTTTCACATCCAATAGGAGATATGTCTGATTGTTATCAATACTTAAGTGGTGCAAAATATTTTACTTGTATAGACTTGTGTAATTCTTTTCATCAGATTCCATTGTCCGAAAGCAGCAAAAAATATACTGCTTTCAGTACTCCTTTTAGTCAATACAATTACACGCGAATTCCTTATGGTCTCCATGTTGGGAGCGGAATATTGAGTGCGTATGTAGAACGAATTTTTTCCGATATAAAGTATAAATTCATGATAAATTTTGTTGATGACATCATTATTTATAGTAAATCTTTAAAAGAACATATTCAACATGTAACTGAAGTAGTCAATAGATTAAGTGAAAATAATTTAACTGTTAATTTGTCAAAGGCAAAGTTTGCGTGTACAGAGATAACCTTTTTAGGCAACAAAATAAGCGAAAATGTAATTAAGATAGATCCAGATAGAACTAATTCTATTAAAGAATTTCCAAGACCTAAAAACTCAAAAGATGTATCAAGATTTATTGGCATGGTATCTTTCTTTAGTACCTTTATAAAAGATTATGCTAAAATTGCTAGCCCATTAAACGAGCTACGCAAAAAGAGAGTAAAATTTAATTGGAATCAAGAATGTGAAAATAGTTTTGTTAAATTAAAAAATTGTATAATGAACCCGCCTTGTCTAAATATTGCTAATTATGATAAACCATTTTATTTAATGACAGATGCCAGTGAACATGGTATAGGTTCATGTTTGATGCAAAAAGATAACAACGATAAACATAAACCTATAGCATTTTATTCTAAAAAATTTACAGATTCTGAACGCAATTTATCAGTTTATGAAAAGGAAACTTTAGCGATAGTGTTAAGTATCGAAAAGTTTTACAAATATTTAGAAGTAATGCCATTTTATTTAATAACTGACAATCAAGCGCTGTCATGGTCTTTAAGTCACTTCAGAAAGCTAGGAAAAATTGGGCGTTGGCTTGAGCGCATATTAAGTTTACCTTTCAAAATATTCCATGTAAAGGGTAGGGACAACCCTGTAGCTGATGCCTTAAGCAGAATTCATACCGAATGTAGTGACATAGAAATCGAAATAATAGAAGTAGAATCAAAAGATGAAATTCTTAACATTAACAAAATAAGTAAAAAAAATAGATGGGTCAATAATAAATTGTTAAACGTAAATGTAATTTCCCAAATACCCTTAAGTTTTATAGATATAATGGAACACCAAAGAAATGATCCAGAAGTTAATACGATAATTCAAAGTGTACAAAACGGAACTAATAATAAAAAATTTTATTTAAACAAAGTAGTTTTAATGTTTAAAATTAAGGAGAAATCCAAAGCACAGATTTATTTACCAAAATTGTTAATAGATATGTTATTCCAATATTATCATAACTCTATGATGGGAGGCCATTTAAGTCAAGTGAGAACATTCGCAAAAATAAATGAATATTTTTATAGACCTAATTTAAAGAACATTATTTTGGAAAAAGTGAAAAACTGTGAAATTTGTATTAAATCCAAACAAGCTCCGAGAGTGTATTATGGACCATTAATAAGTAAGACAGCCAATAAACCGATGGAAAAATTGTATATTGATATTTTGGGGCCTCTCGTTCGTAGTAAAAAGGGTAATAATTATTTGTTAATCTGTGTGGACGATTTATCAAAATTTTGTTTTGTTATACCGTTAAGAAGAGCTACCTCTGTAAATGTCATCAACAAAATGCAGGATATTATTTTTGCTAATTTCGGAGTACCACAATGTGTTGTTTCTGATCAAGGTCCGTGCTTTAAATCAACAGAATTTAAAAATTTTATGTTCAATAATGGTATCAAACATACAAAAATTATCCCCTATATGCCTTGTGAAAATCGCGCTGAGCGATATATTAAAAACGTTAAAAACATGTTAAGAGCATACTTCCATAACAAACAAACATCTTGGGACGAAGGAATAAGCCTTTTGCAGAGGAGTTTAAATTCTGCTCTAAATGAATCTACTGGATATTCCGCATTCGAATTACTGTTTAACTATAAACCGAATGATCCTTTAAGCAACATGTGGGGCTTAAATGATATAATAGAGAACAAGTGTTCGAAGGGGGAATGGATAGAAAAGATTGGTAGAGCAGTTGAAAATTTAAAAAAATCTTCAAAACGCAACGAAAGATACGGAAAATATGTTAAAGAGAAAAATAAACATCCGTTTAAAATAGGGGATGAGGTTTATGTTAGATGCCATTATTTATCGAAAAAGGTTGATAATTTTCAAAGTAAATTGGCTATGAAATATGAAGGTCCGTATAAAATATTGTATTTTTTTAATCCTGTGTCTGTACTGATCCAACAAAGTAATAACCTCAATAATATAAGAAGAGCTCATATAAGTCAATTAAAATTGAAACAGGGACGTACTGAAAGATAAATTCCTTATAAAAAGGAAAGGGGTAGGAAAAATGTCATAGGGTATACAAGTAAAGGTATATACGATTATATGCAATTGCATACACAACACGACAACAATATATATGTCATGCCCGCATGGTATATAGCCCACACAAATACACGAGGCTGACTGACTTATAGCTTCTATTACATTTAACACAACACGATTCCAATACGACTAGGAATCCAGACTTTACACGACAGACTGACCAAATTGTGTACAATCTAAATATACCACTTGAGTATGCGTTTACGAGCAAGAGTTACTATTGATTATCCTTTGTGCAAATGTAAAAAAAAAAGGAAAAAGAATTTTAAGGTATGGGACTTAAATTTTCAAAAGTTAACAAATTCATAACATACGCCGTACAAAGTTGTAATATAATAACATAAGGTTGTTAAAACAATGAAGTGCTAACGAAACCTAAGAATATTAGTTTATAGATATGGACTTGAAATTCGAGGTTTGTGAAGTGTGTAAAACGAGTTTGCAAAATAATATTGTAAATATGGTTAGTCAACGGTAGGCCCGTGAGAGCTTATGTGAGAAGCGGATGTACATCCGTAGGGGGAATCGCGAACATTGAATAGTGGAGACTGTAGGTAAACAAAAACATCCGTTATTGAATAGATTGTTTACACCTCTACTATAGTACGTTAGAGCTCTATATAGTGTAAGTTTTCTTCAATTGTAAAAGGGGACTGCACACACTCATGTATAAAATGTTGAAGTAGAAATAAGATGTAATGTCGAACAAAAATTTTCTTTTCAGGTCGACAAGAGAAAATGTAACACTCTTAAAAATAAGGTGTTACATATAAATTCATTTATATATTTGATTTTTATTTAATAATTGTATCGTCCGAATATAAAAGAAAATTTTTGTTCTCTTTGTACGATTGTAATTCATTGTGAAGTTAGCATAGATGGTAGCACCCCTAGCGGGTAAAAATGTAAAATATCGTACGAGTTGGTAGCTTAACTTTAAAAAAAAACTCACATCACCTCATGTGACGTAACATGGTCTGATATCGCATGATCTGACGGACCAATCAAAATATTCGAAATAATAATCGAGGGTGGGAAAGTTCCGCTGACTTGTACCTTCAGTAGGCCCACTTCTCCAAAAGTCTTTGAACGAGACGGACGTATGCACTTTAGGACACAACTTAGAAATTTATAAGCTTCCAGTGTTCAAAATTTAAGATGTCAAGGCCGGTACCGAATTTTATTAACGCAACCAAAGAAGAAGTCAGAAGCGATAATTTATGTTTTTCAAACGAGTAAATGTTTATATAATTTTTGTTTAAGTGCGCGGATTTGCAAGAGCGATGTGTTAAGTGTTTAGTGATTCCGAAAGCCATGGGCAATCTTTAATATGTTTTAAAGTGTTTTATGTGCGCAACCAGGTACGTTTTAGATAATAAAAAAAAAAATGTATTTTAATGTTAACTAAGTTGAATTTTAAATGATAAACGGTTAACACATGAACGGTAGAAATTGTCCTTCGAATATTCATTTCTAAAAATTCAATTGAAAATATTAAGTTACTATCTTGTCGATATATATAAATTTTAAAGTTCAATAAGTAATTCAAATGTATGGAATAACCAGCAGTAATTATGAATTAAATTACTCGACACATTGCTGTCTTTTGTTCTATTGTAATTGTAACTGATTAATAAATTGTATAACATTGTATTTTAAAACTTTATATTTTCATTTTCCAAGTAACCTAGTCCGTTACACTGGTTATACATAATACACCGCTATATACTATTTTCCACTAAGTATATACTCAGTTGTTATAGGTGACGCATGGTTATACATAATAGACCTCTATATACTATTTTCCACTAAGTATATGCTCGGTTGTTATAGGTGACGCCTGGTTATACGTAATACACCTCTAAAGACTATTGTCCACCAAGTATATGCTCAGTTATTATGAGTGACGCCTGGTTATACATAATACACCTCTATATACTATTTTCCAATAAGTATTTGCACGGTTGTTTAAGGTGACGCCTGGTTATACATAATTAACCTCTATATACTATTTTCCACTAAGTACATACTCGGTTGTTATAGGTGACGCATGGTTATACATAATACACCTCTATATAATATTTTCCACTAAGTATATGCTCGGTTGTTATAGGTGACGCCAGGTTATACATAATACACCTCTATAGACTAATTTCCACTAGGTATATGCTCCGTTGTTTTAGGTGACGCCTAGTTATACATAATACACCTCTATATAATTTTTTCCACTAAGTATATGCTCGGTTGTTATAGGTGACGCCTGAGTATACATAATACACCTCTATATACTACTTTTCACCAAGTAAATGCTCGGTTTTTATAGGTGACGCCTGGTTATACATAATACACCTTTATATACTATTTTCCACTAAGTATATACTCAGTTGTTATAGGTGACGCATGGTTATACATAATAGACCTCTATATACTATTTTCCACTAAGTATATGCTCGGTTGTTATAGGTGACGCCTGGTTATACGTAATACACCTCTAAAGACTATTGTCCACCAACTATATGCTCAGTTATTATGAGTGACGCCTGGTTATACATAATACACCTCTATATACTATTTTCCAATAAGTATTTGCACGGTTGTTTAAGGTGACGCCTGGTTATACATAATACACCTCTATATAATATTTTCCACTAAGTATATACTCGGTTGTTATAGGTGACGCATGGTTATACATAATACACCTCTATATAATATTTTCCACTAAGTATATACTCGGTTGTTATAGGTGACGCCTGGTTATACGTAATACACCTCTAAAGACTATTGTCCACCAAGTATATGCTCAGTTATTATGAGTGACGCCTGGTTATACATAATACACCTCTATATACTATTTTCCAATAAGTATTTGCACGGTTGTTTAAGGTGACGCCTGGTTATACATAATACACCTCTATATAATATTTTCCACTAAGTATATACTCGGTTGTTATAGGTGACGCATGGTTATACATAATACACCTCTATATAATATTTTCCACTAAGTATATACTCGGTTGTTATAGGTGACGCATGGTTATACATAATAGACCTCTATATACCATTTTCCACTAAGAATATGCTCGGTTGTTATAGGTGACGCCTGGTTATACATAATACACCTCTATATACTATTTTCCACTAAGTATGGGCTCGGTTGTTATAGGTGACGCCTGGTTATATATAATACACTTCTATATACTATTTTCCACTAAGTATATGCTCAGTTGTTATAGGTGACGCCTGGTTATACATAATACGCCTCTATAGACTATTTTTCACTAAGTATATGCTCGGTTGTTATAGGTGACGCCTGGTTATACGTAATACACCTCTATAGACTATTTTCCACTAAGTAAATGCTCGGTTGTTCTAGGTGACGCCTGGTTATACAAAATACACCTCTATATACTATTTTCCACTAAGTGTAAGCTCGGTTGTTATAGGTGACGCCTGGTTATACATCATACACCACTATATACTATTTTCTACTTAGTATATGCGCGGTTGTTATATGTGACGCCTGGTTATACATAATACACGTCTATAGACTATGTTCCACTAAGTATATGTTCGGTTGTTATAGGTGACGCCTGGTTATACATAATAAACCTCCATAGACAATTTGCCACTAAGTATATGCTCGGTTGTTATAGGTGAAGCCTGGTTATACATAATACACCTCTATATACTATTTGCCACTAAGAATATGCTCGGTTGTTATAGGTGACGCATGGTTATACATAATAGACCTCTATATACTATTTTCCACTAAGTATATGCTCGGTTGTTATAGGTGACGCCTGGTTATACATAATACACCTCTATAGACTAATTTCCAATAGGTATATGCTCCGTTGTTTTAGGTGACGCCTAGTTATACATAATACACCTCTATATACTCTTTTCCACTACGTATATGCTCGGTTTTTATAGGTGACGCCTGTGTATACATAATACACCTCTATATTTTATTTTCCACTAAGTATATGCTCGGTTGTTATAGGTGACGCCTGGTTGTACATAATATACCTCTATATACTATTTTCCACTAAGTATGTGCTCGGTTGTTATAGGTGACGCCTGGTTATATATAATACACTTCTATATACTATTTTCCACTAAGTATATGCTCAGTTGTTACAGGTGACGCCTGATTATACATAATACACCTCTATAGACTATTGTCAACTAAGTATATGCTCTGGTGTTATAGATGACGCATGGTTATATACATAATACACCTCTATATACTCTTTTCCACTAAGTATATGCTCGGTTGTTATAGGTGACGCCTGATTATACATAATACACCTCTATAGACTATTTTTCACTAAGTATATGCTCGGTTGTTATAGGTGACGCCTGGTTATACGTAATACACCTCTATAGACTATTTTCCACTAAGTAAATGCTCGGTTGTTCTAGGTGACGCCTGGTTATACATAATACGCCTCTATAGATTATTTTTCACTAAGTATATGCTCGGTTGTTATAGGTGACGCCTGGTTATACATAATACACCTCTATAGACTATTGTCAACTAAGTATATGCTCGGGTGTTATAGATGACGCCTGGGTATACACATAATACACCTCTATAGACTATTTTCCACTAAGTTTATGTTCGGTTGTTATATGCGACGTCTGGTTATACGTAATACACCTCTATAGACTATTTTCCACTAAGTAAATGCTCGGTTGTTCTAGGTGACGCCTGGTTATACAAAATACACCTCTATATACTATTTCCCACTAAGTATATGCTCGGTTGTTATAGGTGACGCTTGGTTATACGTAATACACCTCTATAGACTATTTTCCACTAAGTAAATGCTCGGTTGTTCTAGGTGACGCCTGGTTATACAAAATAAACCTCTATATACTATTTTCCACTAAGTGTAAGCTCGGTTGTTATAGGTGACGCCTGGTTATACATCATACACCACTATATACTTTTTTCTACTTAGTATAAGCGCGGTTGTTATATGTGACGCCTGGTTATACATAATACACGTCTATAGACTATGTTCCACTAAGTATATGTTCGGTTGTTATAGGTGACGCCTGGTTACACATAATAAACCTCGATAGACAATTTGCCACTAAGTATATGCTCGGTTGTTATAGGTGAAGCCTGGTTATACATAATACACCTCTATATACTATTTGCCACTAAGTATATGCTCGGTTGTTATAGGTGACGCATGGTTATACATAATAGACCTCTATATACTATTTTCCACTAAGTATATGCTCGGTTGTAATAGGTGACGCCTGGTTATACATAATACACCGCTATAGACTAATTTCCACTAGGTATATGCTCCGTTGTTTTATGTGACGCCTAGTTATACATAATACACCTCTATATACTCTTTTCCACTACGTATATGCTCGGTTTTTATAGGTGACGCCTGTGTATACATAATACACATCTATATTTTATTTTCCACTAAGTATATGCTCGGTTGTTATAGGTGACGCCTGGTTGTACATAATACACCTCTATATACTATTTTCCACTAAGTATGTGCTCGGTTGTTATAGGTGACGCCTGGTTATATATAATACACTTCTATATACTATTTTCCACTAAGTATATGCTCAGTTGTTACAGGTGACGCCTGGTTATACATAATACACCTCTATAGATTAATGTCAACTAAGTATATGCACTGATGTTATAGATGACGAATGGTTATATACATAATACACCTCTATATACTCTTTTCCACTAAGTATATGCTCGGTTGTTATAGGTGACGCCTGATTATACATAATACACCTCTATATACTACTTTCCACCAAGTAAATGTTTGGTTTTATAGGTGACGCCAGGTTATACATAATACACATCTATATACTATTTTCCACTAAGTATATGCTCAGTTGTTATAGGTGACGCCTGGTTATACATAATACGCCTCTATAGACTAATTTTCACTAAGTATATGCTCGGTTGTTATAGGTGACGCCTGGTTATACGTAATACACCTCTATAGACTATTTTCCACTAAGTAAATGCTCGGTTGTTCTAGGTGACGCCTGGTTATACAAAATACACCTCTATATACTATTTTCCACTAAGTATAAGCTCGGTTGTTATAGGTGACGCCTGGTTATACATCATACACCTCTATAAACTATTTTCTACTTAGTATATGTGCGGTTGTTATATGTGACGCCTGGTTATACATAATACACGTCTATAGACTATGTTCCACTAAGTATATGCTCGGTTGTTATAGGTGACGCCTGGTTATACATAATGCCCCTCTATAGACTATTTTCAACTAAGCATATGCTCGGTTGTTATAGGTGACGCCTGGTTATACATATTACAGCTCTATAAACTATTGTACACCAAGTATATGCTCAGTTATTATGAGTGACGCCTGGTTATACATAATACACATCTATATACTATTTTCCAATAAGTATTTGCACGGTTGTTTAAGGTGACGCCTGGTTATACATAATACACCTCTATATACTATTTTCCACTAAGTATATACTCAGTTGTTATAGGTGACGCATGGTTATACATAATAGACCTCTATATACTATTTTCCACTAAGTATATGCTCGGTTGTTATAGGTGACGCCTGGTTATACGTAATACACCTCTAAAGACTATTGTCCACCAAGTATATGCTCAGTTATTATGAGTGACGCCTGGTTATACATAATACACCTCTATATACTATTTTCCAATAAGTATTTGCACGGTTGTTTAAGGTGACGCCTGGTTATACATAATTCACCTCTATATACTATTTTCCACTAAGTACATACTCGGTTGTTATAGGTGACGCATGGTTATACATAATACACCTCTATATAATATTTTCCACTAAGTATATGCTCGGTTGTTATAGGTGACGCCAGGTTATACATAATACACCTCTATAGACTAATTTCCACTAGGTATATGCTCCGTTGTTTTAGGTGACGCCTAGTTATACATAATACACCTCTATATAATTTTTTCCACTAAGTATATGCTCGGTTGTTATAGGTGACGCCTGAGTATACATAATACACCTCTATAGACTATTTTTCACTAAGTATATGCTCGGTTGTTATAGGTGACGCCTGGTTATACGTAATACACCTCTATAGACTATTTTCCACTAAGTAAATGCTCGGTTGTTCTAGGTGACGCCTGGTTATACATAATACGCCTCTATAGATTATTTTTCACTAAGTATATGCTCGGTTGTTATAGGTGACGCCTGGTTATACATAATACACCTCTATAGACTATTGTCAACTAAGTATATGCTCGGGTGTTATAGATGACGCCTGGGTATACACATAATACACCTCTATAGACTATTTTCCACTAAGTTTATGTTCGGTTGTTATATGCGACGTCTGGTTATACGTAATACACCTCTATAGACTATTTTCCACTAAGTAAATGCTCGGTTGTTCTAGGTGACGCCTGGTTATACAAAATACACCTCTATATACTATTTCCCACTAAGTATATGCTCGGTTGTTATAGGTGACGCTTGGTTATACGTAATACACCTCTATAGACTATTTTCCACTAAGTAAATGCTCGGTTGTTCTAGGTGACGCCTGGTTATACAAAATAAACCTCTATATACTATTTTCCACTAAGTGTAAGCTCGGTTGTTATAGGTGACGCCTGGTTATACATCATACACCACTATATACTTTTTTCTACTTAGTATAAGCGCGGTTGTTATATGTGACGCCTGGTTATACATAATACACGTCTATAGACTATGTTCCACTAAGTATATGTTCGGTTGTTATAGGTGACGCCTGGTTACACATAATAAACCTCGATAGACAATTTGCCACTAAGTATATGCTCGGTTGTTATAGGTGAAGCCTGGTTATACATGATACACCTCTATATACTATTTGCCACTAAGTATATGCTCGGTTGTTATAGGTGACGCATGGTTATACATAATAGACCTCTATATACTATTTTCCACTAAGTATATGCTCGGTTGTAATAGGTGACGCCTGGTTATACATAATACACCTCTATAGACTAATTTCCACTAGGTATATGCTCCGTTGTTTTATGTGACGCCTAGTTATACATAATACACCTCTATATACTCTTTTCCACTACGTATATGCTCGGTTTTTATAGGTGACGCCTGTGTATTTATAATACACCTCTATATTTTATTTTCCACTAAGTATATGCTCGGTTGTTATAGGTGACGCCTGGTTGTACATAATACACCTCTATATACTATTTTCCACTAAGTATGTGCTCGGTTGTTATAGGTGACGCCTGGTTATATATAATACACTTCTATATACTATTTTCCACTAAGTATATGCTCAGTTGTTACAGGTGACGCCTGGTTATACATAATACACCTCTATAGATTAATGTCAACTAAGTATATGCACTGATGTTATAGATGACGAATGGTTATATACATAATACACCTCTATATACTCTTTTCCACTAAGTATATGCTCGGTTGTTATAGGTGACGCCTGATTATACATAATACACCTCTATATACTACTTTCCACCAAGTAAATGTTTGGTTATATAGGTGACGCCAGGTTATACATAATACACATCTATATACTATTTTCCACTAAGTATATGCTCAGTTGTTATAGGTGACGCCTGGTTATACATAATACGCCTCTATAGACTATTTTTCACTAAGTATATGCTCGGTTGTTATAGGTGACGCCTGGTTATACGTAATACACCTCTATAGACTATTTTCCACTAAGTAAATGCTCGGTTGTTCTAGGTGACGCCTGGTTATACAAAATACACCTCTATATACTATTTTCCACTAAGTATAAGCTCGGTTGTTATAGGTGACGCCTGGTTATACATCATACACCTCTATATACTATTTTCTACTTAGTATATGCGCGGTTGTTATATGTGACGCCTGTTTATACATAATACACGTCTATAGACTATGTTCCACTAAGTATATGCTCGGTTGTTATAGGTGACGCCTGGTTATACATAATGCCCCTCTATAGACTATTTTCAACTAAGCATATGCTCGGTTGTTATAGGTGACGCCTGGTTATACATATTACAGCTCTATAAACTATTGTACACCAAGTATATGCTCAGTTATTATGAGTGACGCCTGGTTATACATAATACACATCTATATACTATTTTCCAATAAGTATTTGCACGGTTGTTTAAGGTGACGCCTGGTTATACATAATACACCTCTATATACTATTTTCCACTAAGTATATACTCAGTTGTTATAGGTGACGCATGGTTATACATAATAGACCTCTATATACTATTTTCCACTAAGTATATGCTCGGTTGTTATAGGTGACGCCTGGTTATACGTAATACACCTCTAAAGACTATTGTCCACCAAGTATATGCTCCGTTGTTTTAGGTGACGCCTAGTTATACATAATACACCTCTATATAATTTTTTCCACTAAGTATATGCTCGGTTGTTATAGGTGACGCCTGAGTATACATAATACACCTCTATATACTACTTTTCACCAAGTAAATGCTCGGTTTTTATAGGTGACGCCTGGTTATACATAATACACCTTTATATACTATTTTCCACTAAGTATATACTCAGTTGTTATAGGTGACGCATGGTTATACATAATAGACCTCTATATACTATTTTCCACTAAGTATATGCTCGGTTGTTATAGGTGACGCCTGGTTATACGTAATACACCTCTAAAGACTATTGTCCACCAAGTATATGCTTAGTTATTATGAGTGACGCCTGGTTATACATAATACACCTCTATATACTATTTTCCAATAAGTATTTGCACGGTTGTTTAAGGTGACGCCTGGTTATACATAATACACCTCTATATAATATTTTCCACTAAGTATATACTCGGTTGTTATAGGTGACGCATGGTTATACATAATACACCTCTATATAATATTTTCCACTAAGTATATACTCGGTTGTTATAGGTGACGCATGGTTATACATAATAGACCTCTATATACCATTTTCCACTAAGAATATGCTCGGTTGTTATAGGTGACGCCTGGTTATACATAATACACCTCTATAGACTAATTTCCACTAGGTATATGCTCGGTTGTTATAGGTGACGCCTGGTTATACATAATACACCTCTATATACTATTTTCCACTAAGTATGGGCTCGGTTGTTATAGGTGACGCCTGGTTATATATAATACACTTCTATATACTATTTTCCACTAAGTATATGCTCAGTTGTTATAGGTGACGCCTGGTTATACATAATACGCCTCTATAGACTATTTTTCACTAAGTATATGCTCGGTTGTTATAGGTGACGCCTGGTTATACGTAATACACCTCTATAGACTATTTTCCACTAAGTAAATGCTCGGTTGTTCTAGGTGACGCCTGGTTATAAAAAATACACCTCTATATACTATTTTCCACTAAGTGTAAGCTCGGTTGTTATAGGTGACGCCTGGTTATACATCATACACCACTATATACTATTTTCTACTTAGTATATGCGCGGTTGTTATATGTGACGCCTGGTTATACATAATACACGTCTATAGACTATGTTCCACTAAGTATATGTTCGGTTGTTATAGGTGACGCCTGGTTATACATAATAAACCTCGATAGACAATTTGCCACTAAGTATATGCTCGGTTGTTATAGGTGAAGCCTGGTTATACATAATACACCTCTATATACTATTTGCCACTAAGTATATGCTCGGTTGTTATAGGTGACGCATGGTTATACATAATAGACCTCTATATACTATTTTCCACTAAGTATATGCTCGGTTGTTATAGGTGACGCCTGGTTATACATAATACACCTCTATAGACTAATTTCCACTACGTATATGCTCCGTTGTTTTAGGTGACGCCTAGTTATACATAATACACCTCTATATACTCTTTTCCACTACGTATATGCTCGGTTTTTATAGGTGACGCCTGTGTATACATAATACACCTCTATATTTTATTTTCCACTAAGTATATGCTCGGTTGTTATAGGTGACGCCTGGTTGTACATAATACACCTCTATATACTATTTTCCACTAAGTATGTGCTCGGTTGTTATAGGTGACGCCTGGTTATATATAATACACTTCTATATACTATTTTCCACTAAGTATATGCTCAGTTGTTACAGGTGACGCCTGATTATACATAATACACCTCTATAGACTATTGTCAACTAAGTATATGCTCTGGTGTTATAGATGACGCATGGTTATGTACATAATACACCTCTATATACTCTTTTCCACTAAGTATATGCTCGGTTGTTATAGGTGACGCCTGATTATACATAATACACCTCTATATACTACTTTCCACCAAGTAAATGCTCGGTTTTATAGGTGACGCCTGGTTATACATAATACACCTCTATATACTATTTTCCAATAAGTATATGCTCAGTTGTTATAGGTGACGCCTGGTTATACATAATACGCCTCTATAGATTATTTTTCACTAAGTATATACTCGGTTGTTATAGGTGACGCCTGGTTATACATAATACACCTCTATAGACTATTGTCAACTAAGTATATGCTCGGGTGTTATAGATGACGCCTGGGTATACACATAATACACCTCTATAGACTATTTTCCACTAAGTTTATGTTCGGTTGTTATATGCGACGTCTGGTTATACGTTATACACCTCTATAGACTATTTTCCACTAAGTAAATGCTCGGTTGTTCTAGGTGACGCCTGGTTATACAAAATACACCTCTATATACTATTTCCCACTAAGTATATGCTCGTTTGTTATAGGTGACGCCTGGTTTTACATTACACTTCTATATACTATTTTCCTCCAAGTATATGCTCGGTTGTTTTAGGTGACGCCTGGTTATACATAATACACCTCTATATACTATTTTCCACCAAGTATATGCTTGGTTGTTATAGGTGACGCCTGGTTATACATAATGCCCCTCTATAGACTAATTTCCAATAAGCATATGCTCGGTTGTTATAGGTGACGCCTGGTTATACATAATAAACCTCGATAGACTATTTGCCACTAAGCATATGGTCGGTTGTTATAGGTGACGCCTGGTTATACATATTACACCTCTATAAACTATTGTACACCAAGTATATGCTCAGTTATTATGAGTGACGCCTGGTTATACATAATACACATCTATATACTATTTTCCAATAAGTATTTGCACGGTTGTTTAAGGTGACGCCTGGTTATACATAATACACCTCTATATACTATTTTCCACTAAGTATATACTCAGTTGTTATAGGTGACGCATGGTTATACATAATACACCTCTATATAATATTTTCCACTAAGTATATGCTCGGTTGTTATAGGTGACGCCAGGTTATACATAATACACCTCTATAGACTAATTTCCACTAGGTATATGCTCCGTTGTTTTAGGTGACGCCTAGTTATACAAAATACACCTCTATATAATTTTTTCCACTAAGTATATGCTCGGTTGTTATTGGTGACGCCTGAGTATACATAATACACCTCCATATACTACTTTTCACCAAGTAAATGCTCGGTTTTTATAGGTGACGCCTGGTTATACATAATACACCTTTATATACTATTTTCCACTAAGTATATACTCAGTTGTTATAGGTGACGCATGGTTATACATAATAGACCTCTATATACTATTTTCCACTAAGTATATGCTCGGTTGTTATAGGAGAAGCCTGGTTATACGTAATACACCTCTAAAGACTATTGACCACCAAGTATATGCTCAGTTATTATGAGTGACGCCTGGTTATACATAATACACCTCTATATACTATTTTCCAATAAGTATTTGCACGGTTGTTTAAGGTGACGCCTGGTTATACATAATACACCTCTATATACTATTTTCCACTAAGTATATACTCGGTTGTTATAGGTGACGCATGGTTATACATAATAGACCTCTATATACCATTTTCCACTAAGTATAAGCTCGGTTGTTATAGGTAACGCCTGGTTATACATAATACACCTCTATAGACTAATTTCCACTAGGTATATGCTCGGTTGTTATAGGTGACGCCTGGTTATACATAATACACCTCTATATACTATTTTCCACTAAGTATGGGCTCGGGTGTTATAGGCGACGCCTGGTTATATATAATACACTTCTATATACTATTTTCCACTAAGTATATGCTCGGTTGTTATAGGTGACGCCTGATTATACATAATACACCTCTATATACTACTTTCCACCAAGTAAATGCTCGGTTTTATAGGTGACGCCTGGTTATACATAATACACCTCTATATACTATTTTCACTAAGTATGTGCTCAGTTGTTATAGGTGACGCCTGGTCATACATAATACACTTCTATATACTATTTTCCACTAAGTATATGCTCAGTTGTTATAGGTGACGCCTGGTTATACATAATACGCCTCTATAGACTATTTTTCACTAAGTATATGCTCGGTTGTTATAGGTGACGCCTGGTTATACGTAATACACCTCTATAGACTATTTTCCACTAAGTAAATGCTCGGTTGTTCTAGGTGACGCCTGGTTATACAAAATACACCTCTATATACTATTTTCCACTAAGTATAAGCTCGGTTGTTATAGGTGACGCCTGGTTATACATCATACACCTCTATATACTATTTTCTACTTAGTATATGCGCGGTTGTTATATGTGACGCCTGGTTATAAATAATACACGTCTATAGACTATGTTCCACTAAGTATATGTTCGGTTGTTATAGGTGACGCCTGGTTACACATAATAAACCTCGATAGACAATTTGCCACTTAGTATATGCTCGGTTGTTATAGGTGAAGCCTGGTTATACATGATACACCTCTATATACTATTTGCCACTAAGTATATGCTCGGTTGTTATAGGTGACGCATGGTTATACATAATAGACCTCTATATACTATTTTCCACTAAGTATATGCTCGGTTGTAATAGGTGACGCCTGGTTATACATAATACACCTCTATAGACTAATTTCCACTAGGTATATGCTCCGTTGTTTTATGTGACGCCTAGTTATACATAATACACCTCTATATACTCTTTTCCACTACGTATATGCTCGGTTTTTATAGGTGACGCCTGTGTATACATAATACACCTCTATATTTTATTTTCCACTAAGTATATGCTCGGTTGTTATAGGTGACGCCTGGTTGTACATAATACACCTCTATATACTATTTTCCACTAAGTATGTGCTCGGTTGTTATAGGTGACGCCTGGTTATATATAATACACTTCTATATACTATTTTCCACTAAGTATATGCTCAGTTGTTACAGGTGACGCCTGGTTATACATAATACACCTCTATAGATTAATGTCAACTAAGTATATGCACTGATGTTATAGATGACGAATGGTTATATACATAATACACCTCTATATACTCTTTTCCACTAAGTATATGCTCGGTTGTTATAGGTGACGCCTGATTATACATAATACACCTCTATATACTACTTTCCACCAAGTAAATGTTTGGTTTTATAGGTGACGCCAGGTTATACATAATACACATCTATATACTATTTTCCACTAAGTATATGCTCAGTTGTTATAGGTGACGCCTGGTTATACATAATACGCCTCTATAGACTATTTTTCACTAAGTATATGCTCGGTTGTTATAGGTGACGCCTGGTTATACGTAATACACCTCTATAGACTATTTTCCACTAAGTAAATGCTCGGTTGTTCTAGGTGACGCCTGGTTATACAAAATACACCTCTATATACTATTTTCCACTAAGTATAAGCTCGGTTGTTATAGGTGACGCCTGGTTATACATCATACACCTCTATATACTATTTTCTACTTAGTATATGCGCGGTTGTTATATGTGACGCCTGGTTATACATAATACACGTCTATAGACTATGTTCCACTAAGTATATGCTCGGTTGTTATAGGTGACGCCTGGTTATACATAATGCCCCTCTATAGACTATTTTCAACTAAGCATATGCTCGGTTGTTATAGGTGACGCCTGGTTATACATATTACAGCTCTATAAACTATTGTACACCAAGTATATGCTCAGTTATTATGAGTGACGCCTGGTTATACATAATACACATCTATATACTATTTTCCAATAAGTATTTGCACGGTTGTTTAAGGTGACGCCTGGTTATACATAATACACCTCTATATACTATTTTCCACTAAGTATATACTCAGTTGTTATAGGTGACGCATGGTTATACATAATACACCTCTATATAATATTTTCCACTAAGTATATGCTCGGTTGTTATAGGTGACGCCTGGTTATACGTAATACACCTCTAAAGACTATTGTCCACCAAGTATATGCTCCGTTGTTTTAGGTGACGCCTAGTTATACATAATACACCTCTATATAATTTTTTCCACTAAGTATATGCTCGGTTGTTATAGGTGACGCCTGAGTATACATAATACACCTCTATATACTACTTTTCACCAAGTAAATGCTCGGTTTTTATAGGTGACGCCTGGTTATACATAATACACCTTTATATACTATTTTCCACTAAGTATATACTCAGTTGTTATAGGTGACGCATGGTTATACATAATAGACCTCTATATACTATTTTCCACTAAGTATATGCTCGGTTGTTATAGGTGACGCCTGGTTATACGTAATACACCTCTAAAGACTATTGTCCACCAAGTATATGCTTAGTTAATATGAGTGACGCCTGGTTATACATAATACACCTCTATATACTATTTTCCAATAAGTATTTGCACGGTTGTTTAAGGTGACGCCTGGTTATACATAATACACCTCTATATAATATTTTCCACTAAGTATATACTCGGTTGTTATAGGTGACGCATGGTTATACATAATACACCTCTATATAATATTTTCCACTAAGTATATACTCGGTTGTTATAGGTGACGCATGGTTATACATAATAGACCTCTATATACCATTTTTCACTAAGAATATGCTCGGTTGTTATAGGTGACGCCTGGTTATACATAATACACCTCTATAGACTAATTTCCACTAGGTATATGCTCGGTTGTTATAGGTGACGCCTGGTTATACATAATACACCTCTATATACTATTTTCCACTAAGTATAGGCTCGGTTGTTATAGGTGACGCCTGGTTATATATAATACACTTCTATATACTATTTTCCACTAAGTATATGCTCATTTGTTATAGGTGACGCCTGGTTATACATAATACGCCTCTATAGACTATTTTTCACTAAGTATATGCTCGGTTGTTATAGGTGACGCCTGGTTATACGTAATACACCTCTATAGACTATTTTCCACTAAGTAAATGCTCGGTTGTTCTAGGTGACGCCTGGTTATACAAAATACACCTCTATATACTATTTTCCACTAAGTGTAAGCTCGGTTGTTATAGGTGACGCCTGGTTATACATCATACACCACTATATACTATTTTCTACTTAGTATATGCGCGGTTGTTATATGTGACGCCTGGTTATACATAATACACGTCTATAGACTATGTTCCACTAAGTATATGTTCGGTTGTTATAGGTGACGCCTGGTTATACATAATAAACCTCGATAGACAATTTGCCACTAAGTATATGCTCGGTTGTTATAGGTGAAGCCTGGTTATACATAATACACCTCTATATACTATTTGCCACTAAGTATATGCTCGGTTGTTATAGGTGACGCATGGTTATACATAAAAGACCTCTATATACTATTTTCCACTAAGTATATGCTCGGTTGTTATAGGTGACGCCTGGTTATACATAATACACCTCTATAGACTAATTTCCACTAGGTATATGCTCCGTTGTTTTAGGTGACGCCTAGTTATACATAATACACCTCTATATACTCTTTTCCACTACGTATATGCTCGGTTTTTATAGGTGACGCCTGTGTATACATAATACACCTCTATATTTTATTTTCCACTAAGTATATGCTCGGTTGTTATAGGTGACGCCTGGTTGTACATAATACACCTCTATATACTATTTTCCACTAAGTATGTGCTCAGTTGTTACAGGTGACGCCTGATTATACATAATACACCTCTATAGACTATTGTCAACTAAGTATATGCTCTGGTGTTATAGATGACGCATGGTTATATACATAATACACCTCTATATACTCTTTTCCACTAAGTATATGCTCGGTTGTTATAGATGACGCCTGATTATACATAATACACCTCTATATACTACTTTCCACCAAGTAAATGCTCGGTTTTATAGGTGACGCCTGGTTATACATAATACACCTCTATATACTATTTTCCAATAAGTATATGCTCAGTTGTTATAGGTGACGCCTGGTTATACATAATACGCCTCTATAGATTATTTTTCACTAAGTATATGCTCGGTTGTTATAGGTGACGCCTGGTTATACATAATACACCTCTATAGACTATTGTCAACTAAGTATATGCTCGGGTGTTATAGATGACGCCTGGGTATACACATAATACACCTCTATAGACTATTTTCCACTAAGTTTATGTTCGGTTGTTATATGCGACGTCTGGTTATACGTTATACACCTCTATAGACTATTTTCCACTAAGTAAATGCTCGGTTGTTCTAGGTGACGCCTGGTTATACAAAATACACCTCTATATACTATTTCCCACTAAGTATATGCTCGTTTGTTATAGGTGACGCCTGGTTTTACATTACACTTCTATATACTATTTTCCTCCAAGTATATGCTCGGTTGTTTTAGGTGACGCCTGGTTATACATAATACACCTCTATATACTATTTTCCACCAAGTATATGCTTGGTTGTTATAGGTGACGCCTGGTTATACATAATGCCCCTCTATAGACTAATTTCCAATAAGCATATGCTCGGTTGTTATAGGTGACGCCTGGTTATACATAATAAACCTCGATAGACTATTTGCCACTAAGCATATGGTCGGTTGTTATAGGTGACGCCTGGTTATACATATTACACCTCTATAAACTATTGTACACCAAGTATATGCTCAGTTATTATGAGTGACGCCTGGTTATACATAATACACATCTATATACTATTTTCCAATAAGTATTTGCACGGTTGTTTAAGGTGACGCCTGGTTATACATAATACACCTCTATATACTATTTTCCACTAAGTATATACTCAGTTGTTATAGGTGACGCATGGTTATACATAATACACCTCTATATAATATTTTCCACTAAGTATATGCTCGGTTGTTATAGGTGACGCCAGGTTATACATAATACACCTCTATAGACTAATTTCCACTAGGTATATGCTCCGTTGTTTTAGGTGACGCCTAGTTATACAAAATACACCTCTATATAATTTTTTCCACTAAGTATATGCTCGGTTGTTATTGGTGACGCCTGAGTATACATAATACACCTCTATATACTACTTTTCACCAAGTAAATGCTCGGTTTTTATAGGTGAAGCCTGGTTATACATAATACACCTTTATATACTATTTTCCACTAAGTATATACTCAGTTGTTATAGGTGACGCATGGTTATACATAATAGACCTCTATATACTATTTTCCACTAAGTATATGCTCGGTTGTTATAGGAGAAGCCTGGTTATACGTAATACACCTCTAAAGACTATTGACCACCAAGTATATGCTCAGTTATTATGAGTGACGCCTGGTTATACATAATACACCTCTATATACTATTTTCCAATAAGTATTTGCACGGTTGTTTAAGGTGACGCCTGGTTATACATAATACACCTCTATATACTATTTTCCACTAAGTATATACTCGGTTGTTATAGGTGACGCATGGTTATACATAATAGACCTCTATATACCATTTTCCACTAAGTATATGCTCGGTTGTTATAGGTAACGCCTGGTTATACATAATACACCTCTATAGACTAATTTCCACTAGGTATATGCTCGGTTGTTATAGGTGACGCCTGGTTATACATAATACACCTCTATATACTATTTTCCACTAAGTATGGGCTCGGGTGTTATATGCGACGCCTGGTTATATATAATACACTTCTATATACTATTTTCCACTAAGTATATGCTCGGTTGTTATAGGTGACGCCTGATTATACATAATACACCTCTATATACTACTTTCCAACAAGTAAATGCTCGGTTTTATAGGTGACGCCTGGTTATACATAATACACCTCTATATACTATTTTCCACTAAGTATGTGCTCAGTTGTTATAGGTGACGCCTGGTCATACATAATACACTTCTATATACTATTTTCCACTAAGTATATGCTCAGTTGTTATAGGTGACGCCTGGTTATACATAATACGCCTCTATAGACTATTTTTCACTAAGTATATGCTCGGTTGTTATAGGTGACGCCTGGTTATACGTAATACACCTCTATAGACTATTTTCCACTAAGTAAATGCTCGGTTGTTCTAGGTGACGCCTGGTTATACAAAATACACCTCTATATACTATTTTCCACTAAGTATAAGCTCGGTTGTTATAGGTGACGCCTGGTTATACATCATACACCTCTATATACTATTTTCTACTTAGTATATGCGCGGTTGTTATATGTGACGCCTGGTTATAAATAATACACGTCTATAGACTATGTTCCACTAAGTATATGCTCGGTTGTTATAGGTGACGCCTGGTTATACATAATGCCCCTCTATAGACTATTTTCAACTAAGCATATGCTCGGTTGTTATAGGTAACGCCTGGTTATACATAATAAACCTCGATAGACAATTTGCCACTAAATATATGCTCGGTTGTTATAGGTGACGCCTGGTTATACATAATAAACCTCGATAGACTATTTGCCACTAAGCATATGGTCGGTTGTTATAGGTGACGCCTGGTTATACATATTACACCTCTATAAACTATTGTACACCAAGTATATGCTCAGTTATTATGAGTGACGCCTGGTTATACATAATACACATCTATATACTATTTTCCAATAAGTATTTGCACGGTTGTTTAAGGTGACGCCTGGTTATACATAATACACCTCTATATACTATTTTCCACTAAGTATATACTCAGTTGTTATAGGTGACGCATGGTTATACATAATAGACCTCTATATACTATTTTCCACTAAGTATATGCTCGGTTGTTATAGGTGACGCCTGGTTATACGTAATACACCTCTAAAGACTATTGTCCACCAAGTATATGCTCAGTTATTATGAGGGACGCCTGGTTATACATAATACACCTCTATATACTATTTGCCAATAAGTATTTGCACGGTTGTTTAAGGTGACGCCTGGTTATACATAATACACCTCTATATACTATTTTCCACTAAGTATATACTCGGTTGTTTTAGGTGACGCCTAGTTATACATAATACACCTCTATATAATTTTTTCCACTAAGTATATGCTCGGTTGTTATAGGTGACGCCTGAGTATACATAATACACCTCTATATACTACTTTTCACCAAGTAAATGCTCGGTTTTTATAGGTGACGCCTGGTTATACATAATACACCTTTATATACTATTTTCCACTAAGTATATACTCAGTTGTTATAGGTGACGCATGGTTATACATAATAGACCTCTATATACTATTTTCCACTAAGTATATGCTCGGTTGTTATAGGTGACGCCTGGTTATACGTAATACACCTCTAAAGACTATTGTCCACCAAGTATATGCTCAGTTATTATGAGTGACGCCTGGTTATACATAATACACCTCTATATACTATTTTCCAATAAGTATTTGCACGGTTGTTTAAGGTGACGCCTGGTTATACATAATACACCTCTATATAATATTTTCCACTAAGTATATACTCGGTTGTTATAGGTGACGCATGGTTATACATAATACACCTCTATATAATATTTTCCACTAAGTATATACTCGGTTGTTATAGGTGACGCATGGTTATACATAATAGACCTCTATATACCATTTTCCACTAAGAATATGCTCGGTTGTTATAGGTGACGCCTGGTTATACATAATACACCTCTATAGACTAATTTCCACTAGGTATATGCTCGGTTGTTATAGGTGACGCCTGGTTATACATAATACACCTCTATATACTATTTTCCACTAAGTATGGGCTCGGTTGTTATAGGTGACGCCTGGTTATATATAATACACTTCTATATACTATTTTCCACTAAGTATATGCTCAGTTGTTATAGGTGACGCCTGGTTATACATAATACGCCTCTATAGACTATTTTTCACTAAGTATATGCTCGGTTGTTATAGGTGACGCCTGGTTATACGTAATACACCTCTATAGACTATTTTCCACTAAGTAAATGCTCGGTTGTTCTAGGTGACGCCTGGTTATACAAAATACACCTCTATATACTATTTTCCACTAAGTGTAAGCTCGGTTGTTATAGGTGACGCCTGGTTATACATCATACACCACTATATACTATTTTCTACTTAGTATATGCGCGGTTGTTATATGTGACGCCTGGTTATACGTAATACACCTCTATAGACTATTTTCCACTAAGTAAATGCTCGGTTGTTCTAGGTGACGCCTGGTTATACAAAATACACCTCTATATACTATTTTCCAATAAGTATTTGCACGGTTGTTTAAGGTGACGCCTGGTTATACATAATACACCTCTATATACTATTTTCCACTAAGTATATACTCAGTTGTTATAGGTGACGCATGGTTATACATAATAGACCTCTATATACTATTTTCCACTAAGTATATGCTCGGTTGTTATAGGTGACGCCTGGTTATACGTAATACACCTCTAAAGACTATTGTCCACCAAGTATATGCTCAGTTATTATGAGTGACGCCTGGTTATACATAATACACCTCTATATACTATTTTCCAATAAGTATTTGCACGGTTGTTTAAGGTGACGCCTGGTTATACATAATTCACCTCTATATACTATTTTCCACTAAGTACATACTCGGTTGTTATAGGTGACGCATGGTTATACATAATACACCTCTATATAATATTTTCCACTAAGTATATGCTCGGTTGTTATAGGTGACGCCAGGTTATACATAATACACCTCTATAGACTAATTTCCACTAGGTATATGCTCCGTTGTTTTAGGTGACGCCTAGTTATACATAATACACCTCTATATAATTTTTTCCACTAAGTATATGCTCGGTTGTTATAGGTGACGCCTGAGTATACATAATACACCTCTATAGACTATTTTTCACTAAGTATATGCTCGGTTGTTATAGGTGACGCCTGGTTATACGTAATACACCTCTATAGACTATTTTCCACTAAGTAAATGCTCGGTTGTTCTAGGTGACGCCTGGTTATACATAATACGCCTCTATAGATTATTTTTCACTAAGTATATGCTCGGTTGTTATAGGTGACGCCTGGTTATACATAATACACCTCTATAGACTATTGTCAACTAAGTATATGCTCGGGTGTTATAGATGACGCCTGGGTATACACATAATACACCTCTATAGACTATTTTCCACTAAGTTTATGTTCGGTTGTTATATGCGACGTCTGGTTATACGTAATACACCTCTATAGACTATTTTCCACTAAGTAAATGCTCGGTTGTTCTAGGTGACGCCTGGTTATACAAAATACACCTCTATATACTATTTCCCACTAAGTATATGCTCGGTTGTTATAGGTGACGCTTGGTTATACGTAATACACCTCTATAGACTATTTTCCACTAAGTGTAAGCTCGGTTGTTATAGGTGACGCCTGGTTATACATCATACACCACTATATACTTTTTTCTACTTAGTATAAGCGCGGTTGTTATATGTGACGCCTGGTTATACATAATACACGTCTATAGACTATGTTCCACTAAGTATATGTTCGGTTGTTATAGGTGACGCCTGGTTACACATAATAAACCTCGATAGACAATTTGCCACTAAGTATATGCTCGGTTGTTATAGGTGAAGCCTGGTTATACATAATACACCTCTATATACTATTTGCCACTAAGTATATGCTCGGTTGTTATAGGTGACGCATGGTTATACATAATAGACCTCTATATACTATTTTCCACTAAGTATATGCTCGGTTGTAATAGGTGACGCCTGGTTATACATAATACACCTCTATAGACTAATTTCCACTAGGTATATGCTCCGTTGTTTTATGTGACGCCTAGTTATACATAATACACCTCTATATACTCTTTTCCACTACGTATATGCTCGGTTTTTATAGGTGACGCCTGTGTATACATAATACACCTCTATATTTTATTTTCCACTAAGTATATGCTCGGTTGTTATAGGTGACGCCTGGTTGTACATAATACACCTCTATATACTATTTTCCACTAAGTATGTGCTCGGTTGTTATGGTGACGCCTGGTTATATATAATACACTTCTATATACTATTTTCCACTAAGTATATGCTCAGTTGTTACAGGTGACGCCTGGTTATACATAATAGACCTCTATAGATTAATGTCAACTAAGTATATGCACTGATGTTATAGATGACGAATGGTTATATACATAATACACCTCTATATACTCTTTTCCACTAAGTATATGCTCGGTTGTTATAGGTGACGCCTGATTATACATAATACACCTCTATATACTACTTTCCACCAAGTAAATGTTTGGTTTTATAGGTGACGCCAGGTTATACATAATACACATCTATATACTATTTTCCACTAAGTATATGCTCAGTTGTTATAGGTGACGCCTGGTTATACATAATACGCCTCTATAGACTATTTTTCACTAAGTATATGCTCGGTTGTTATAGGTGACGCCTGGTTATACGTAATACACCTCTATAGACTATTTTCCACTAAGTAAATGCTCGGTTGTTCTAGGTGACGCCTGGTTATACAAAATACACCTCTATATACTATTTTCCACTAAGTATAAGCTCGGTTGTTATAGGTGACGCCTGGTTATACATCATACACCTCTATATACTATTTTCTACTTAGTATATGCGCGGTTGTTATATGTGACGCCTGGTTATACATAATACACGTCTATAGACTATGTTCCACTCAGTATATGCTCGGTTGTTATAGGTGACGCCTGGTTATACATAATGCCCCTCTATAGACTATTTTCAACTAAGCATATGCTCGGTTGTTATAGGTGACGCCTGGTTATACATATTACAGCTCTATAAACTATTGTACACCAAGTATATGCTCAGTTATTATGAGTGACGCCTGGTTATACATAATACACATCTATATACTATTTTCCAATAAGTATTTGCACGGTTGTTTAAGGTGACGCCTGGTTATATATAATACACCTCTATATACTATTTTCCACTAAGTATATACTCAGTTGTTATAGGTGACGCATGGTTATACATAATAGACCTCTATATACTATTTTCCACTAAGTATATGCTCGGTTGTTATAGGTGACGCCTGGTTATACGTAATACACCTCTAAAGACTATTGTCCACCAAGTATATGCTCAGTTATTATGAGTGACGCCTGGTTATACATAATACACCTCTATATACTATTTTCCAATAAGTATTTGCACGGTTGTTTAAGGTGACGCCTGGTTATACATAATTCACCTCTATATACTATTTTCCACTAAGTACATACTCGGTTGTTATAGGTGACGCATGGTTATACATAATACACCTCTATATAATATTTTCCACTAAGTATATGCTCGGTTGTTATAGGTGACGCCAGGTTATACATAATACACCTCTATAGACTAATTTCCACTAGGTATATGCTCCGTTGTTTTAGGTGACGCCTAGTTATACATAATACACCTCTATATAATTTTTTCCACTAAGTATATGCTCGGTTGTTATAGGTGACGCCTGAGTATACATAATACACCTCTATAGACTATTTTTCACTAAGTATATGCTCGGTTGTTATAGGTGACGCCTGGTTATACGTAATACACCTCTATAGACTATTTTCCACTAAGTAAATGCTCGGTTGTTCTAGGTGACGCCTGGTTATACATAATACGCCTCTATAGATTATTTTTCACTAAGTATATGCTCGGTTGTTATAGGTGACGCCTGGTTATACATAATACACCTCTATAGACTATTGTCAACTAAGTATATGCTCGGGTGTTATAGATGACGCCTGGGTATACACATAATACACCTCTATAGACTATTTTCCACTAAGTTTATGTTCGGTTGTTATATGCGACGTCTGGTTATACGTAATACACCTCTATAGACTATTTTCCACTAAGTAAATGCTCGGTTGTTCTAGGTGACGCCTGGTTATACAAAATACACCTCTATATACTATTTCCCACTAAGTATATGCTCGGTTGTTATAGGTGACGCTTGGTTATACGTAATACACCTCTATAGACTATTTTCCACTAAGTAAATGCTCGGTTGTTCTAGGTGACGCCTGGTTATACAAAATAAACCTCTATATACTATTTTCCACTAAGTGTAAGCTCGGTTGTTATAGGTGACGCCTGGTTATACATCATACACCACTATATACTTTTTTCTACTTAGTATAAGCGCGGTTGTTATATGTGACGCCTGGTTATACATAATACACGTCTATAGACTATGTTCCACTAAGTATATGTTCGGTTGTTATAGGTGACGCCTGGTTACACATAATAAACCTCGATAGACAATTTGCCACTAAGTATATGCTCGGTTGTTATAGGAGAAGCCTGGTTATACATAATACACCTCTATATACTATTTGCCACTAAGTATATGCTCGGTTGTTATAGGTGACGCATGGTTATACATAATAGACCTCTATATACTATTTTCCACTAAGTATATGCTCGGTTGTAATAGGTGACGCCTGGTTATACATAATACACCTCTATAGACTAATTTCCACTAGGTATATGCTCCGTTGTTTTATGTGACGCCTAGTTATACATAATACACCTCTATATACTCTTTTCCACTACGTATATGCTCGGTTTTTATAGGTGACGCCTGTGTATACATAATACACCTCTATATTTTATTTTCCACTAAGTATATGCTCGGTTGTTATAGGTGACGCCTGGTTGTACATAATACACCTCTATATACTATTTTCCACTAAGTATGTGCTCGGTTGTTATAGGTGACGCCTGGTTATATATAATACACTTCTATATACTATTTTCCACTAAGTATATGCTCAGTTGTTACAGGTGACGCCTGGTTATACATAATACACCTCTATAGATTAATGTCAACTAAGTATATGCACTGATGTTATAGATGACGAATGGTTATATACATAATACACCTCTATATACTCTTTTCCACTAAGTATATGCTCGGTTGTTATAGGTGACGCCTGATTATACATAATACACCTCTATATACTACTTTCCACCAAGTAAATGTTTGGTTTTATAGGTGACGCCAGGTTATACATAATACACATCTATATACTATTTTCCACTAAGTATATGCTCAGTTGTTATAGGTGACGCCTGGTTATACATAATACGCCTCTATAGACTATTTTTCACTAAGTATATGCTCGGTTGTTATAGGTGACGCCTGATTATACGTAATACACCTCTATAGACTATTTTCCACTAAGTAAATGCTCGGTTGTTCTAGGTGACGCCTGGTTATACAAAATACACCTCTATATACTATTTTCCACTAAGTATAAGCTCGGTTGTTATAGGTGACGCCTGGTTATACATCATACACCTCTATATACTATTTTCTACTTAGTATATGCGCGGTTGTTATATGTGACGCCTGGTTATACATAATACACGTCTATAGACTATGTTCCACTAAGTATATGCTCGGTTGTTATAGGTGACGCCTGGTTATACATAATGCCCCTCTATAGACTATTTTCAACTAAGCATATGCTCGGTTGTTATAGGTGACGCCTGGTTATACATATTACAGCTCTATAAACTATTGTACACCAAGTATATGCTCAGTTATTATGAGTGACGCCTGGTTATACATAATACACATCTATATACTATTTTCCAATAAGTATTTGCACGGTTGTTTAAGGTGACGCCTGGTTATACATAATACACCTCTATATACTATTTTCCACTAAGTATATACTCAGTTGTTATAGGTGACGCATGGTTATACATAATACACCTCTATATAATATTTTCCACTAAGTATATACTCGGTTGTTATAGGTGACGCATGGTTATACATAATAGACCTCTATATACCATTTTCCACTAAGAATATGCTCGGTTGTTATAGGTGACGCCTGGTTATACATAATACACCTCTATAGACTAATTTCCACTAGGTATATGCTCGGTTGTTATAGGTGACGCCTGGTTATACATAATACACCTCTATATACTATTTTCCACTAAGTATATACTCAGTTGTTATAGGTGACGCATGGTTATACATAATAGACCTCTATATACTATTTTCCACTAAGTATATGCTCGGTTGTTATAGGTGACGCCTGGTTATACGTAATACACCTCTAAAAACTATTGTCCACCAAGTATATGCTCAGTTATTATGAGTGACGCCTGGTTATACATAATACACCTCTATATACTATTTTCCAATAAGTATTTGCACGGTTGTTTAAGGTGACGCCTGGTTATACATAATACACCTCTATATAATATTTTCCACTAAGTATATACTCGGTTGTTATAGGTGACGCATGGTTATACATAATACACCTTTATATAATATTTTCCACTAAGTATATACTCGGTTGTTATAGGTGACGCATGGTTATACATAATAGACCTCTATATACCATTTTCCACTAAGAATATGCTCGGTTGTTATAGGTGACGCCTGGTTATACATAATACACCTCTATAGACTAATTTCCACTAGGTATATGCTCGGTTGTTATAGGTGACGCCTGGTTATACATAATACACCTCTATATACTATTTTCCACTAAGTATGGGCTCGGTTGTTATAGGTGACGCCTGGTTATATATAATACACTTCTATATACTATTTTCCACTAAGTATATGCTCAGTTGTTATAGGTGACGCCTGGTTATACATAATACGCCTCTATAGACTATTTTTCACTAAGTATATGCTCGGTTGTTATAGGTGACGCCTGGTTATACGTAATACACCTCTATAGACTATTTTCCACTAAGTAAATGCTCGGTTGTTCTAGGTGACGCCTGGTTATACAAAATACACCTCTATATACTATTTTCCACTAAGTGTAAGCTCGGTTGTTATAGGTGACGCCTGGTTATACATCATACACCACTATATACTATTTTCTACTTAGTATATGCGCGGTTGTTATATGTGACGCCTGGTTATACATAATACACGTCTATAGACTATGTTCCACTAAGTATATGTTCGGTTGTTATAGGTGACGCCTGGTTATACATAATAAACCTCGATAGACAATTTGCCACTAAGTATATGCTCGGTTGTTATAGGTGAAGCCTGGTTATACATAATACACCTCTATATACTATTTGCCACTAAGTATATGCTCGGTTGTTATAGGTGACGCATGGTTATACATAATAGACCTCTATATACTATTTTCCACTAAGTATATGCTCGGTTGTTATAGGTGACGCCTGGTTATACATAATACACCTCTATAGACTAATTTCCACTAGGTATATGCTCCGTTGTTTTAGGTGACGCCTAGTTATACATAATACACCTCTATATACTCTTTTCCACTACGTATATGCTCGGTTTTTATAGGTGACGCCTGTGTATACATAATACACCTCTATATTTTATTTTCCACTAAGTATATGCTCGGTTGTTATAGGTGACGCCTGGTTGTACATAATACACAACTATATACTATTTTCCACTAAGTATGTGCTCGGTTGTTATAGGTGACGCCTGGTTATATATAATACACTTCTATATACTATTTTCCACTAAGTATATGCTCAGTTGTTACAGGTGACGCCTGATTATACATAATACACCTCTATAGACTATTGTCAACTAAGTATATGCTCTGGTGTTATAGATGACGCATGGTTATATACATAATACACCTCTATATACTCTTTTCCACTAAGTATATGCTCGGTTGTTATAGGTGACGCCTGATTATACATAATACACCTCTATATACTACTTTCCACCAAGAAAATGCTCGGTTTTATAGGTGACGCCTGGTTATACATAATACACCTCTATATACTATTTTCCAATAAGTATATGCTCAGTTGTTATAGGTGACGCCTGGTTATACATAATACGCCTCTATAGATTATTTTTCACTAAGTATATGCTCGGTTGTTATAGGTGACGCCTGGTTATACATAATACACCTCTACAGACTATTGTCAACTAAGTATATGCTCGGGTGTTATAGATGACGCCTGGGTATACACATAATACACCTCTATAGACTATTTTCCACTAAGTTTATGTTCGGTTGTTATATGCGACGTCTGGTTATACGTTATACACCTCTATAGACTATTTTCCACTAAGTAAATGCTCGGTTGTTCTAGGTGACGCCTGGTTATACAAAATACACCTCTATATACTATTTCCCACTAAGTATATGCTCGGTTGTTATAGGTGACGCCTGGTTTTACATTACACTTCTATATACTATTTTCCTCCAAGTATATGCTCGGTTGTTTTAGTTGACGCCTGGTTATACATAATACACCTCTATATACTATTTTCCACCAAGTATATGCTTGGTTGTTATAGGTGACGCCTGGTTATACATAATGCCCCTCTATAGACTAATTTCCAATAAGCATATGCTCGGTTGTTATAGGTGACGCCTGGTTATACATAATAAACCTCGATAGACTATTTGCCACTAAGCATATGGTCGGTTGTTATAGGTGACGCCTGGTTATACATATTACACCTCTATAAACTATTGTACACCAAGTATATGCTCAGTTATTAT
The DNA here is from genome assembly GCA_036971475.1 of Prosapia bicincta. NCBI lineage: Eukaryota > Metazoa > Arthropoda > Insecta > Hemiptera > Cercopidae > Prosapia > Prosapia bicincta. The sequence goes on along the minus strand of JBAIZL010000009.1, from coordinate 20,828,617 downwards.
GAGTGACGCCTGGTTATACATAATACACATCTATATACTATTTTCCAATAAGTATTTGCACGGTTGTTTAAGGTGACGCCTGGTTATACATAATACACCTCTATATACTATTTTCCACTAAGTATATACTCAGTTGTTATAGGTGACGCATGGTTATACATAATAGACCTCTATATACTATTTTCCACTAAGTATATGCTCGGTTGTTATAGGTAACGCCTGGTTATACGTAATACACCTCTATATACTATTTTCCACTAAGTATATACTCGGTTGTTATAGGTGACGCATGGTTATACATAATACACCTCTATATAATATTTTCCACTAAGTATATGCTCGGTTGTTATAGGTGACGCCAGGTTATACATAATACACCTCTATAGACTAATTTCCACTAGGTATATGCTCCGTTGTTTTAGGTGACGCCTAGTTATACAAAATACACCTCTATATAATTTTTTCCACTAAGTATATGCTCGGTTGTTATTGGTGACGCCTGAGTATACATAATACACCTCTATATACTACTTTTCACCAAGTAAATGCTCGGTTTTTATAGGTGACGCCTGGTTATACATAATACAACTTTATATACTATTTTCCACTAAGTATATACTCAGTTGTTATAGGTGACGCATGGTTATACATAATAGACTTCTATATACTATTTTCCACTAAGTATATGCTCGGTTGTTATAGGTGAAGCCTGGTTATACGTAATACACCTCTAAAGACTATTGACCACCAAGTATATGCTCAGTTATTATGAGTGACGCCTGGTTATACATAATACACCTCTATATACTATTTTCCAATAAGTATTTGCACGGTTGTTTAAGGTGACGCCTGGTTATACATAATACACCTCTATATACTATTTTCCACTAAGTATATACTCGGCTGTTATAGGTGACGCATGGTTATACATAATACACCTCTATATAATATTTTCCACTAAGTATATACTCGGTTGTTATAGGTGACGCATGGTTATACATAATAGACCTCTATATACCATTTTCCACTAAGTATATGCTCGGTTGTTATAGGTAACGCCTGGTTATACATAATACACCTCTATAGATTAATTTCCACTAGGTATATGCTCGGTTGTTATAGGTGACGCCTGGTTATACATAATACACCTCTATATACTATTTTCCACTAAGTATGGGCTCGGGTGTTATAGGCGACGCCTGGTTATATATAATACACTTCTATATACTATTTTCCACTAAGTATATGCTCGGTTGTTATAGGTGACGCCTGATTATACATAATACACCTCTATATACCACTTTCCACCAAGTAAATGCTCGGTTTTATAGGTGACGCCTGGTTATACATAATACACCTCTATATACTATTTTCCACTAAGTATGTGCTCAGTTGTTATAGGTGACGCCTGGTCATACATAATACACTTCTATATACTATTTTCCACTAAGTATATGCTCAGTTGTTATAGGTGACGCCTGGTTATACATAATACGCCTCTATAGACTATTTTTCACTAAGTATATGCTCGGTTGTTATAGGTGACGCCTGGTTATACGTAATACACCTCTATAGACTATTTTCCACTAAGTAAATGCTCGGTTGTTCTAGGTGACGCCTGGTTATACAAAATACACCTCTATATACTATTTTCCACTAAGTATAAGCTCTGTTGTTATAGGTGACGCCTGGTTATACATCATACACCTCTATATACTATTTTCTACTTAGTATATGCGCGGTTGTTATATGTGACGCCTGGTTATAAATAATACACGTCTATAGACTATGTTCCACTAAGTATATGCTCGGTTGTTATAGGTGACGCCTGGTTATACATAATGCCCCTCTATAGACTATTTTCAACTAAGCATATGCTCGGTTGTTATAGGTAACGCCTGGTTATACATAATAAACCTCGATAGACAATTTGCCACTAAGTATATGCTCGGTTGTTATAGGTGACGCCTGGTTATACATAATAAACCTCGATAGACTATTTGCCACTAAGCATATGGTCGGTTGTTATAGGTGACGCCTGGTTATACATATTACACCTCTATAAACTATTGTACACCAAGTATATGCTCAGTTATTATGAGTGACGCCTGGTTATACATAATACACCTCTATATACTATTTTCCAATAAGTATTTGCACGGTTGTTTAAGGTGACGCCTGGTTATACATAATACACCTCTATATACTATTTTCCACTAAGTATATACTCAGTTGTTATAGGTGACGCATGGTTATACATAATAGACCTCTATATACTATTTTCCACTAAGTATATGCTCGGTTGTTATAGGTGACGCCTGGTTATACGTAATACACCTCTAAAGACTATTGTCCACCAAGTATATGCTCAGTTATTATGAGTGACGCCTGGTTATACATAATACACCTCTATATACTATTTGCCAATAAGTATTTGCACGGTTGTTTAAGGTGACGCCTGGTTATACATAATACACCTCTATATACTATTTTCCACTAAGTATATACTCGGTTGTTTTAGGTGACGCCTAGTTATACATAATACACCTCTATATAATTTTTTCCACTAAGTATATGCTCGGTTGTTATAGGTGACGCCTGGTTATACATAATGCCCCTCTATAGACTAATTTCATATAAGCATATGCTCGGTTGTTATAGGTAACGCCTGGTTATACATAATAAACCTCGATAGACTATTTGCCACTAAGCATATGGTCGGTTGTTATAGGTGACGCCTGGTTAAACATATTACACCTCTATAAACTATTGTACACCAAGTATATGCTCAGTTATTATGAGTGACGCCTGGTTATACATAATACACATCTATATACTATTTTCCAATAAGTATTTGCACGGTTGTTTAAGGTGACGCCTGGTTATACATAATACACCTCTATATACTATTTTCCACTAAGTATATACTCAGTTGTTATAGGTGACGCATGGTTATACATAATACACCTCTATATAATATTTTCCACTAAGTATATGCTCGATTGTTATAGGTGACGCCAGGTTATACATAATACACCTCTATAGACTAATTTCCACTAGGTATATGCTCCGTTGTTTTAGGTGACGCCTAGTTATACAAAATACACCTCTATATAATTTTTTCCACTAAGTATATGCTCGGTTGTTATTGGTGACGCCTGAGTATACATAATACACCTCTATATACTACTTTTCACCAAGTAAATGCTCGGTTTTTATAGGTGACGCCTGGTTATACATAATACACCTTTATATACTATTTTCCACTAAGTATATACTCAGTTGTTATAGGTGACGCATGGTTATACATAATAGACCTCTATATACTATTTTCCACTAAGTATATGCTCGGTTGTTATAGGTGAAGCCTGGTTATACGTAATACACCTCTAAAGACTATTGACCACCAAGTATATGCTCAGTTATTATGAGTGACGCCTGGTTATACATAATACACCTCTATATACTATTTTCCAATAAGTATTTGCACGGTTGTTTAAGGTGACGCCTGGTTATACATAATACACCTCTATATACTATTTTCCACTAAGGATATACTCGGTTGTTATAGGTGACGCATGGTTATACATAATACACCTCTATATAATATTTTCCACTAAGTATATACTCGGTTGTTATAGGTGACGCATGGTTATACATAATAGACCTCTATATACCATTTTCCACTAAGTATATGCTCGGTTGTTATAGGTAACGCCTGGTTATACATAATACACCTCTATAGACTAATTTCCACTAGGTATATGCTCGGTTGTTATAGGTGACGCCTGGTTATACATAATACACTCTATATACTATTTTCCACTAAGTATGGGCTCAGGTGTTATAGGCGACGCCTGGTTATATATAATACACTTCTATATACTATTTTCCACTAAGTATATGCTCGGTTGTTATAGGTGACGCCTGATTATACATAATACACCTCTATGTACTACTTTCCACCAAGTAAATGCTCGGTTTTATAGGTGACGCCTGGTTATACATATTACACCTCTATATACTATTTTCCACTAAGTATGTGCTCAGTTGTTATAGGTGACGCCTGGTCATACATAATACACTTCTATATACTATTTTCCACTAAGTATATGCTCAGTTGTTATAGGTGACGCCTGGTTATACATAATACGCCTCTATAGACTATTTTTCACTAAGTATATGCTCGGTTGTTATAGGTGACGCCTGGTTATACGTAATACACCTCTATAGACTATTTTCCACTAAGTAAATGCTCGGTTGTTCTAGGTGACGCCTGGTTATACAAAATACACCTCTATATACTATTTTCCACTAAGTATAAGCTCGGTTGTTATAGGTGACGCCTGGTTATACATCATACACCTCTATATACTATTTTCTACTTAGTATATGCGCGGTTGTTATAGGTGACGCCTGGTTATACATAATGCCCCTCTATAGACTATTTTCAACTAAGCATATGCTCGGTTGTTATAGGTAACGCCTGGTTATACATAATAAACCTCGATAGACAATTTGCCACTAAGTATATGCTCGGTTGTTATAGGTGACGCCTGGTTATACATAATAAACCTCGATAGACTATTTGCCACTAAGCATATGGTCGGTTGTTATAGGTGACGCCTGGTTATACATATTACACCTCTATAAACTATTGTACACCAAGTATTAGCTCAGTTATTATGAGTGACGCCTGGTTATACATAATACACATCTATATACTATTTTCCAATAAGTATTTGCACGGTTGTTTAAGGTGACGCCTGGTTTTACATAATACACCTCTATATACTATTTTCCACTAAGTATATACTCAGTTGTTATAGGTGACGCATGGTTATACATAATACACCTCTATATAATATTTTCCACTAAGTATATGCTCGGTTGTTATAGGTGACGCCTGGTTATACGTAATACACCTCTAAAGACTATTGTCCACCAAGTATATGCTCAGTTATTATGAGTGACGCCTGGTTATACATAATACACCTCTATATACTATTTGCCAATAAGTATTTGCACGGTTGTTTAAGGTGACGCCTGGTTATACATAATACACCTCTATATACTATTTTCCACTAAGTATATACTCGGTTGTTATAGGTGACGCATGGTTATACATAATACACCTCTATATAAAATATTTTCCACTAAGTATATACTCGGTTGTTATAGGTGACGCATGGTTATACATAATAGACCTCTATATACCATTTTCCACTAAGTATATGCTCGGTTGTTATAGGTGACGCCTGGTTATACATAATACACCTCTATATACTATTTTCCACTAAGTATGGGCTCGGTTGTTATAGATGACGCCTGGTTATATATAATACACTTCTATATACTATTTTCCACTAAGTATATGCTCAGTTGTTACAGGTGACGCCTGGTTATACATAATACACCTCTATAGATTAATGTCAACTAAGTATATGCACTGATGTTATAGATGACGAATGGTTATATACATAATACACCTCTATATACTCTTTTCCACTAAGTATATGCTCGGATGTTATAGGTGACGCCTGATTATACATAATACACCTCTATATACTACTTTCCACCAAGTAAATGTTTGGTTTTATAGGTGACGCCAGGTTATACATAATACACCTCTATATACTATTTTCCACTAAGTATGTGCTCGGTTGTTATAGGTGACGCCTGGTCATACATAATACACTTCTATATACTATTTTCCACTAAGTATATGCTCAATTGTTATAGGTGACGCCTGGTTATACATAATACGCCTCTATAGACTATTTTTCACTAAGTATATGCTCGGTTGTTATAGGTGACGCCTGGTTATACGTAATACACCTCTATAGACTATTTTCCACTAAGTAAATGCTCGGTTGTTCTAGGTGACGCCTGGTTATACAAAATACACCTCTATATACTATTTTCCACTAAGTATAAGCTCGGTTGTTATAGGTGACGCCTGGTTATACATCATACACCTCTATATACTATTTTCTACTTAGTATATGCGCGGTTGTTATATGTGACGCCTGGTTATACATAATACACGTCTATAGACTATGTTCCACTAAGTATATGCTCGGTTGTTATAGGTGACGCCTGGTTATACATAATGCCCCTCTATAGACTATTTTCCACTAAGTATATGCTCGGTTGTTATAGGTGACGCCTGGTTATACGTAATACACCTCTAAAGACTATTGTCCACCAAGTATATGCTCAGTTATTATGAGTGACGCCTGGTTATACATAATACACCTCTATATACTATTTTCCAATAAGTATTTGCACGGTTGTTTAAGGTGACGCCTGGTTATACATAATTCACCTCTATATACTATTTTCCACTAAGTATATACTCGGTTGTTATAGGTGACGCATGGTTATACATAATACACCTCTATATAATATTTTCCACTAAGTATATGCTCGGTTGTTATAGGTGACGCCAGGTTATACATAATACACCTCTATAGACTAATTTCCACTAGGTATATGCTCCGTTGTTTTAGGTGACGCCTAGTTATACATAATACACCTCTATATAATTTTTTCCACTAAGTATATGCTCGGTTGTTATAGGTGACGCCTGAGTATACATAATACACCTCTATATACTACTTTTCACCAGATAAATGCTCGGTTTTTATAGGTGACGCCTGGTTATACATAATACACCTTTATATACTATTTTCCACTAAGTATATACTCAGTTGTTATAGGTGACGCATGGTTATACATAATAGACCTCTATATACTATTTTCCACTAAGTATATGCTCGGTTGTTATAGGTGACGCCTGGTTATACGTAATACACCTCTAAAGACTATTGTCCACCAAGTATATGCTCAGTTATTATGAGTGACGCCTGGTTATACATAATACACCTCTATATACTATTTTCCAATAAGTATTTGCACGGTTGTTTAAGGTGACGCCTGGTTATACATAATACACCTCTATATAATATTTTCCACTAAGTATATACTCGGTTGTTATAGGTGACGCATGGTTATACATAATACACCTCTATATAATATTTTCCACTAAGTATATACTCGGTTGTTATAGGTGACGCATGGTTATACATAATAGACCTCTATATACCATTTTCCACTAAGAATATGCTCGGTTGTTATAGGTGACGCCTGGTTATACATAATACACCTCTATAGACTAATTTCCACTAGGTATATGCTCGGTTGTTATAGGTGACGCCTGGTTATACATAATACACCTCTATATACTATTTTCCACTAAGTATGGGCTCGGTTGTTATAGGTGACGCCTGGTTATATATAATACACTTCTATATACTATTTTCCACTAAGTATATGCTCAGTTGTTATAGGTGACGCCTGGTTATACATAATACGCCTCTATAAACTATTTTTCACTAAGTATATGCTCGGTTGTTATAGGTGACGCCTGGTTATACGTAATACACCTCTATAGACTATTTTCCACTAAGTAAATGCTCGGTTGTTCTAGGTGACGCCTGGTTATACAAATTACACCTCTATATACTATTTTCCACTAAGTGTAAGCTCGGTTGTTATAGGTGACGCCTTGTTATACATCATACACCACTATATACTATTTTCTACTTAGTATATGCGCGGTTGTTATATGTGACGCCTGGTTATACATAATACACGTCTATAGACTATGTTCCACTATGTATATGTTCGGTTGTTATAGGTGACGCCTGGTTATACATAATAAACCTCGATAGACAATTTGCCACTAAGTATATGCTCGGTTGTTATAGGTGAAGCCTGGTTATACATAATACACCTCTATATACTATTTGCCACTAAGAATATGCTCGGTTGTTATAGGTGACGCATGGTTATACATAATAGACCTCTATATACTATTTTCCACTAAGTATATGCTCGGTTGTTATAGGTGACGCCTGGTTATACATAATACACCTCTATAGACTAATTTCCACTAGGTATATGCTCCGTTGTTTTAGGTGACGCCTAGTTATACATAATACACCTCTATATACTCTTTTCCACTACGTATATGCTCGGTTTTTATAGGTGACGCCTGTGTATACATAATACACCTCTATATTTTATTTTCCACTAAGTATATGCTCGGTTGTTATAGGTGACGCCTGGCTGTACATAATATACCTCTATATACTATTTTCCATTAAGTATGTGCTCGGTTGTTATAGGTGACGCGTGGTTATATATAATACACTTCTATATACTATTTTCCACTAAGTATATGCTCAGTTGTTACAGGTGACGCCTGATTATACATAATACACCTCTATAGACTATTGTCAACTAAGTATATGCTCTGGTGTTATAGATGACGCATGGTTATATACATAATACACCTCTATATACTCTTTTCCACTAAGTATATGCTCGGTTGTTATAGGTGACGCCTGATTATACATAATACACCTCTATATACTACTTTCCACCAAGTAAATGCTCGGTTTTATAGGTGACGCCTGGTTATACATAATACACCTCTATATACTATTTTCCTATAAGTATATGCTCAGTTGTTATAGGTGACGCCTGGTTATACATAAAACGCCTCTATAGATTATTTTTCACTAAGTATATGCTCGGTTGTTATAGGTGACGCCTGGTTATACATAATACACCTCTATAGACTATTGTCAACTAAGTATATGCTCGGGTGTTATAGATGACGCCTGGGTATACACATAATACACCTCTATAGACTATTTTCCACTAAGTTTATGTTCGGTTGTTATATGCGACGTCTGGTTATACGTTATACACCTCTATAGACTATTTTCCACTAAGTAAATGCTCGGTTGTTCTAGGTGACGCCTGGTTATACAAAATACACCTCTATATACTATTTCCCACTAAGTATATGCTCGGTTGTTATAGGTGACGCCTGGTTTTACATTACACTTCTATATACTATTTTCCTCCAAGTATATGCTCGGTTGTTTTAGGTGACGCCTGGTTATACATAATACACCTCTATATACTATTTTCCACCAAGTATATGCTTGGTTGTTATAGGTGACGCCTGGTTATACATAATGCCCCTCTATAGACTAATTTCCAATAAGCATATGCTCGGTTGTTATAGGTGACGCCTGGTTATACATAATAAACCTCGATAGACTATTTGCCACTAAGCATATGGTCGGTTGTTATAGGTGACGCCTGGTTATACATATTACACCTCTATAAACTATTGTACACCAAGTATATGCTCAGTTATTATGAGTGACGCCTGGTTATACATAATACACATCTATATACTATTTTCCAATAAGTATTTGCACGGTTGTTTAAGGTGACGCCTGGTTATACATAATACACCTCTATAAACTATTTTCCACTAAGTATATACTCAGTTGTTATAGGTGACGTATGGTTATACATAATACACCTCTATATAATATTTTCCACTAAGTATATGCTCGGTTGTTATAGGTGACGCCAGGTTATACATAATACACCTCTATAGACTAATTTCCACTAGGTATATGCTCCGTTGTTTTAGGTGACGCCTAGTTATACAAAATACACCTCTATATAATTTTTTCCACTAAGTATATGCTCGGTTGTTATTGGTGACGCCTGAGTATACATAATACACCTCTATATACTACTTTTCACCAAGTAAATGCTCGGTTTTTATAGGTGACGCCTGGTTATACATAATACACCTTTATATACTATTTTCCACTAAGTATATACTCAGTTGTTATAGGTGACGCATGGTTATACATAATAGACCTCTATATACTATTTTCCACTAAGTATATGCTCGGTTGTTATAGGTGAAGCCTGGTTATACGTAATACACCTCTAAAGACTATTGACCACCAAGTATATGCTCAGTTATTATGAGTGACGCCTGGTTATACATAATACACCTCTATATACTATTTTCCAATAAGTATTTGCACGGTTGTTTAAGGTGACGCCTGGTTATACATAATACACCTCTATATACTATTTTCCACTAAGTATATACTCGGTTGTTATAGGTGACGCATGGTTATACATAATACACCTCTATATAATATTTTCCACTAAGTATATACTCGGTTGTTATAGGTGACGCATGGTTATACATAATAGACCTCTATATACCATTTTCCACTAAGTATATGCTCGGTTGTTATAGGTAACGCCTGGTTATACATAATACACCTCTATAGACTAATTTCCACTAGGTATATGCTCGGTTGTTATAGGTGACGCCTGGTTATACATAATACACCTCTATATACTATTTTCCACTAAGTATGGGCTCAGGTGTTATAGGCGACGCCTGGTTATATATAATACACTTCTATATACTATTTTCCACTAAGTATATGCTCGGTTGTTATAGGTGACGCCTGATTATACATAATACACCTCTATGTACTACTTTCCACCAAGTAAATGCTCGGTTTTATTGGTGACGCCTGGTTATACATAATACACCTCTATATACTATTTTCCACTAAGTATGTGCTCAGTTGTTATAGGTGACGCCTGGTCATACATAATACACTTCTATATACTATTTTCCACTAAGTATATGCTCAGTTGTTATAGGTGACGCCAGGTTATACATAATACGCCTCTATAGACTATTTTTCACTAAGTATATGCTCGGTTGTTATAGGTGACGCCTGGTTATACGTAATACACCTCTATAGACTATTTTCCACTAAGTAAATGCTCGGTTGTTCTAGGTGACGCCTGGTTATACAAAATACACCTCTATATACTATTTTCCACTAAGTATAAGCTCGGTTGTTATAGGTGACGCCTGGTTATACATCATACACCTCTATATACTCTTTTCCACTAAGTATATGCTCGGATGTTATAGGTGACGCCTGATTATACATAATACACCTCTATATACTACTTTCCACCAAGTAAATGTTTGGTTTTATAGGTGACGCCAGGTTATACATAATACACCTCTACATACTATTTTCCACTAAGTATGTGCTCGGTTGTTATAGGTGACGCCTGGTCATACATAATACACTTCTATATATTATTTTCCACTAAGTATATGCTCGGTTGTTATAGGTGACGCCTGGTTATACGTAATACACCTCTATAGACTATTTTCCACTAAGTAAATGCTCGGTTGTTCTAGGTGACGCCTGGTTATACAAAATACACCTCTATATACTATTTTCCACTAAGTATAAGCTTGGTTGTTATAGGTGACGCCTGGTTATACATCATACACCTCTATATACTATTTTCTACTTAGTATATGCGCGGTTGTTATATGTGACGCCTGGTTATACATAATACACGTCTATAGACTATGTTCCACTAAGTATATGCTCGGTTGTAATAGGTGACGCCTGGTTATACATAATGCCCCTCTATAGACTATTTTCCACTAAGTATATGCTCGGTTGTTATAGGTGACGCCTGGTTATACGTAATACACCTCTAAAGACTATTGTCCAACAAGTATATGCTCAGTTATTATGAGTGACGCCTGGTTATACATAATACACCTCTATATACTATTTTCCAATAAGTATTTGCACGGTTGTTTAAGGTGACGCCTGGTTATACATAATTCACCTCTATATACTATTTTCCACTAAGTATATACTCGGTTGTTATAGGTGACGCATGGTTATACATAATACACCTCTATATAATATTTTCAACTAAGTATATGCTCGGTTGTTATAGGTGACGCCAGGTTATACATAATACACCTCTATAGACTAATTTCCACTAGGTATATGCTCCGTTGTTTTAGGTGACGCCTAGTTATACATAATACACCTCTATATAATTTTTTCCACTAAGTATATGCTCGGTTGTTATAGGTGACGCCTGAGTATACATAATACACCTCTATATACTACTTTTCACCAGATAAATGCTCGGTTTTTATAGGTGACGCCTGGTTATACATAATACACCTTTATATACTATTTTCCACTAAGTATATACTCAGTTGTTATAGGTGACGCATGGTTATACATAATAGACCTCTATATACTATTTTCCACTAAGTATATGCTCGGTTGTTATAGGTGACGCCTGGTTATACGTAATACACCTCTAAAGACTATTGTCCACCAAGTATATGCTCAGTTATTATGAGTGACGCCTGGTTATACATAATACACCTCTATATACTATTTTCCAATAAGTATTTGCACGGTTGTTTAAGGTGACGCCTGGTTATACATAATACACCTCTATATAATATTTTCCACTAAGTATATACTCGGTTGTTATAGGTGACGCATGGTTATACATAATACACCTCTATATAATATTTTCCACTAAGTATATACTCGGTTGTTATAGGTGACGCATGGTTATACATAATAGACCTCTATATACCATTTTCCACTAAGAATATGCTCGGTTGTTATAGGTGACGCCTGGTTATACATAATACACCTCTATAGACTAATTTCCACTAGGTATATGCTCGGTTGTTATAGGTGACGCCTGGTTATACATAATACACCTCTATATACTATTTTCCACTAAGTATGGGCTCGGTTGTTATAGGTGACGCCTGGTTATATATAATACACTTCTATATACTATTTTCCACTAAGTATATGCTCAGTTGTTATAGGTGACGCCTGGTTATACATAATACGCCTCTATAGACTATTTTTCACTAAGTATATGCTCGGTTGTTATAGGTGACGCCTGGTTATACGTAATACACCTCTATAGACTATTTTCCACCAAGTATATGCTTGGTTGTTATAGGTGACGCCTGGTTATACATAATGCCCCTCTATAGACTAATTTCCAATAAGCATATGCTCGGTTGTTATAGGTGACGCCTGGTTATACATAATAAACCTCGATAGACTATTTGCCACTAAGCATATGGTCGGTTGTTATAGGTGACGCCTGGTTATACATATTACACCTCTATAAACTATTGTACACCAAGTATATGCTCAGTTATTATGAGTGACGCCTGGTTATACATAATACACATCTATATACTATTTTCCAATAAGTATTTGCACGGTTGTTTAAGGTGACGCCTGGTTATACATAATACACCTCTATATACTATTTTCCACTAAGTATATACTCAGTTGTTATAGGTGACGCATGGTTATACATAATACACCTCTATATAATATTTTCCACTAAGTATATGCTCGGTTGTTATAGGTGACGCCAGGTTATACATAATACACCTCTATAGACTAATTTCCACTAGGTATATGCTCCGTTGTTTTAGGTGACGCCTAGTTATACAAAATACACCTCTATATAATTTTTTCCACTAGGTATATGCTCGGTTGTTATTGGTGACGCCTGAGTATACATAATACACCTCTATATACTACTTTTCACCAAGTAAATGCTCGGTTTTTATAGGTGACGCCTGGTTATACATAATACACCTTTATATACTATTTTCCACTAAGTATATACTCAGTTGTTATAGGTGACGCATGGTTATACATAATAGACCTCTATATACTATTTTCCACTAAGTATATGCTCGGTTGTTATAGGTGAAGCCTGGTTATACGTAATACACCTCTAAAGACTATTGACCACCAAGTATATGCTCAGTTATTATGAGTGACGCCTGGTTATACATAATACACCTCTATATACTATTTTCCAATAAGTATTTGCACGGTTGTTTAAGGTGACGCCTGGTTATACATAATACACCTCTATATACTATTTTCCACTAAGTATATACTCGGTTGTTATAGGTGACGCATGGTTATACATAATACACCTCTATATAATATTTTCCACTAAGTATATACTCGGTTGTTATAGGTGACGCATGGTTATACATAATAGACCTCTATATACCATTTTCCACTAAGTATGTGCTCGGTTGTTATAGGTAACGCCTGGTTATACATAATACACCTCTATAGACTAATTTCCACTAGGTATATGCTCGGTTGTTATAGGTGACGCCTGGTTATACATAATACACCTCTATATACTATTTTCCACTAAGTATGGGCTCAGGTGTTATAGGCGACGCCTGGTTATATATAATACACTTCTATATACTATTTTCCACTAAGTATATGCTCGGTTGTTATAGGTGACGCCTGATTATACATAATACACCTCTATGTACTACTTTCCACCAAGTAAATGCTCGGTTTTATAGGTGACGCCTGGTTATACATAATACACCTCTATATACTATTTTCCACTAAGTATGTGCTCAGTTGTTATAGGTGACGCCTGGTCATACATAATACACTTCTATATACTATTTTCCACTAAGTATATGCTCAGTTGTTATAGGTGACGCCTGGTTATACATAATACGCCTCTATAGACTATTTTTCACTAAGTATATGCTCGGTTGTTATAGGTGACGCCTGGTTATACGAATTACACCTCTATAGACTATTTTCCACTAAGTAAATGCTCGGTTGTTCTAGGTGACGCCTGGTTATACAAAATACACCTCTATATACTATTTTCCACTAAGTATAAGCTCGGTTGTTATAGGTGACGCCTGGTTATACATCATACACCTCTATATACTATTTTCTACTTAGTATATGCGCGGTTGTTATATGTGACGCCTGGTTATAAATAATACACGTCTATAGACTATGTTCCACTAAGTATATGCTCGGTTGTTATAGGTGACGCCTGGTTATACATAATGCCCCTCTATAGACTATTTTCAACTAAGCATATGCTCGGTTGTTATAGGTAACGCCTGGTTATACATAATAAACCTCGATAGACAATTTGCCACTAAGTATATGCTCGGTTGTTATAGGTGACGCCTGGTTATACATAATAAACCTCGATAGACTATTTGCCACTAAGCATATGGTCGGTTGTTATAGGTGACGCCTGGTTATACATATTACACCTCTATAAACTATTGTACACCAAGTATATGCTCAGTTATTATGAGTGACGCCTGGTTATACATAATACACATCTGTATACTATTTTCCAATAAGTATTTGCACGGTTGTTTAAGGTGACGCCTGGTTATACATAATACACCTCTATATACTATTTTCCACTAAGTATATACTCAGTTGTTATAGGTGACGCATGGTTATACATAATAGACCTCTATATACTATTTTCCACTAAGTATATGCTCGGTTGTTATAGGTGACGCCTGGTTATACGTAATACACCTCTAAAGACTATTGTCCACCAAGTATATGCTCAGTTATTATGAGTGACGCCTGGTTATACATAATACACCTCTATATACTATTTGCCAATAAGTATTTGCACGGTTGTTTAAGGTGACGCCTGGTTATACATAATACACCTCTATATACTATTTTCCACTAAGTATATACTCGGTTGTTATAGGTGACGCATGGTTATACATAATACACCTCTATATAAAATATTTTCCACTAAGTATATACTCGGTTGTTATAGGTGACGCATGGTTATACATAATAGACCTCTATATACCATTTTCCACTAAGTATATGCTCGGTTGTTATAGGTGACGCCTGGTTATACATAATACACCTCTATATACTATTTTCCACTAAGTATGGGCTCGGTTGTTATAGATGACGCCTGGTTATATATAATACACTTCTATATACTATTTTCCACTAAGTATATGCTCAGTTGTTACAGGTGACGCCTGGTTATACATAATACACCTCTATAGATTAATGTCAACTAAGTATATGCACTGATGTTATAGATGACGAATGGTTATATACATAATACACCTCTATATACTCTTTTCCACTAAGTATATGCTCGGATGTTATAGGTGACGCCTGATTATACATAATACACCTCTATATACTACTTTCCACCAAGTAAATGTTTGGTTTTATAGGTGACGCCAGGTTATACATAATACACCTCTATATACTATTTTCCACTAAGTATGTGCTCGGTTGTTATAGGTGACGCCTGGTCATACATAATACACTTCTATATACTATTTTCCACTAAGTATATGCTCAGTTGTTATAGGTGACGCCTGGTTATACATAATACGCCTCTATAGACTATTTTTCACTAAGTATATGCTCGGTTGTTATAGGTGACGCCAGGTTATACGTAATACACCTCTATAGACTATTTCCCACTAAGTAAATGCTCGGTTGTTCTAGGTGACGCCTGGTTATACAAAATACACCTCTATATACTATTTTCCACTAAGTATAAGCTCGGTTGTTATAGGTGACGCCTGGTTATACATCATACACCTCTATATACTATTTTCTACTTAGTATATGCGCGGTTGTTATATGTGACGCCTGGTTATACATAATACACGTCTATAGACTATGTTCCACTAAGTATATGCTCGGTTGTTATAGGTGACGCCTGGTTATACATAATGCCCCTCTATAGACTATTTTCCACTAAGTATATGCTCGGTTGTTATAGGTGACGCCTGGTTATACGTAATACACCTCTAAAGACTATTGTCCACCAAGTATATGCTCAGTTATTATGAGTGACGCCTGGTTATACATAATACACCTCTATATACTATTTTCCAATAAGTATTTGCACGGTTGTTTAAGGTGACGCCTGGTTATACATAATTCACCTCTATATACTATTTTCCACTAAGTATATACTCGGTTGTTATAGGTGACGCATGGTTATACATAATACACCTCTATATAATATTTTCCACTAAGTATATGCTCGGTTGTTATAGGTGACGCCAGGTTATACATAATACACCTCTATAGACTAATTTCCACTAGGTATATGCTCCGTTGTTTTAGGTGACGCCTAGTTATACATAATACACCTCTATATAATTTTTTCCACTAAGTATATGCTCGGTTGTTATAGGTGACGCCTGAGTATACATAATACACCTCTATATACTACTTTTCACCAGATAAATGCTCGGTTTTTATAGGTGACGCCTGGTTATACATAATACACCTCTATATAATATTTTCCACTAAGTATATACTCGGTTGTTATAGGTGACGCATGGTTATACATAATACACCTCTATATAATATTTTCCACTAAGTATATACTCGGTTGTTATAGGTGACGCATGGTTATACATAATAGACCTCTATATACCATTTTCCACTAAGAATATGCTCGGTTGTTATAGGTGACGCCTGGTTATACATAATACACCTCTATAGACTAATTTCCACTAGGTATATGCTCGGTTGTTATAGGTGACGCCTGGTTATACATAATACACCTCTATATACTATTTTCCACTAAGTATGGGCTCGGTTGTTATAGGTGACGCCTGGTTATATATAATACACTTCTATATACTATTTTCCACTAAGTATATGCTCAGTTGTTATAGGTGACGCCTGGTTATACATAATACGCCTCTATAGACTATTTTTCACTAAGTATATGCTCGGTTGTTATAGGTGACGCCTGGTTATACGTAAAACACCTCTATAGACTATTTTCCACTAAGTAAATGCTCGGTTGTTCTAGGTGACGCCTGGTTATACAAAATACACCTCTATATACTATTTTCCACTAAGTGTAAGCTCGGTTGTTATAGGTGACGCCTGGTTATACATCATACACCACTATATACTATTTTCTACTTAGTATATGCGCGGTTGTTATATGTGACGCCTGGTTATACATAATACACGTCTATAGACTATGTTCCACTAAGTATATGTTCGGTTGTTATAGGTGACGCCTGGTTATACATAATAAACCTCGATAGACAATTTGCCACTAAGTATATGCTCGGTTGTTATAGGTGAAGCCTGGTTATACATAATACACCTCTATATACTATTTGCCACTAAGAATATGCTCGGTTGTTATAGGTGACGCATGGTTATACATAATAGACCTCTATATACTATTTTCCACTAAGTATATGCTCGGTTGTTATAGGTGACGCCTGGTTATACATAATACACCTCTATAGACTAATTTCCACTAGGTATATGCTCCGTTGTTTTAGGTGACGCCTAGTTATACATAATACACCTCTATATACTCTTTTCCACTACGTATATGCTCGGTTTTTATAGGTGACGCCTGTGTATACATAATACACCTCTATATTTTATTTTCCACTAAGTATATGCTCGGTTGTTATAGGTGACGCCTGGTTGTACATAATATACCTCTATATACTATTTTCCACTAAGTATGTGCTCGGTTGTTATAGGTGACGCCTGGTTATATATAATACACTTCTATATACTATTTTCCACTAAGTATATGCTCAGTTGTTACAGGTGACGCCTGATTATACATAATACACCTCTATAGACTATTGTCAACTAAGTATATGCTCTGGTGTTATAGATGACGCATGGTTATATACATAATACACCTCTATATACTCTTTTCCACTAAGTATATGCTCGGTTGTTATAGGTGACGCCTGATTATACATAATACACCTCTATATACTACTTTCCACCAAGTAAATGCTCGGTTTTATAGGTGACGCCTGGTTATACATAATACACCTCTATATACTATTTTCCAATAAGTATATGCTCAGTTGTTATAGGTGACGCCTGGTTATACATAATACGCCTCTATAGACTATTTTTCACTAAGTATATGCTCGGTTGTTATAGGTGACGCCTGGTTATACATAATACACCTCTATAGACTATTGTCAACTAAGTATATGCTCGGGTGTTATAGATGACGCCTGGGTATACACATAATACACCTCTATAGACTATTTTCCACTAAGTTTATGTTCGGTTGTTATATGCGACGTCTGGTTATACGTAATACACCTCTATAGACTATTTTCCACTAAGTAAATGCTCGGTTGTTCTAGGTGACGCCTGTTTATACAAAATACACCTCTATATACTATTTCCCACTAAGTATATGCTCGGTTGTTATAGGTGACGCCTGGTTTTACATTACACTTCTATATACTATTTTCCACCAAGTATATGCTCGGTTGTTTTAGGTGACGCCTGGTTATACATAATACACCTCTATATACTATTTTCCACCAAGTATATGCTTGGTTGTTATAGGTGACGCCTGGTTATACATCATACACCTCTATATACTATTTTCCACTAAGTAAATGCTCGGTTGTTCTAGGTGACGCCTGGTTATACAAAATAAACCTCTATATACTATTTTCCACTAAGTGTAAGCTCAGTTGTTATAGGTGACGCCTGGTTATACATAATAAACCTCGATAGACTATTTGCCACTAAGCATATGGTCGGTTGTTATAGGTGACGCCTGGTTATACATATTACACCTCTATAAACTATTGTACACCAAGTATATGCTCAGTTATTATGAGTGACGCCTGGTTATACATAATACATATCTATATACTATTTTCCAATAAGTATTTGCACGGTTGTTTAAGGTGACGCCTGGTTATACATAATACACCTCTATATACTATTTTCCACTAAGTATATACTCAGTTGTTATAGGTGACGCATGGTTATACATAATAGACCTCTATAGACTAATTTCCACTAGGTATATGCTCCGTTGTTTTAGGTGACGCCTAGTTATACAAAATACACCTCTATATAATTTTTTCCACTAAGTATATGCTCGGTTGTTATTGGTGACGCCTGAGTATACATAATACACCTCTATATACTACTTTTCACCAAGTAAATGCTCGGTTTTTATAGGTGACGCCTGGTTATACATAATACACCTTTATATACTATTTTCCACTAAGTATATACTCAGTTGTTATAGGTGACGCATGGTTATACATAATAGACCTCTATATACTATTTTCCAATAAGTATTTGCACGGTTGTTTAAGGTGACGCCTGGTTATACATAATACACCTCTATATACTATTTTCCACTAAGTATATACTCGGTTGTTATAGGTGACGCATGGTTATACATAATACACCTCTATATAATATTTTCCACTAAGTATATACTCGGTTGTTATAGGTGACGCATGGTTATACATAATAGACCTCTATATACCATTTTCCACTAAGTATATGCTCGGTTGTTATAGGTAACGCCTGGTTATACATAATACACCTCTATAGACTAATTTCCACTAGGTATATGCTCGGTTGTTATAGGTGACGCCTGGTTATACATAATACACCTCTATATACTATTTTCCACTAAGTATGGGCTCAGGTGTTATAGGCGACGCCTGGTTATATATAATACACTTCTATATACTATTTTCCACTAAGTATATGCTCGGTTGTTATAGGTGACGCCTGATTATACATAATACACCTCTATGTACTACTTTCCACCAAGTAAATGCTCGGTTTTATTGGTGACGCCTGGTTATACATAATACACCTCTATATACTATTTTCCACTAAGTATGTGCTCAGTTGTTATAGGTGACGCCTGGTCATACATAATACACTTCTATATACTATTTTCCACTAAGTATATGCTCAGTTGTTATAGGTGACGCCTGGTTATACATAATACGCCTCTATAGACTATTTTTCACTAAGTATATGCTCGGTTGTTATAGGTGACGCCTGGTTATACGTAATACACCTCTATAGACTATTTTCCACTAAGTAAATGCTCGGTTGTTCTAGGTGACGCCTGGTTATACAAAATACACCTCTATATACTATTTTCCACTAAGTATAAGCTCGGTTGTTATAGGTGACGCCTGGTTATACATCATACACCTCTATATACTCTTTTCCACTAAGTATATGCTCGGATGTTATAGGTGACGCCTGATTATACATAATACACCTCTATATACTACTTTCCACCAAGTAAATGTTTGGTTTTATAGGTGACGCCAGGTTATACATAATACACCTCTACATACTATTTTC
This sequence comes from Prosapia bicincta, assembly GCA_036971475.1. Classification (NCBI taxonomy): domain Eukaryota; kingdom Metazoa; phylum Arthropoda; class Insecta; order Hemiptera; family Cercopidae; genus Prosapia; species Prosapia bicincta. The sequence continues at coordinate 20,807,852 of JBAIZL010000009.1, read as the reverse complement.
CACTAAGTATGTGCTCGGTTGTTATAGGTGACGCCTGGTCATACATAATACACTTCTATATATTATTTTCCACTAAGTATATGCTCGGTTGTTATAGGTGACGCCTGGTTATACGTAATACACCTCTATAGACTATTTTCCACTAAGTAAATGCTCGGTTGTTCTAGGTGACGCCTGGTTATACAAAATACACCTCTATATACTATTTTCCACTAAGTATAAGCTCGGTTGTTATAGGTGACGCCTGGTTATACATCATACACCTCTATATACTATTTTCTACTTAGTATATGCGCGGTTGTTATATGTGACGCCTGGTTATACATAATACACGTCTATAGACTATGTTCCACTAAGTATATGCTCGGTTGTTATAGGTGACGCCTGGTTATACATAATGCCCCTCTATAGACTATTTTCAACTAAGCATATGCTCGGTTGTTATAGGTAACGCCTGGTTATACATAATAAACCTCGATAGACAATTTGCCACTAAGTATATGCTCGGTTGTTATAGGTGACGCCTGGTTATACATAATAAACCTCGATAGACTATTTGCCACTAAGCATATGGTCGGTTGTTATAGGTGACGCCTGGTTATACATATTACACCTCTATAAACTATTGTACACCAAGTATTAGCTCAGTTATTATGAGTGACGCCTGGTTATACATAATACACATCTATATACTATTTTCCAATAAGTATTTGCACGGTTGTTTAAGGTGACGCCTGGTTTTACATAATACACCTCTATATACTATTTTCCACTAAGTATATACTCAGTTGTTATAGGTGACGCATGGTTATACATAATACACCTCTATATAATATTTTCCACTAAGTATATGCTCGGTTGTTATAGGTGACGCCTGGTTATACGTAATACACCTCTAAAGACTATTGTCCACCAAGTATATGCTCAGTTATTATGAGTGACGCCTGGTTATACATAATACACCTCTATATACTATTTGCCAATAAGTATTTGCACGGTTGTTTAAGGTGACGCCTGGTTATACATAATACACCTCTATATACTATTTTCCACTAAGTATATACTCGGTTGTTATAGGTGACGCATGGTTATACATAATACACCTCTATATAAAATATTTTCCACTAAGTATATACTCGGTTGTTATAGGTGACGCATGGTTATACATAATAGACCTCTATATACCATTTTCCACTAAGTATATGCTCGGTTGTTATAGGTGACGCCTGGTTATACATAATACACCTCTATATACTATTTTCCACTAAGTATGGGCTCGGTTGTTATAGATGACGCCTGGTTATATATAATACACTTCTATATACTATTTTCCACTAAGTATATGCTCAGTTGTTACAGGTGACGCCTGGTTATACATAATACACCTCTATAGATTAATGTCAACTAAGTATATGCACTGATGTTATAGATGACGAATGGTTATATACATAATACACCTCTATATACTCTTTTCCACTAAGTATATGCTCGGATGTTATAGGTGACGCCTGATTATACATAATACACCTCTATATACTACTTTCCACCAAGTAAATGTTTGGTTTTATAGGTGACGCCAGGTTATACATAATACACCTCTATATACTATTTTCCACTAAGTATGTGCTCGGTTGTTATAGGTGACGCCTGGTCATACATAATACACTTCTATATACTATTTTCCACTAAGTATATGCTCAATTGTTATAGGTGACGCCTGGTTATACATAATACGCCTCTATAGACTATTTTTCACTAAGTATATGCTCGGTTGTTATAGGTGACGCCTGGTTATACGTAATACACCTCTATAGACTATTTTCCACTAAGTAAATGCTCGGTTGTTCTAGGTGACGCCTGGTTATACAAAATACACCTCTATATACTATTTTCCACTAAGTATAAGCTCGGTTGTTATAGGTGACGCCTGGTTATACATCATACACCTCTATATACTATTTTCTACTTAGTATATGCGCGGTTGTTATATGTGACGCCTGGTTATACATAATACACGTCTATAGACTATGTTCCACTAAGTATATGCTCGGTTGTTATAGGTGACGCCTGGTTATACATAATGCCCCTCTATAGACTATTTTCCACTAAGTATATGCTCGGTTGTTATAGGTGACGCCTGGTTATACGTAATACACCTCTAAAGACTATTGTCCACCAAGTATATGCTCAGTTATTATGAGTGACGCCTGGTTATACATAATACACCTCTATATACTATTTTCCAATAAGTATTTGCACGGTTGTTTAAGGTGACGCCTGGTTATACATAATTCACCTCTATATACTATTTTCCACTAAGTATATACTCGGTTGTTATAGGTGACGCATGGTTATACATAATACACCTCTATATAATATTTTCCACTAAGTATATGCTCGGTTGTTATAGGTGACGCCAGGTTATACATAATACACCTCTATAGACTAATTTCCACTAGGTATATGCTCCGTTGTTTTAGGTGACGCCTAGTTATACATAATACACCTCTATATAATTTTTTCCACTAAGTATATGCTCGGTTGTTATAGGTGACGCCTGAGTATACATAATACACCTCTATATACTACTTTTCACCAGATAAATGCTCGGTTTTTATAGGTGACGCCTGGTTATACATAATACACCTTTATATACTATTTTCCACTAAGTATATACTCAGTTGTTATAGGTGACGCATGGTTATACATAATAGACCTCTATATACTATTTTCCACTAAGTATATGCTCGGTTGTTATAGGTGACGCCTGGTTATACGTAATACACCTCTAAAGACTATTGTCCACCAAGTATATGCTCAGTTATTATGAGTGACGCCTGGTTATACATAATACACCTCTATATACTATTTTCCAATAAGTATTTGCACGGTTGTTTAAGGTGACGCCTGGTTATACATAATACACCTCTATATAATATTTTCCACTAAGTATATACTCGGTTGTTATAGGTGACGCATGGTTATACATAATACACCTCTATATAATATTTTCCACTAAGTATATACTCGGTTGTTATAGGTGACGCATGGTTATACATAATAGACCTCTATATACCATTTTCCACTAAGAATATGCTCGGTTGTTATAGGTGACGCCTGGTTATACATAATACACCTCTATAGACTAATTTCCACTAGGTATATGCTCGGTTGTTATAGGTGACGCCTGGTTATACATAATACACCTCTATATACTATTTTCCACTAAGTATGGGCTCGGTTGTTATAGGTGACGCCTGGTTATATATAATACACTTCTATATACTATTTTCCACTAAGTATATGCTCAGTTGTTATAGGTGACGCCTGGTTATACATAATACGCCTCTATAAACTATTTTTCACTAAGTATATGCTCGGTTGTTATAGGTGACGCCTGGTTATACGTAATACACCTCTATAGACTATTTTCCACTAAGTAAATGCTCGGTTGTTCTAGGTGACGCCTGGTTATACAAATTACACCTCTATATACTATTTTCCACTAAGTGTAAGCTCGGTTGTTATAGGTGACGCCTTGTTATACATCATACACCACTATATACTATTTTCTACTTAGTATATGCGCGGTTGTTATATGTGACGCCTGGTTATACATAATACACGTCTATAGACTATGTTCCACTATGTATATGTTCGGTTGTTATAGGTGACGCCTGGTTATACATAATAAACCTCGATAGACAATTTGCCACTAAGTATATGCTCGGTTGTTATAGGTGAAGCCTGGTTATACATAATACACCTCTATATACTATTTGCCACTAAGAATATGCTCGGTTGTTATAGGTGACGCATGGTTATACATAATAGACCTCTATATACTATTTTCCACTAAGTATATGCTCGGTTGTTATAGGTGACGCCTGGTTATACATAATACACCTCTATAGACTAATTTCCACTAGGTATATGCTCCGTTGTTTTAGGTGACGCCTAGTTATACATAATACACCTCTATATACTCTTTTCCACTACGTATATGCTCGGTTTTTATAGGTGACGCCTGTGTATACATAATACACCTCTATATTTTATTTTCCACTAAGTATATGCTCGGTTGTTATAGGTGACGCCTGGCTGTACATAATATACCTCTATATACTATTTTCCATTAAGTATGTGCTCGGTTGTTATAGGTGACGCGTGGTTATATATAATACACTTCTATATACTATTTTCCACTAAGTATATGCTCAGTTGTTACAGGTGACGCCTGATTATACATAATACACCTCTATAGACTATTGTCAACTAAGTATATGCTCTGGTGTTATAGATGACGCATGGTTATATACATAATACACCTCTATATACTCTTTTCCACTAAGTATATGCTCGGTTGTTATAGGTGACGCCTGATTATACATAATACACCTCTATATACTACTTTCCACCAAGTAAATGCTCGGTTTTATAGGTGACGCCTGGTTATACATAATACACCTCTATATACTATTTTCCTATAAGTATATGCTCAGTTGTTATAGGTGACGCCTGGTTATACATAAAACGCCTCTATAGATTATTTTTCACTAAGTATATGCTCGGTTGTTATAGGTGACGCCTGGTTATACATAATACACCTCTATAGACTATTGTCAACTAAGTATATGCTCGGGTGTTATAGATGACGCCTGGGTATACACATAATACACCTCTATAGACTATTTTCCACTAAGTTTATGTTCGGTTGTTATATGCGACGTCTGGTTATACGTTATACACCTCTATAGACTATTTTCCACTAAGTAAATGCTCGGTTGTTCTAGGTGACGCCTGGTTATACAAAATACACCTCTATATACTATTTCCCACTAAGTATATGCTCGGTTGTTATAGGTGACGCCTGGTTTTACATTACACTTCTATATACTATTTTCCTCCAAGTATATGCTCGGTTGTTTTAGGTGACGCCTGGTTATACATAATACACCTCTATATACTATTTTCCACCAAGTATATGCTTGGTTGTTATAGGTGACGCCTGGTTATACATAATGCCCCTCTATAGACTAATTTCCAATAAGCATATGCTCGGTTGTTATAGGTGACGCCTGGTTATACATAATAAACCTCGATAGACTATTTGCCACTAAGCATATGGTCGGTTGTTATAGGTGACGCCTGGTTATACATATTACACCTCTATAAACTATTGTACACCAAGTATATGCTCAGTTATTATGAGTGACGCCTGGTTATACATAATACACATCTATATACTATTTTCCAATAAGTATTTGCACGGTTGTTTAAGGTGACGCCTGGTTATACATAATACACCTCTATAAACTATTTTCCACTAAGTATATACTCAGTTGTTATAGGTGACGTATGGTTATACATAATACACCTCTATATAATATTTTCCACTAAGTATATGCTCGGTTGTTATAGGTGACGCCAGGTTATACATAATACACCTCTATAGACTAATTTCCACTAGGTATATGCTCCGTTGTTTTAGGTGACGCCTAGTTATACAAAATACACCTCTATATAATTTTTTCCACTAAGTATATGCTCGGTTGTTATTGGTGACGCCTGAGTATACATAATACACCTCTATATACTACTTTTCACCAAGTAAATGCTCGGTTTTTATAGGTGACGCCTGGTTATACATAATACACCTTTATATACTATTTTCCACTAAGTATATACTCAGTTGTTATAGGTGACGCATGGTTATACATAATAGACCTCTATATACTATTTTCCACTAAGTATATGCTCGGTTGTTATAGGTGAAGCCTGGTTATACGTAATACACCTCTAAAGACTATTGACCACCAAGTATATGCTCAGTTATTATGAGTGACGCCTGGTTATACATAATACACCTCTATATACTATTTTCCAATAAGTATTTGCACGGTTGTTTAAGGTGACGCCTGGTTATACATAATACACCTCTATATACTATTTTCCACTAAGTATATACTCGGTTGTTATAGGTGACGCATGGTTATACATAATACACCTCTATATAATATTTTCCACTAAGTATATACTCGGTTGTTATAGGTGACGCATGGTTATACATAATAGACCTCTATATACCATTTTCCACTAAGTATATGCTCGGTTGTTATAGGTAACGCCTGGTTATACATAATACACCTCTATAGACTAATTTCCACTAGGTATATGCTCGGTTGTTATAGGTGACGCCTGGTTATACATAATACACCTCTATATACTATTTTCCACTAAGTATGGGCTCAGGTGTTATAGGCGACGCCTGGTTATATATAATACACTTCTATATACTATTTTCCACTAAGTATATGCTCGGTTGTTATAGGTGACGCCTGATTATACATAATACACCTCTATGTACTACTTTCCACCAAGTAAATGCTCGGTTTTATTGGTGACGCCTGGTTATACATAATACACCTCTATATACTATTTTCCACTAAGTATGTGCTCAGTTGTTATAGGTGACGCCTGGTCATACATAATACACTTCTATATACTATTTTCCACTAAGTATATGCTCAGTTGTTATAGGTGACGCCTGGTTATACATAATACGCCTCTATAGACTATTTTTCACTAAGTATATGCTCGGTTGTTATAGGTGACGCCTGGTTATACGTAATACACCTCTATAGACTATTTTCCACTAAGTAAATGCTCGGTTGTTCTAGGTGACGCCTGGTTATACAAAATACACCTCTATATACTATTTTCCACTAAGTATAAGCTCGGTTGTTATAGGTGACGCCTGGTTATACATCATACACCTCTATATACTCTTTTCCACTAAGTATATGCTCGGATGTTATAGGTGACGCCTGATTATACATAATACACCTCTATATACTACTTTCCACCAAGTAAATGTTTGGTTTTATAGGTGACGCCAGGTTATACATAATACACCTCTACATACTATTTTCCACTAAGTATGTGCTCGGTTGTTATAGGTGACGCCTGGTCATACATAATACACTTCTATATATTATTTTCCACTAAGTATATGCTCGGTTGTTATAGGTGACGCCTGGTTATACGTAATACACCTCTATAGACTATTTTCCACTAAGTAAATGCTCGGTTGTTCTAGGTGACGCCTGGTTATACAAAATACACCTCTATATACTATTTTCCACTAAGTATAAGCTTGGTTGTTATAGGTGACGCCTGGTTATACATCATACACCTCTATATACTATTTTCTACTTAGTATATGCGCGGTTGTTATATGTGACGCCTGGTTATACATAATACACGTCTATAGACTATGTTCCACTAAGTATATGCTCGGTTGTAATAGGTGACGCCTGGTTATACATAATGCCCCTCTATAGACTATTTTCCACTAAGTATATGCTCGGTTGTTATAGGTGACGCCTGGTTATACGTAATACACCTCTAAAGACTATTGTCCAACAAGTATATGCTCAGTTATTATGAGTGACGCCTGGTTATACATAATACACCTCTATATACTATTTTCCAATAAGTATTTGCACGGTTGTTTAAGGTGACGCCTGGTTATACATAATTCACCTCTATATACTATTTTCCACTAAGTATATACTCGGTTGTTATAGGTGACGCATGGTTATACATAATACACCTCTATATAATATTTTCAACTAAGTATATGCTCGGTTGTTATAGGTGACGCCAGGTTATACATAATACACCTCTATAGACTAATTTCCACTAGGTATATGCTCCGTTGTTTTAGGTGACGCCTAGTTATACATAATACACCTCTATATAATTTTTTCCACTAAGTATATGCTCGGTTGTTATAGGTGACGCCTGAGTATACATAATACACCTCTATATACTACTTTTCACCAGATAAATGCTCGGTTTTTATAGGTGACGCCTGGTTATACATAATACACCTTTATATACTATTTTCCACTAAGTATATACTCAGTTGTTATAGGTGACGCATGGTTATACATAATAGACCTCTATATACTATTTTCCACTAAGTATATGCTCGGTTGTTATAGGTGACGCCTGGTTATACGTAATACACCTCTAAAGACTATTGTCCACCAAGTATATGCTCAGTTATTATGAGTGACGCCTGGTTATACATAATACACCTCTATATACTATTTTCCAATAAGTATTTGCACGGTTGTTTAAGGTGACGCCTGGTTATACATAATACACCTCTATATAATATTTTCCACTAAGTATATACTCGGTTGTTATAGGTGACGCATGGTTATACATAATACACCTCTATATAATATTTTCCACTAAGTATATACTCGGTTGTTATAGGTGACGCATGGTTATACATAATAGACCTCTATATACCATTTTCCACTAAGAATATGCTCGGTTGTTATAGGTGACGCCTGGTTATACATAATACACCTCTATAGACTAATTTCCACTAGGTATATGCTCGGTTGTTATAGGTGACGCCTGGTTATACATAATACACCTCTATATACTATTTTCCACTAAGTATGGGCTCGGTTGTTATAGGTGACGCCTGGTTATATATAATACACTTCTATATACTATTTTCCACTAAGTATATGCTCAGTTGTTATAGGTGACGCCTGGTTATACATAATACGCCTCTATAGACTATTTTTCACTAAGTATATGCTCGGTTGTTATAGGTGACGCCTGGTTATACGTAATACACCTCTATAGACTATTTTCCACCAAGTATATGCTTGGTTGTTATAGGTGACGCCTGGTTATACATAATGCCCCTCTATAGACTAATTTCCAATAAGCATATGCTCGGTTGTTATAGGTGACGCCTGGTTATACATAATAAACCTCGATAGACTATTTGCCACTAAGCATATGGTCGGTTGTTATAGGTGACGCCTGGTTATACATATTACACCTCTATAAACTATTGTACACCAAGTATATGCTCAGTTATTATGAGTGACGCCTGGTTATACATAATACACATCTATATACTATTTTCCAATAAGTATTTGCACGGTTGTTTAAGGTGACGCCTGGTTATACATAATACACCTCTATATACTATTTTCCACTAAGTATATACTCAGTTGTTATAGGTGACGCATGGTTATACATAATACACCTCTATATAATATTTTCCACTAAGTATATGCTCGGTTGTTATAGGTGACGCCAGGTTATACATAATACACCTCTATAGACTAATTTCCACTAGGTATATGCTCCGTTGTTTTAGGTGACGCCTAGTTATACAAAATACACCTCTATATAATTTTTTCCACTAGGTATATGCTCGGTTGTTATTGGTGACGCCTGAGTATACATAATACACCTCTATATACTACTTTTCACCAAGTAAATGCTCGGTTTTTATAGGTGACGCCTGGTTATACATAATACACCTTTATATACTATTTTCCACTAAGTATATACTCAGTTGTTATAGGTGACGCATGGTTATACATAATAGACCTCTATATACTATTTTCCACTAAGTATATGCTCGGTTGTTATAGGTGAAGCCTGGTTATACGTAATACACCTCTAAAGACTATTGACCACCAAGTATATGCTCAGTTATTATGAGTGACGCCTGGTTATACATAATACACCTCTATATACTATTTTCCAATATGTATTTGCACGGTTGTTTAAGGTGACGCCTGGTTATACATAATACACCTCTATATACTATTTTCCACTAAGTATATACTCGGTTGTTATAGGTGACGCATGGTTATACATAATACACCTCTATATAATATTTTCCACTAAGTATATACTCGGTTGTTATAGGTGACGCATGGTTATACATAATAGACCTCTATATACCATTTTCCACTAAGTATATGCTCGGTTGTTATAGGTAACGCCTGGTTATACATAATACACCTCTATAGACTAATTTCCACTAGGTATATGCTCGGTTGTTATAGGTGACGCCTGGTTATACATAATACACCTCTATATACTATTTTCCACTAAGTATGGGCTCAGGTGTTATAGGCGACGCCTGGTTATATATAATACACTTCTATATACTATTTTCCACTAAGTATATGCTCGGTTGTTATAGGTGACGCCTGATTATACATAATACACCTCTATGTACTACTTTCCACCAAGTAAATGCTCGGTTTTATAGGTGACGCCTGGTTATACATAATACACCTCTATATACTATTTTCCACTAAGTATGTGCTCAGTTGTTATAGGTGACGCCTGGTCATACATAATACACTTCTATATACTATTTTCCACTAAGTATATGCTCAGTTGTTATAGGTGACGCCTGGTTATACATAATACGCCTCTATAGACTATTTTTCACTAAGTATATGCTCGGTTGTTATAGGTGACGCCTGGTTATACGAATTACACCTCTATAGACTATTTTCCACTAAGTAAATGCTCGGTTGTTCTAGGTGACGCCTGGTTATACAAAATACACCTCTATATACTATTTTCCACTAAGTATAAGCTCGGTTGTTATAGGTGACGCCTGGTTATACATCATACACCTCTATATACTATTTTCTACTTAGTATATGCGCGGTTGTTATATGTGACGCCTGGTTATAAATAATACACGTCTATAGACTATGTTCCACTAAGTATATGCTCGGTTGTTATAGGTGACGCCTGGTTATACATAATGCCCCTCTATAGACTATTTTCAACTAAGCATATGCTCGGTTGTTATAGGTAACGCCTGGTTATACATAATAAACCTCGATAGACAATTTGCCACTAAGTATATGCTCGGTTGTTATAGGTGACGCCTGGTTATACATAATAAACCTCGATAGACTATTTGCCACTAAGCATATGGTCGGTTGTTATAGGTGACGCCTGGTTATACATATTACACCTCTATAAACTATTGTACACCAAGTATATGCTCAGTTATTATGAGTGACGCCTGGTTATACATAATACACATCTGTATACTATTTTCCAATAAGTATTTGCACGGTTGTTTAAGGTGACGCCTGGTTATACATAATACACCTCTATATACTATTTTCCACTAAGTATATACTCAGTTGTTATAGGTGACGCATGGTTATACATAATAGACCTCTATATACTATTTTCCACTAAGTATATGCTCGGTTGTTATAGGTGACGCCTGGTTATACGTAATACACCTCTAAAGACTATTGTCCACCAAGTATATGCTCAGTTATTATGAGTGACGCCTGGTTATACATAATACACCTCTATATACTATTTGCCAATAAGTATTTGCACGGTTGTTTAAGGTGACGCCTGGTTATACATAATACACCTCTATATACTATTTTCCACTAAGTATATACTCGGTTGTTATAGGTGACGCATGGTTATACATAATACACCTCTATATAAAATATTTTCCACTAAGTATATACTCGGTTGTTATAGGTGACGCATGGTTATACATAATAGACCTCTATATACCATTTTCCACTAAGTATATGCTCGGTTGTTATAGGTGACGCCTGGTTATACATAATACACCTCTATATACTATTTTCCACTAAGTATGGGCTCGGTTGTTATAGATGACGCCTGGTTATATATAATACACTTCTATATACTATTTTCCACTAAGTATATGCTCAGTTGTTACAGGTGACGCCTGGTTATACATAATACACCTCTATAGATTAATGTCAACTAAGTATATGCACTGATGTTATAGATGACGAATGGTTATATACATAATACACCTCTATATACTCTTTTCCACTAAGTATATGCTCGGATGTTATAGGTGACGCCTGATTATACATAATACACCTCTATATACTACTTTCCACCAAGTAAATGTTTGGTTTTATAGGTGACGCCAGGTTATACATAATACACCTCTATATACTATTTTCCACTAAGTATGTGCTCGGTTGTTATAGGTGACGCCTGGTCATACATAATACACTTCTATATACTATTTTCCACTAAGTATATGCTCAGTTGTTATAGGTGACGCCTGGTTATACATAATACGCCTCTATAGACTATTTTTCACTAAGTATATGCTCGGTTGTTATAGGTGACGCCAGGTTATACGTAATACACCTCTATAGACTATTTCCCACTAAGTAAATGCTCGGTTGTTCTAGGTGACGCCTGGTTATACAAAATACACCTCTATATACTATTTTCCACTAAGTATAAGCTCGGTTGTTATAGGTGACGCCTGGTTATACATCATACACCTCTATATACTATTTTCTACTTAGTATATGCGCGGTTGTTATATGTGACGCCTGGTTATACATAATACACGTCTATAGACTATGTTCCACTAAGTATATGCTCGGTTGTTATAGGTGACGCCTGGTTATACATAATGCCCCTCTATAGACTATTTTCCACTAAGTATATGCTCGGTTGTTATAGGTGACGCCTGGTTATACGTAATACACCTCTAAAGACTATTGTCCACCAAGTATATGCTCAGTTATTATGAGTGACGCCTGGTTATACATAATACACCTCTATATACTATTTTCCAATAAGTATTTGCACGGTTGTTTAAGGTGACGCCTGGTTATACATAATTCACCTCTATATACTATTTTCCACTAAGTATATACTCGGTTGTTATAGGTGACGCATGGTTATACATAATACACCTCTATATAATATTTTCCACTAAGTATATGCTCGGTTGTTATAGGTGACGCCAGGTTATACATAATACACCTCTATAGACTAATTTCCACTAGGTATATGCTCCGTTGTTTTAGGTGACGCCTAGTTATACATAATACACCTCTATATAATTTTTTCCACTAAGTATATGCTCGGTTGTTATAGGTGACGCCTGAGTATACATAATACACCTCTATATACTACTTTTCACCAGATAAATGCTCGGTTTTTATAGGTGACGCCTGGTTATACATAATACACCTCTATATAATATTTTCCACTAAGTATATACTCGGTTGTTATAGGTGACGCATGGTTATACATAATACACCTCTATATAATATTTTCCACTAAGTATATACTCGGTTGTTATAGGTGACGCATGGTTATACATAATAGACCTCTATATACCATTTTCCACTAAGAATATGCTCGGTTGTTATAGGTGACGCCTGGTTATACATAATACACCTCTATAGACTAATTTCCACTAGGTATATGCTCGGTTGTTATAGGTGACGCCTGGTTATACATAATACACCTCTATATACTATTTTCCACTAAGTATGGGCTCGGTTGTTATAGGTGACGCCTGGTTATATATAATACACTTCTATATACTATTTTCCACTAAGTATATGCTCAGTTGTTATAGGTGACGCCTGGTTATACATAATACGCCTCTATAGACTATTTTTCACTAAGTATATGCTCGGTTGTTATAGGTGACGCCTGGTTATACGTAAAACACCTCTATAGACTATTTTCCACTAAGTAAATGCTCGGTTGTTCTAGGTGACGCCTGGTTATACAAAATACACCTCTATATACTATTTTCCACTAAGTGTAAGCTCGGTTGTTATAGGTGACGCCTGGTTATACATCATACACCACTATATACTATTTTCTACTTAGTATATGCGCGGTTGTTATATGTGACGCCTGGTTATACATAATACACGTCTATAGACTATGTTCCACTAAGTATATGTTCGGTTGTTATAGGTGACGCCTGGTTATACATAATAAACCTCGATAGACAATTTGCCACTAAGTATATGCTCGGTTGTTATAGGTGAAGCCTGGTTATACATAATACACCTCTATATACTATTTGCCACTAAGAATATGCTCGGTTGTTATAGGTGACGCATGGTTATACATAATAGACCTCTATATACTATTTTCCACTAAGTATATGCTCGGTTGTTATAGGTGACGCCTGGTTATACATAATACACCTCTATAGACTAATTTCCACTAGGTATATGCTCCGTTGTTTTAGGTGACGCCTAGTTATACATAATACACCTCTATATACTCTTTTCCACTACGTATATGCTCGGTTTTTATAGGTGACGCCTGTGTATACATAATACACCTCTATATTTTATTTTCCACTAAGTATATGCTCGGTTGTTATAGGTGACGCCTGGTTGTACATAATATACCTCTATATACTATTTTCCACTAAGTATGTGCTCGGTTGTTATAGGTGACGCCTGGTTATATATAATACACTTCTATATACTATTTTCCACTAAGTATATGCTCAGTTGTTACAGGTGACGCCTGATTATACATAATACACCTCTATAGACTATTGTCAACTAAGTATATGCTCTGGTGTTATAGATGACGCATGGTTATATACATAATACACCTCTATATACTCTTTTCCACTAAGTATATGCTCGGTTGTTATAGGTGACGCCTGATTATACATAATACACCTCTATATACTACTTTCCACCAAGTAAATGCTCGGTTTTATAGGTGACGCCTGGTTATACATAATACACCTCTATATACTATTTTCCAATAAGTATATGCTCAGTTGTTATAGGTGACGCCTGGTTATACATAATACGCCTCTATAGACTATTTTTCACTAAGTATATGCTCGGTTGTTATAGGTGACGCCTGGTTATACATAATACACCTCTATAGACTATTGTCAACTAAGTATATGCTCGGGTGTTATAGATGACGCCTGGGTATACACATAATACACCTCTATAGACTATTTTCCACTAAGTTTATGTTCGGTTGTTATATGCGACGTCTGGTTATACGTAATACACCTCTATAGACTATTTTCCACTAAGTAAATGCTCGGTTGTTCTAGGTGACGCCTGTTTATACAAAATACACCTCTATATACTATTTCCCACTAAGTATATGCTCGGTTGTTATAGGTGACGCCTGGTTTTACATTACACTTCTATATACTATTTTCCACCAAGTATATGCTCGGTTGTTTTAGGTGACGCCTGGTTATACATAATACACCTCTATATACTATTTTCCACCAAGTATATGCTTGGTTGTTATAGGTGACGCCTGGTTATACATCATACACCTCTATATACTATTTTCCACTAAGTAAATGCTCGGTTGTTCTAGGTGACGCCTGGTTATACAAAATAAACCTCTATATACTATTTTCCACTAAGTGTAAGCTCAGTTGTTATAGGTGACGCCTGGTTATACATAATAAACCTCGATAGACTATTTGCCACTAAGCATATGGTCGGTTGTTATAGGTGACGCCTGGTTATACATATTACACCTCTATAAACTATTGTACACCAAGTATATGCTCAGTTATTATGAGTGACGCCTGGTTATACATAATACATATCTATATACTATTTTCCAATAAGTATTTGCACGGTTGTTTAAGGTGACGCCTGGTTATACATAATACACCTCTATATACTATTTTCCACTAAGTATATACTCAGTTGTTATAGGTGACGCATGGTTATACATAATAGACCTCTATAGACTAATTTCCACTAGGTATATGCTCCGTTGTTTTAGGTGACGCCTAGTTATACAAAATACACCTCTATATAATTTTTTCCACTAAGTATATGCTCGGTTGTTATTGGTGACGCCTGAGTATACATAATACACCTCTATATACTACTTTTCACCAAGTAAATGCTCGGTTTTTATAGGTGACGCCTGGTTATACATAATACACCTTTATATACTATTTTCCACTAAGTATATACTCAGTTGTTATAGGTGACGCATGGTTATACATAATAGACCTCTATATACTATTTTCCAATAAGTATTTGCACGGTTGTTTAAGGTGACGCCTGGTTATACATAATACACCTCTATATACTATTTTCCACTAAGTATATACTCGGTTGTTATAGGTGACGCATGGTTATACATAATACACCTCTATATAATATTTTCCACTAAGTATATACTCGGTTGTTATAGGTGACGCATGGTTATACATAATAGACCTCTATATACCATTTTCCACTAAGTATATGCTCGGTTGTTATAGGTAACGCCTGGTTATACATAATACACCTCTATAGACTAATTTCCACTAGGTATATGCTCGGTTGTTATAGGTGACGCCTGGTTATACATAATACACCTCTATATACTATTTTCCACTAAGTATGGGCTCAGGTGTTATAGGCGACGCCTGGTTATATATAATACACTTCTATATACTATTTTCCACTAAGTATATGCTCGGTTGTTATAGGTGACGCCTGATTATACATAATACACCTCTATGTACTACTTTCCACCAAGTAAATGCTCGGTTTTATTGGTGACGCCTGGTTATACATAATACACCTCTATATACTATTTTCCACTAAGTATGTGCTCAGTTGTTATAGGTGACGCCTGGTCATACATAATACACTTCTATATACTATTTTCCACTAAGTATATGCTCAGTTGTTATAGGTGACGCCTGGTTATACATAATACGCCTCTATAGACTATTTTTCACTAAGTATATGCTCGGTTGTTATAGGTGACGCCTGGTTATACGTAATACACCTCTATAGACTATTTTCCACTAAGTAAATGCTCGGTTGTTCTAGGTGACGCCTGGTTATACAAAATACACCTCTATATACTATTTTCCACTAAGTATAAGCTCGGTTGTTATAGGTGACGCCTGGTTATACATCATACACCTCTATATACTCTTTTCCACTAAGTATATGCTCGGATGTTATAGGTGACGCCTGATTATACATAATACACCTCTATATACTACTTTCCACCAAGTAAATGTTTGGTTTTATAGGTGACGCCAGGTTATACATAATACACCTCTACATACTATTTTCCACTAAGTATGTGCTCGGTTGTTATAGGTGACGCCTGGTCATACATAATACACTTCTATATATTATTTTCCACTAAGTATATGCTCGGTTGTTATAGGTGACGCCTGGTTATACGTAATACACCTCTATAGACTATTTTCCACTAAGTAAATGCTCGGTTGTTCTAGGTGACGCCTGGTTATACAAAATACACCTCTATATACTATTTTCCACTAAGTATAAGCTCGGTTGTTATAGGTGACGCCTGGTTATACATCATACACCTCTATATACTATTTTCTACTTAGTATATGCGCGGTTGTTATATGTGACGCCTGGTTATACATAATACACGTCTATAGACTATGTTCCACTAAGTATATGCTCGGTTGTTATAGGTGACGCCTGGTTATACATAATGCCCCTCTATAGACTATTTTCCACTAAGTATATGCTCGGTTGTTATAGGTGACGCCTGGTTATACGTAATACACCTCTAAAGACTATTGTCCACCAAGTATATGCTCAGTTATTATGAGTGACGCCTGGTTATACATAATACACCTCTATATACTATTTTCCAATAAGTATTTGCACGGTTGTTTAAGGTGACGCCTGGTTATACATAATTCACCTCTATATACTATTTTCCACTAAGTATATACTCGGTTGTTATAGGTGACGCATGGTTATACATAATACACCTCTATATAATATTTTCAACTAAGTATATGCTCGGTTGTTATAGGTGACGCCAGGTTATACATAATACACCTCTATAGACTAATTTCCACTAGGTATATGCTCCGTTGTTTTAGGTGACGCCTAGTTATACATAATACACCTCTATATAATTTTTTCCACTAAGTATATGCTCGGTTGTTATAGGTGACGCCTGAGTATACATAATACACCTCTATATACTACTTTTCACCAGATAAATGCTCGGTTTTTATAGGTGACGCCTGGTTATACATAATACACCTTTATATACTATTTTCCACTAAGTATATACTCAGTTGTTATAGGTGACGCATGGTTATACATAATAGACCTCTATATACTATTTTCCACTAAGTATATGCTCGGTTGTTATAGGTGACGCCTGGTTATACGTAATACACCTCTATATAATATTTTCCACTAAGTATATACTCGGTTGTTATAGGTGACGCATGGTTATACATAATAGACCTCTATATACCATTTTCCACTAAGAATATGCTCGGTTGTTATAGGTGACGCCTGGTTATACATAATACACCTCTATAGACTAATTTCCACTAGGTATATGCTCGGTTGTTATAGGTGACGCCTGGTTATACATAATACACCTCTATATACTATTTTCCACTAAGTATGGGCTCGGTTGTTATAGGTGACGCCTGGTTATATATAATACACTTCTATATACTATTTTCCACTAAGTATATGCTCAGTTGTTATAGGTGACGCCTGGTTATACATAATACGCCTCTATAGACTATTTTTCACTAAGTATATGCTCGGTTGTTATAGGTGACGCCTGGTTATACGTAATACACCTCTATAGACTATTTTCCACCAAGTATATGCTTGGTTGTTATAGGTGACGCCTGGTTATACATAATGCCCCTCTATAGACTAATTTCCAATAAGCATATGCTCGGTTGTTATAGGTGACGCCTGGTTATACATAATAAACCTCGATAGACTATTTGCCACTAAGCATATGGTCGGTTGTTATAGGTGACGCCTGGTTATACATATTACACCTCTATAAACTATTGTACACCAAGTATATGCTCAGTTATTATGAGTGACGCCTGGTTATACATAATACACATCTATATACTATTTTCCAATAAGTATTTGCACGGTTGTTTAAGGTGACGCCTGGTTATACATAATACACCTCTATATACTATTTTCCACTAAGTATATACTCAGTTGTTATAGGTGACGCATGGTTATACATAATACACCTCTATATAATATTTTCCACTAAGTATATGCTCGGTTGTTATAGGTGACGCCAGGTTATACATAATACACCTCTATAGACTAATTTCCACTAGGTATATGCTCCGTTGTTTTAGGTGACGCCTAGTTATACAAAATACACCTCTATATAATTTTTTCCACTAGGTATATGCTCGGTTGTTATTGGTGACGCCTGAGTATACATAATACACCTCTATATACTACTTTTCACCAAGTAAATGCTCGGTTTTTATAGGTGACGCCTGGTTATACATAATACACCTTTATATACTATTTTCCACTAAGTATATACTCAGTTGTTATAGGTGACGCATGGTTATACATAATAGACCTCTATATACTATTTTCCACTAAGTATATGCTCGGTTGTTATAGGTGAAGCCTGGTTATACGTAATACACCTCTAAAGACTATTGACCACCAAGTATATGCTCAGTTATTATGAGTGACGCCTGGTTATACATAATACACCTCTATATACTATTTTCCAATAAGTATTTGCACGGTTGTTTAAGGTGACGCCTGGTTATACATAATACACCTCTATATACTATTTTCCACTAAGTATATACTCGGTTGTTATAGGTGACGCATGGTTATACATAATACACCTCTATATAATATTTTCCACTAAGTATATACTCGGTTGTTATAGGTGACGCATGGTTATACATAATAGACCTCTATATACCATTTTCCACTAAGTATATGCTCGGTTGTTATAGGTAACGCCTGGTTATACATAATACACCTCTATAGACTAATTTCCACTAGGTATATGCTCGGTTGTTATAGGTGACGCCTGGTTATACATAATACACCTCTATATACTATTTTCCACTAAGTATGGGCTCAGGTGTTATAGGCGACGCCTGGTTATATATAATACACTTCTATATACTATTTTCCACTAAGTATATGCTCGGTTGTTATAGGTGACGCCTGATTATACATAATACACCTCTATGTACTACTTTCCACCAAGTAAATGCTCGGTTTTATAGGTGACGCCTGGTTATACATAATACACCTCTATATACTATTTTCCACTAAGTATGTGCTCAGTTGTTATAGGTGACGCCTGGTCATACATAATACACTTCTATATACTATTTTCCACTAAGTATATGCTCAGTTGTTATAGGTGACGCCTGGTTATACATAATACGCCTCTATAGACTATTTTTCACTAAGTATATGCTCGGTTGTTATAGGTGACGCCTGGTTATACGTAATACACCTCTATAGACTATTTTCCACTAAGTAAATGCTCGGTTGTTCTAGGTGACGCCTGGTTATACAAAATACACCTCTATATACTATTTTCCACTAAGTATAAGCTCGGTTGTTATAGGTGACGCCTGGTTATACATCATACACCTCTATATACTATTTTCTACTTAGTATATGCGCGGTTGTTATATGTGACGCCTGGTTATAAATAATACACGTCTATAGACTATGTTCCACTAAGTATATGCTCGGTTGTTATAGGTGACGCCTGGTTATACATAATGCCCCTCTATAGACTATTTTCAACTAAGCATATGCTCGGTTGTTATAGGTAACGCCTGGTTATACATAATAAACCTCGATAGACAATTTGCCACTAAGTATATGCTCGGTTGTTATAGGTGACGCCTGGTTATACATAATAAACCTCGATAGACTATTTGCCACTAAGCATATGGTCGGTTGTTATAGGTGACGCCTGGTTATACATATTACACCTCTATAAACTATTGTACACCAAGTATATGCTCAGTTATTATGAGTGACGCCTGGTTATACATAATACACATCTGTATACTATTTTCCAATAAGTATTTGCACGGTTGTTTAAGGTGACGCCTGGTTATACATAATACACCTCTATATACTATTTTCCACTAAGTATATACTCAGTTGTTATAGGTGACGCATGGTTATACATAATAGACCTCTATATACTATTTTCCACTAAGTATATGCTCGGTTGTTATAGGTGACGCCTGGTTATACGTAATACACCTCTAAAGACTATTGTCCACCAAGTATATGCTCAGTTATTATGAGTGACGCCTGGTTATACATAATACACCTCTATATACTATTTGCCAATAAGTATTTGCACGGTTGTTTAAGGTGACGCCTGGTTATACATAATACACCTCTATATACTATTTTCCACTAAGTATGTACTCGGTTGTTATAGGTGACGCATGGTTATACATAATACACCTCTATATAAAATATTTTCCACTAAGTATATACTCGGTTGTTATAGGTGACGCATGGTTATACATAATAGACCTCTATATACCATTTTCCACTAAGTATATGCTCGGTTGTTATAGGTGACGCCTGGTTATACATAATACACCTCTATATACTATTTTCCACTAAGTATGGGCTCGGTTGTTATAGATGACGCCTGGTTATATATAATACACTTCTATATACTATTTTCCACTAAGTATATGCTCAGTTGTTACAGGTGACGCCTGGTTATACATAATACACCTCTATAGATTAATGTCAACTAAGTATATGCACTGATGTTATAGATGACGAATGGTTATATACATAATACACCTCTATATACTCTTTTCCACTAAGTATATGCTCGGATGTTATAGGTGACGCCTGATTATACATAATACACCTCTATATACTACTTTCCACCAAGTAAATGTTTGGTTTTATAGGTGACGCCAGGTTATACATAATACACCTCTATATACTATTTTCCACTAAGTATGTGCTCGGTTGTTATAGGTGACGCCTGGTCATACATAATACACTTCTATATACTATTTTCCACTAAGTATATGCTCAGTTGTTATAGGTGACGCCTGGTTATACATAATACGCCTCTATAGACTATTTTTCACTAAGTATATGCTCGGTTGTTATAGGTGACGCCAGGTTATACGTAATACACCTCTATAGACTATTTCCCACTAAGTAAATGCTCGGTTGTTCTAGGTGACGCCTGGTTATACAAAATACACCTCTATATACTATTTTCCACTAAGTATAAGCTCAGTTGTTATAGGTGACGCCTGGTTATACATCATACACCTCTATATACTATTTTCTACTTAGTATATGCGCGGTTGTTATATGTGACGCCTGGTTATACATAATACACGTCTATAGACTATGTTCCACTAAGTATATGCTCGGTTGTTATAGGTGACGCCTGGTTATACATAATGCCCCTCTATAGACTATTTTCCACTAAGTATATGCTCGGTTGTTATAGGTGACGCCTGGTTATACGTAATACACCTCTAAAGACTATTGTCCACCAAGTATATGCTCAGTTATTATGAGTGACGCCTGGTTATACATAATACACCTCTATATACTATTTTCCAATAAGTATTTGCACGGTTGTTTAAGGTGACGCCTGGTTATACATAATTCACCTCTATATACTATTTTCCACTAAGTATATACTCGGTTGTTATAGGTGACGCATGGTTATACATAATACACCTCTATATAATATTTTCCACTAAGTATATGCTCGGTTGTTATAGGTGACGCCAGGTTATACATAATACACCTCTATAGACTAATTTCCACTAGGTATATGCTCCGTTGTTTTAGGTGACGCCTAGTTATACATGATACACCTCTATATAATTTTTTCCACTAAGTATATGCTCGGTTGTTATAGGTGACGCCTGAGTATACATAATACACCTCTATATACTACTTTTCACCAGATAAATGCTCGGTTTTTATAGGTGACGCCTGGTTATACATAATACACCTTTATATACTATTTTCCACTAAGTATATACTCAGTTGTTATAGGTGACGCATGGTTATACATAATAGACCTCTATATACTATTTTCCACTAAGTATATGCTCGGTTGTTATAGGTGACGCCTGGTTATACGTAATACACCTCTAAAGACTATTGTCCACCAAGTATATGCTCAGTTATTATGAGTGACGCCTGGTTATACATAATACACCTCTATATACTATTTTCCAATAAGTATTTGCACGGTTGTTTAAGGTGACGCCTGGTTATACATAATACACCTCTATATAATATTTTCCACTAAGTATATACTCGGTTGTTATAGGTGACGCATGGTTATACATAATACACCTCTATATAATATTTTCCACTAAGTATATACTCGGTTGTTATAGGTGACGCATGGTTATACATAATAGACCTCTATATACCATTTTCCACTAAGAATATGCTCGGTTGTTATAGGTGACGCCTGGTTATACATAATACACCTCTATAGACTAATTTCCACTAGGTATATGCTCGGTTGTTATAGGTGACGCCTGGTTATACATAATACACCTCTATATACTATTTTCCACTAAGTATGGGCTCGGTTGTTATAGGTGACGCCTGGTTATATATAATACACTTCTATATACTATTTTCCACTAAGTATATGCTCAGTTGTTATAGGTGACGCCTGGTTATACATAATAGACCTCTATATACCATTTTCCACTAAGTATATGCTCGGTTGTTATAGGTGACGCCTGGTTATACATAATACACCTCTATATACTATTTTCCACTAAGTATGGGCTCGGTTGTTATAGATGACGCCTGGTTATATATAATACACTTCTATATACTATTTTCCACTAAGTATATGCTCAGTTGTTACAGGTGACGCCTGGTTATACATAATACACCTCTATAGATTAATGTCAACTAAGTATATGCACTGATGTTATAGATGACGAATGGTTATATACATAATACACCTCTATATACTCTTTTCCACTAAGTATATGCTCGGATGTTATAGGTGACGCCTGATTATACATAATACACCTCTATATACTACTTTCCACCAAGTAAATGTTTGGTTTTATAGGTGACGCCAGGTTATACATAATACACCTCTATATACTATTTTCCACTAAGTATGTGCTCGGTTGTTATAGGTGACGCCTGGTCATACATAATACACTTCTATATACTATTTTCCACTAAGTATATGCTCAGTTGTTATAGGTGACGCCTGGTTATACATAATACGCCTCTATAGACTATTTTTCACTAAGTATATGCTCGGTTGTTATAGGTGACGCCAGGTTATACGTAATACACCTCTATAGACTATTTCCCACTAAGTAAATGCTCGGTTGTTCTAGGTGACGCCTGGTTATACAAAATACACCTCTATATACTATTTTCCACTAAGTATAAGCTCGGTTGTTATAGGTGACGCCTGGTTATACATCATACACCTCTATATACTATTTTCTACTTAGTATATGCGCGGTTGTTATATGTGACGCCTGGTTATACATAATACACGTCTATAGACTATGTTCCACTAAGTATATGCTCGGTTGTTATAGGTGACGCCTGGTTATACATAATGCCCCTCTATAGACTATTTTCCACTAAGTATATGCTCGGTTGTTATAGGTGACGCCTGGTTATACGTAATACACCTCTAAAGACTATTGTCCACCAAGTATATGCTCAGTTATTATGAGTGACGCCTGGTTATACATAATACACCTCTATATACTATTTTCCAATAAGTATTTGCACGGTTGTTTAAGGTGACGCCTGGTTATACATAATTCACCTCTATATACTATTTTCCACTAAGTATATACTCGGTTGTTATAGGTGACGCATGGTTATACATAATACACCTCTATATAATATTTTCCACTAAGTATATGCTCGGTTGTTATAGGTGACGCCAGGTTATACATAATACACCTCTATAGACTAATTTCCACTAGGTATATGCTCCGTTGTTTTAGGTGACGCCTAGTTATACATAATACACCTCTATATAATTTTTTCCACTAAGTATATGCTCGGTTGTTATAGGTGACGCCTGAGTATACATAATACACCTCTATATACTACTTTTCACCAGATAAATGCTCGGTTTTTATAGGTGACGCCTGGTTATACATAATACACCTTTATATACTATTTTCCACTAAGTATATACTCAGTTGTTATAGGTGACGCATGGTTATACATAATAGACCTCTATATACTATTTTCCACTAAGTATATGCTCGGTTGTTATAGGTGACGCCTGGTTATACGTAATACACCTCTAAAGACTATTGTCCACCAAGTATATGCTCAGTTATTATGAGTGACGCCTGGTTATACATAATACACCTCTATATACTATTTTCCAATAAGTATTTGCACGGTTGTTTAAGGTGACGCCTGGTTATACATAATACACCTCTATATAATATTTTCCACTAAGTATATACTCGGTTGTTATAGGTGACGCATGGTTATACATAATACACCTCTATATAATATTTTCCACTAAGTATATACTCGGTTGTTATAGGTGACGCATGGTTATACATAATAGACCTCTATATACCATTTTCCACTAAGAATATGCTCGGTTGTTATAGGTGACGCCTGGTTATACATAATACACCTCTATAGACTAATTTCCACTAGGTATATGCTCGGTTGTTATAGGTGACGCCTGGTTATACATAATACACCTCTATATACTATTTTCCACTAAGTATGGGCTCGGTTGTTATAGGTGACGCCTGGTTATATATAATACACTTCTATATACTATTTTCCACTAAGTATATGCTCAGTTGTTATAGGTGACGCCTGGTTATACATAATACGCCTCTATAGACTATTTTTCACTAAGTATATGCTCGGTTGTTATAGGTGACGCCTGGTTATACGTAAAACACCTCTATAGACTATTTTCCACTAAGTAAATGCTCGGTTGTTCTAGGTGACGCCTGGTTATACAAAATACACCTCTATATACTATTTTCCACTAAGTGTAAGCTCGGTTGTTATAGGTGACGCCTGGTTATACATCATACACCACTATATACTATTTTCTACTTAGTATATGCGCGGTTGTTATATGTGACGCCTGGTTATACATAATACACGTCTATAGACTATGTTCCACTAAGTATATGTTCGGTTGTTATAGGTGACGCCTGGTTATACATAATAAACCTCGATAGACAATTTGCCACTAAGTATATGCTCGGTTGTTATAGGTGAAGCCTGGTTATACATAATACACCTCTATATACTATTTGCCACTAAGAATATGCTCGGTTGTTATAGGTGACGCATGGTTATACATAATAGACCTCTATATACTATTTTCCACTAAGTATATGCTCGGTTGTTATAGGTGACGCCTGGTTATACATAATACACCTCTATAGACTAATTTCCACTAGGTATATGCTCCGTTGTTTTAGGTGACGCCTAGTTATACATAATACACCTCTATATACTCTTTTCCACTACGTATATGCTCGGTTTTTATAGGTGACGCCTGTGTATACATAATACACCTCTATATTTTATTTTCCACTAAGTATATGCTCGGTTGTTATAGGTGACGCCTGGTTGTACATAATATACCTCTATATACTATTTTCCACTAAGTATGTGCTCGGTTGTTATAGGTGACGCCTGGTTATATATAATACACTTCTATATACTATTTTCCACTAAGTATATGCTCAGTTGTTACAGGTGACGCCTGATTATACATAATACACCTCTATAGACTATTGTCAACTAAGTATATGCTCTGGTGTTATAGATGACGCATGGTTATATACATAATACACCTCTATATACTCTTTTCCACTAAGTATATGCTCGGTTGTTATAGGTGACGCCTGATTATACATAATACACCTCTATATACTACTTTCCACCAAGTAAATGCTCGGTTTTATAGGTGACGCCTGGTTATACATAATACACCTTTATATACTATTTTCCAATAAGTATATGCTCAGTTGTTATAGGTGACGCCTGGTTATACATAATACGCCTCTATAGACTATTTTTCACTAAGTATATGCTCGGTTGTTATAGGTGACGCCTGGTTATACATAATACACCTCTATAGACTATTGTCAACTAAGTATATGCTCGGGTATTATAGATGACGCCTGGGTATACACATAGTACCCCTCTATAGACTATTTTCCACTATGTTTATGTTCGGTTGTTATATGCGACGTCTGGTTATACGTAATACACCTCTATAGACTATTTTCCACTAAGTAAATGCTCGGTTGTTCTAGGTGACGCCTGTTTATACAAAATACACCTCTATATACTATTTTCCACTAAGTATATGCTCGGTTGTTATAGGTGACGCCTGGTTTTACATTACACTTCTATATACTATTTTCCACCAAGTATATGCTCGGTTGTTTTAGGTGACGCCTGGTTATACATAATACACCTCTATATACTATTTTCCACCAAGTATATGCTTGGTTGTTATAGGTGACGCCTGGTTATACATCATACACCTCTATATACTATTTCCCACTAAGCATATGCTACGTTTTTATAGGTGACGCCTGGTTATACATAATGCCCCTCTATAGACTAATGTCCAATAAGCATATGCTCGGTTGTTATAGGTGACGCCTGGTTATACATAATAAACCTCGATAGACTATTTGCCACTAAGCATATGGTCGGTTGTTATAGGTGACGCCTGGTTATACATATTACACCTCTATAAACTATTGTACACCAAGTATATGCTCAGTTATTATGAGTGACGCCTGGTTATACATAATACATATCTATATACTATTTTCCAATAATTATTTGCACGGTTGTTTAAGGTGACGCCTGGTTATACATAATACACCTCTATATACTATTTTCCACTAAGTATATACTCAGTTGTTATAGGTGACGCATGGTTATACATAATAGACCTCTATATACTATTTTCCACTAAGTATATGCTCGGTTGTTATAGGTGACGCCTGGTTATACGTAATACACCTCTATATACTATTTTCCACTAAGTATATACTCGGTTGTTATAGGTGACGCCTGGTTATACAAAATAAACCTCTATATACTATTTTCCACTAAGTGTAAGCTCGGTTGTTATAGGTGACGCCTGGTTATACATCATACACCACTATATACTATTTTCTACTTAGTATATGCGCGGTTGTTATATGTGACGCCTGGTTATACATAATACACGTCTATAGACTATGTTCCACTAAGTATATGTTCGGTTGTTATAGGTGACGCCTGGTTATACATAATAAACCTCGATAGACAATTTGCCACTAAGTATATGCTCGGTTGTTATAGGTGAAGCCTGGTTATACATAATACACCTCTATATACTATTTGCCACTAAGTATATGCTCGGTTGTTATAGGTGACGCATGGTTATACATAATAGACCTCTATATACTATTTTCCAATAAGTATATGCTCGGTTGTTATAGGTGACGCCTGGTTATACATAATACACCTCTATAGAATAATTTCCACTAGGTATATGCTCCGTTGTTTTAGGTGACGCCTAGTTATACATAATACACATCTATATACTCTTTTCCACTACGTATATGCTCGGTTTTTATAGGTGACGCCTGTGTATACATAATACACCTCTATAATTTATTTTCCACTAAGTATATGCTCGGTTGTTATAGGTGACGCCTGGTTGTATATAATACACCTCTATATACTATTTTCCACTAAGTATGTGCTCGGTTGTTATAGGTGACGCCTGGTTATATATAATACACTTCTATATACTATTTTCCACTAAGTATATGCTCAGTTGTTACAGGTGACGCCTGGTTATACATAATACACCTCTATAGATTAATGTCAACTAAGTATATGCACTGATGTTATAGATGACGAATGGTTATATACATAATACACCTCTATATACTCTTTTCCACTAAGTATATGCTCGGTTGTTATAGGTGACGCCTGATTATACATAATACACCTCTATATACTACTTTCCACCAAGTAAATGTTTGGTTGTTATAGGTGACGCCAGGTTATACATAATACATATCTATATACTATTTTCCACTAAGTATATGCTCAGTTGTTATAGGTGACGCCTGGTTATACATAATACGCCTCTATAGACTATTTTTCACTAAGTATATGCTCGGTTGTTATAGGTGACGCCTGGTTATACGTAATACACCTCTATAGACTATTTTCCACTAAGTAAATGCTCGGTTGTTCTAGGTGACGCCTGGTTATACAAAATACACCTCTATATACTATTTTCCACTAAGTATAAGCTCGGTTGTTATAGGTGACGCCTGGTTATACATCATACACCTCTATATACTATTTTCTACTTAGTATATGCGCGGTTGTTATATGTGACGCCTGGTTATACATAATACACGTCTATAGACTATGTTCCACTAAGTATATGCTCGGTTGTTATAGGTGACGCCTGGTTATACATATTACACCTCTATAAACTATTGTACACCAAGTATATGCTCAGTTATTATGAGTGACGCCTGGTTATACATAATACACATCTATATACTATTTTCCAATAAGTATTTGCACGGTTGTTTAAGGTGACGCCTGGTTATACATAATACACCTCTATATACTATTTTCCACTAAGTATATACTCAGTTGTTATAGGTGACGCATGGTTATACATAATAGACCTCTATATACTATTTTCCACAAAGTATATGCTCGGTTGTTATAGGTGACGCCTGGTTATACGTAATACACCTCTAAAGACTATTGTCGACCAAGTATATGCTCAGTTATTATGAGTGACGCCTGGTTATACATAATACACCTCTATATACTATTTTCCAATAAGTATTTGCACGGTTGTTTAAGGTAACGCCTGGTTATACATAATTCACCTCTATATACTATTTTCCACTAAGTATATACTCGGTTGTTATAGGTGACGCATGGTTATACATAATACACCTCTATATAATATTTTCCACTAAGTATATGCTCGGTTGTTATAGGTGACGCCAGGTTATACATAATACACCTCTATAGACTAATATCCACTAGGTATATGCTCCGTTGTTTTAGGTGACGCCTAGTTATACATAATACACCTCTATATAATTTTTTCCACTAAGTATATGCTCGGTTGTTATAGGTGACGCCTGAGTATACATAATACACCTCTATATACTACTTTTCACCAAGTAAATGCTCGGTTTTTATAGGTGACGCCTGGTTATACATAATACACCTTTATATACTATTTTCCACTAAGTATATACTTAGTTGTTATAGGTGACGCATGGTTATACATAATAGACCTCTATATACTATTTTCCACTAAGTATATGCTCGGTTGTTATAGGTGACGCCTGGTTATACGTAATACACCTCTAAAGACTATTGTCCACCAAGTATATGCTCAGTTATTATGAGTGACGCCTGGTTATACATAATACACCTCTATATACTATTTTCCAATAAGTATTTGCACGGTTGTTTAAGGTGACGCCTGGTTATACATAATACACCTCTATATAATATTTTCCACTAAGTATATACTCTGTTGTTATAGGTGACGCATGGTTATACATAATACACCTCTATATAATATTTTCCACTAAGTATATACTCGGTTGTTATAGGTGACGCATGGTTATACATAATAGACCTCTATGTACCATTTTCCACTAAGAATATGCTCGGTTGTTATAGGTGACGCCATGTTATACCTAATACACCTCTATAGACTAATTTACACTAGGTATATGCTCGGTTGTTATAGGTGACGCCTGGTTATACATAATACACCTCTATATACTATTTTCCACTAAGTATATGCTCAGTTGTTATAGGTGACGCCTGGTTATACATAATACGCCTCTATAGACTATTTTTCACTAAGTATATGCTCGGTTGTTATAGGTGACGCCTGGTTATACGTAATACACCTCTATAGACTATTTTCCACTAAGTAAATGCTCGGTTGTTCTAGGTGACGCCTGGTTATACAAAATACACCTCTATATACTATTTTCCACTAAGTGTAAGCTCGGTTGTTATAGGTGACGCCTGGTTATACATCATACACCACTATATACTATTTTCTACTTAGTATATGCGCGGTTGTTATATGTGACGCCTGGTTATACATAATACACGTCTATAGACTATGTTCCACTAAGTATATGTTCGGTTGTTATAGGTGACGCCTGGTTATACATAATAAACCTCGATAGACAATTTGCCACTAAGTATATGCTCGGTTGTTATAGGTGAAGCCTGGTTATACATAATACACCTCTATATACTATTTGCCACTAAGTATATGCTCGGTTGTTATAGGTGACGCATGGTTATACATAATAGACCTCTATATACTATTTTCCACTAAGTATATGCTCGGTTGTTATAGGTGACGCCTGGTTATACATAATACACCTCTATAGACTAATTTCCACTAGGTATATGCTCCGTTGTTTTAGGTGACGCCTAGTTATACATAATACACCTCTATATACTCTTTTCCACTACGTATATGCTCGGTTTTTATAGGTGACGCCTGTGTATACATAATACACCTCTATATTTTATTTTCCACTAAGTATATGCTCGGTTGTTATAGGTGACGCCTGGTTGTACATAATATACCTCTATATACTATTTTCCACTAAGTATGTGCTCGGTTGTTATAGGTGACGCCTGGTTATATATAATACACTTCTATATACTATTTTCCACTAAGTATATGCTCAGTTGTTACAGGTGACGCCTGATTATACATAATACACCTCTATAGACTATTGTCAACTAAGTATATGCTCTGGTGTTATAGATGACGCATGGTTATATACATAATACACCTCTATATACTCTTTTCCACTAAGTATATGTTCGGTTGTTATAGGTGACGCCTGATTATACATAATACACCTCTATATACTACTTTCCACCAAGTAAATGCTCGGTTTTATAGGTGACGCCTGGTTATACATAATACACCTCTATATACTATTTTCCAATAAGTATATGCTCAGTTGTTATAGGTGACGCCTGGTTATACATAATACGCCTCTATAGACTATTTTTCACTAAGTATATGCTCGGTTGTTATAGGTGACGCCTGGTTATACATAATACACCTCTATAGACTATTGTCAACTAAGTATATGCTCGGGTGTTATAGATGACGCCTGGGTATACACATAATACACCTCTATAGACTATTTTCCACTAAGTTTATGTTCGGTTGTTATATGCGACGTCTGGTTATACGTAATACACCTCTATAGACTATTTTCCACTAAGTAAATGCTCGGTTGTTCTAGGTGACGCCTGTTTATACAAAATACACCTCTATATACTATTTCCCACTAAGTATATGCTCGGTTGTTATAGGTGACGCCTGGTTTTACATTACACTTCTATATACTATTTTCCACCAAGTATATGCTCGGTTGTTTTAGGTGACGCCTGGTTATACATAATACACCTCTATATACTATTTTCCACCAAGTATATGCTTGGTTGTTATAGGTGACGCCTGGTTATACATCATACACCTCTATATACTATTTTCCACTAAGTAAATGCTCGGTTGTTCTAGGTGACGCCTGGTTATACAAAATAAACCTCTATATACTATTTTCCACTAAGTGTAAGCTCGGTTGTTATAGGTGACGCCTGGTTATACATAATAAACCTCGATAGACTATTTGCCACTAAGCATATGGTAGGTTGTTATAGGTGACGCCTGGTTATACATATTACACCTCTATAAACTATTGTACACCAAGTATATGCTCAGTTATTATGAGTGACGCCTGGTTATACATAATACATATCTATATACTATTTTCCAATAAGTATTTGCACGGTTGTTTAAGGTGACGCCTGGTTATACATAATACACCTCTATATACTATTTTCCACTAAGTATATACTCAGTTGTTATAATTGACGCATGGTTATACATAATAGACCTCTATATACTATTTTCCACTAAGTATATGCTCGGTTGTTATAGGTGACGCCTGGTTATACGTAATACACCTCTATATACTATTTTCCACTAAGTATATACTCGGTTGTTATAGGTGACGCCTGGTTATACATAATACGCCTCTATAGACTATTTTTCACTAAGTATATGCTCGGTTGTTATAGGTGACGCTTGGTTATACGTAATACACCTCTATAGACTATTTTCCACTAAGTAAATGCTCGGTTGTTCTAGGTGACGCCTGGTTATACAAAATAAACCTCTATATACTATTTTCCACTAAGTGTAAGCTCGGTTGTTATAGGTGACGCCTGGTTATACATCATACACCACTATATACTATTTTCTACTTAGTATATGCGCGGTTGTTATATGTGACGCCTGGTTATACATAATACACGTCTATAGACTATGTTCCACTAAGTATATGTTCGGTTGTTATAGGTGACGCCTGGTTATACATAATAAACCTCGATAGACAATTTGCCACTAAGTATATGCTCGGTTGTTATAGGTGAAGCCTGGTTATACATAATACACCTCTATATACTATTTGCCACTAAGTATATGCTCGGTTGTTATAGGTGACGCATGGTTATACATAATAGACCTCTATATACTATTTTCCACTAAGTATATGCTCGGTTGTTATAGGTGACGCCTGGTTATACATAATACACCTCTATAGACTAATTTCCACTAGGTATATGCTCCGTTGTTTTAGGTGACGCCTAGTTATACATAATACACCTCTATATACTCTTTTCCACTACGTATATGCTCGGTTTTTATAGGTGACGCCTGTGTATACATAATACACCTCTATATTTTATTTTCCACTAAGTATATGCTCGGTTGTTATAGGTGACGCCTGGTTGTACATAATACACCTCTATATACTATTTTCCACTAAGTATGTGCTCGGTTGTTATAGGTGACGCCTGGTTATATATAATACACTTCTATATACTATTTTCCACTAAGTATATGCTCAGTTGTTACAGGTGACGCCTGATTATACATAATACACCTCTATAGACTATTGTCAACTAAGTATATGCTCTGGTGTTATAGATGACGCATGGTTATATACATAATACACCTCTATATACTCTTTTCCACTAAGTATATGCTCGGTTGTTATAGGTGACGCCTGATTATACATAATACACCTCTATATACTACTTTCTACCAAGTAAATGCTCGGTTTTATAGGTGACGCCTGGTTATACATAATACACCTCTATATACTATTTTCCAATAAGTATATGCTCAGTTGTTATAGGTGACGCCTGGTTATACATAATACGCCTCTATAGACTATTTTTCACTAAGTATATGCTCGGTTGTTATAGGTGACGCCTGGTTATACATAATACACCTCTATAGACTATTGTCAACTAAGTATATGCTCGGGTGTTATAGATGACGCCTGGGTATACACATAATACACCTCTATAGACTATTTTCCACTAAGTTTATGTTCGGTTGTTATATGCGACGTCTGGTTATACGTAATACACCTCTATAGACTATTTTCCACTAAGTAAATGCTCGGTTGTTCTAGGTGACGCCTGTTTATACAAAATACACCTCTATATACTATTTCCCACTAAGTATATGCTCGGTTGTTATAGGTGACGCCTGGTTTTACATTACACTTCTATATACTATTTTCCACCAAGTATATGCTCGGTTGTTTTAGGTGACGCCTGGTTATACATAATACACCTCTATATACTATTTTCCACCAAGTATATGCTTGGTTGTTATAGGTGACGCCTGGTTATACATCATACACCTCTATATACTATTTTCCACTAAGTAAATGCTCGGTTGTTCTAGGTGACGCCTGGTTATACAAAATAAACCTCTATATACTATTTTCCACTAAGTGTAAGCTCGGTTGTTATAGGTGACGCCTGGTTATACATAATAAACCTCGATAGACTATTTGCCACTAAGCATATGGTCGGTTGTTATAGGTGACGCCTGGTTATACATATTACACCTCTATAAACTATTGTACACCAAGTATATGCTCAGTTATTATGAGTGACGCCTGGTTATACATAATAC
Source organism: Prosapia bicincta (assembly GCA_036971475.1). NCBI lineage: Eukaryota > Metazoa > Arthropoda > Insecta > Hemiptera > Cercopidae > Prosapia > Prosapia bicincta. The sequence continues at coordinate 20,773,280 of JBAIZL010000009.1, read as the reverse complement.
ATATCTATATACTATTTTCCAATAAGTATTTGCACGGTTGTTTAAGGTGACGCCTGGTTATACATAATACACCTCTATATACTATTTTCCACTAAGTATATACTCAGTTGTTATAGGTGACGCATGGTTATACATAATAGACCTCTATATACTATTTTCCACTAAGTATATGCTCGGTTGTTATAGGTGACGCCTGGTTATACGTAATACACCTCTATATACTATTTTCCACTAAGTATATACTCGGTTGTTATAGGTGACGCCTGGTTATACATAATACGCCTCTATAGACTATTTTTCACTAAGTATATGCTCGGTTGTTATAGGTGACGCTTGGTTATACGTAATACACGTCTATAGACTATTTTCCACTAAGTAAATGCTCGGTTGTTATAGGTGACGCATGGTTATACATAATAGACCTCTATGTACCATTTTCCACTAAGAATATGCTCGGTTGTTATAGGTGACGCCTGGTTATACCTAATACACCTCTATAGACTAATTTACACTAGGTATATGCTCGGTTGTTATAGGTGACGCCTGGTTATACATAATACACCTCTATATACTATTTTCCACTAAGTATGGGCTCGGTTGTTATAGGTGACGCCTGGTTATATATAATACACTTCTATATACTATTTTCCACTAAGTATATGCTCAGTTGTTATAGGTGACGCCTGGTTATACATAATACGCCTCTATAGACTATTTTTCACTAAGTATATGCTCGGTTGTTATAGGTGACGCCTGGTTATACGTAATACACCTCTATAGACTATTTTCCACTAAGTAAATGCTCGGTTGTTCTAGGTGACGCCTGGTTATACAAAATACACCTCTATATACTATTTTCCACTAAGTGTAAGCTCGGTTGTTATAGGTGACGCCTGGTTATACATCATACACCACTATATACTATTTTCTACTTAGTATATGCGCGGTTGTTATATGTGAAGCCTGGTTATACATAATACACGTCTATAGACTATGTTCCACTAAGTATATGTTCGGTTGTTATAGGTGACGCCTGGTTATACATAATAAACCTCGATAGACAATTTGCCACTAAGTATATGCTCGGTTGTTATAGGTGAAGCCTGGTTATACATAATACACCTCTATATACTATTTGCCACTAAGTATATGCTCGGTTGTTATAGGTGACGCATGGTTATACATAATAGACCTCTATATACTATTTTCCACTAAGTATATGCTCGGTTGTTATAGGTGACGCCTGGTTATACATAATACACCTCTATAGACTAATTTCCACTAGGTATATGCTCCGTTGTTTTAGGTGACGCCTAGTTATACATAATACACCTCTATATACTCTTTTCCACTACGTATATGCTCGGTTTTTATAGGTGACGCCTGTGTATACATAATACACCTCTATATTTTATTTTCCACTAAGTATATGCTCGGTTGTTATAGGTGACGCCTGGTTGTACATAATATACCTCTATATACTATTTTCCACTAAGTATGTGCTCGGTTGTTATAGGTGACGCCTGGTTATATATAATACACTTCTATATACTATTTTCCACTAAGTATATGCTCAGTTGTTACAGGTGACGCCTGATTATACATAATACACCTCTATAGACTATTGTCAACTAAGTATATGCTCTGGTGTTATAGATGACGCATGTTATATACATAATACACCTCTATATACTCTTTTCCACTAAGTATATGTTCGGTTGTTATAGGTGACGCCTGATTATACATAATACACCTCTATATACTACTTTCCACCAAGTAAATGCTCGGTTTTATAGGTGACGCCTGGTTATACATAATACACCTCTATATACTATTTTCCAATAAGTATATGCTCAGTTGTTATAGGTGACGCCTGGTTATACATAATACGCCTCTATAGACTATTTTTCACTAAGTATATGCTCGGTTGTTATAGGTGACGCCTGGTTATACATAATACACCTCTATAGACTATTGTCAACTAAGTATATGCTCGGGTGTTATAGATGACGCCTGGGTATACACATAATACACCTCTATAGACTATTTTCCACTAAGTTTATGTTCGGTTGTTATATGCGACGTCTGGTTATACGTAATACACCTCTATAGACTATTTTCCACTAAGTAAATGCTCGGTTGTTCTAGGTGACGCCTGTTTATACAAAATACACCTCTATATACTATTTCCCACTAAGTATATGCTCGGTTGTTATAGGTGACGCCTGGTTTTACATTACACTTCTATATACTATTTTCCACCAAGTATATGCTCGGTTGTTTTAGGTGACGCCTGGTTATACATAATACACCTCTATATACTATTTTCCACCAAGTATATGCTTGGTTGTTATAGGTGACGCCTGGTTATACATCATACACCTCTATATACTATTTTCCACTAAGTAAATGCTCGGTTGTTCTAGGTGACGCCTGGTTATACAAAATAAACCTCTATATACTATTTTCCACTAAGTGTAAGCTCGGTTGTTATAGGTGACGCCTGGTTATACATAATAAACCTCGATAGACTATTTGCCACTAAGCATATGGTCGGTTGTTATAGGTGACGCCTGGTTATACATATTACACCTCTATAAACTATTGTACACCAAGTATATGCTCAGTTATTATGAGTGACGCCTGGTTATACATAATACATATCTATATACTATTTTCCAATAAGTATTTGCACGGTTGTTTAAGGTGACGCCTGGTTATACATAATACACCTCTATATACTATTTTCCACTAAGTATATACTCAGTTGTTATAATTGACGCATGGTTATACATAATAGACCTCTATATACTATTTTCCACTAAGTATATGCTCGGTTGTTATAGGTGACGCCTGGTTATACGTAATACACCTCTATATACTATTTTCCACTAAGTATATACTCGGTTGTTATAGGTGACGCCTGGTTATACATAATACGCCTCTATAGACTATTTTTCACTAAGTATATGCTCGGTTGTTATAGGTGACGCTTGGTTATACGTAATACACCTCTATAGACTATTTTCCACTAAGTAAATGCTCGGTTGTTCTAGGTGACGCCTGGTTATACAAAATAAACCTCTATATACTATTTTCCACTAAGTGTAAGCTCGGTTGTTATAGGTGACGCCTGGTTATACATCATACACCACTATATACTATTTTCTACTTAGTATATGCGCGGTTGTTATATGTGACGCCTGGTTATACATAATACACGTCTATAGACTATGTTCCACTAAGTATATGTTCGGTTGTTATAGGTGACGCCTGGTTATACATAATAAACCTCGATAGACAATTTGCCACTAAGTATATGCTCGGTTGTTATAGGTGAAGCCTGGTTATACATAATACACCTCTATATACTATTTGCCACTAAGTATATGCTCGGTTGTTATAGGTGACGCATGGTTATACATAATAGACCTCTATATACTATTTTCCACTAAGTATATGCTCGGTTGTTATAGGTGACGCCTGGTTATACATAATACACCTCTATAGACTAATTTCCACTAGGTATATGCTCCGTTGTTTTAGGTGACGCCTAGTTATACATAATACACCTCTATATACTCTTTTCCACTACGTATATGCTCGGTTTTTATAGGTGACGCCTGTGTATACATAATACACCTCTATATTTTATTTTCCACTAAGTATATGCTCGGTTGTTATAGGTGACGCCTGGTTGTACATAATACACCTCTATATACTCTTTTCCACTAAGTATATGCTCGGTTGTTATAGGTGACGCCTGATTATACATAATACACCTCTATATACTACTTTCCACCAAGTAAATGCTCGGTTTTATAGGTGACGCCTGGTTATACATAATACACCTCTATATACTATTTTCCAATAAGTATATGCTCAGTTGTTATAGGTGACGCCTGGTTATACATAATACGCCTCTATAGACTATTTTTCACTAAGTATATGCTCGGTTGTTATAGGTGACGCCTGGTTATACATAATACACCTCTATAGACTATTGTCAACTAAGTATATGCTCGGGTGTTATAGATGACGCCTGGGTATACACATAATACACCTCTATAGACTATTTTCCACTAAGTTTATGTTCGGTTGTTATATGCGACGTCTGGTTATACGTAATACACCTCTATAGACTATTTTCCACTAAGTAAATGATCGGTTGTTCTAGGTGACGCCTGTTTATACAAAATACACCTCTATATACTATTTCCCACTAAGTATATGCTCGGTTGTTATAGGTGACGCCTGGTTTTACATTACACTTCTATATACTATTTTCCACCAAGTATATGCTCGGTTGTTTTAGGTGACGCCTGGTTATACATAATACACCTCTATATACTATTTTCCACCAAGTATATGCTTGGTTGTTATAGGTGACGCCTGGTTATACATCATACACCTCTATATACTATTTTCCACTAAGTAAATGCTCGGTTGTTCTAGGTGACGCCTGGTTATACAAAATAAACCTCTATATACTATTTTCCACTAAGTGTAAGCTCGGTTGTTATAGGTGACGCCTGGTTATACATAATAAACCTCGATAGACTATTTGCCACTAAGCATATGGTCGGTTGTTATAGGTGACGCCTGGTTATACATATTACACCTCTATAAACTATTGTACACCAAGTATATGCTCAGTTATTATGAGTGACGCCTGGTTATACATAATACATATCTATATACTATTTTCCAATAAGTATTTGCACGGTTGTTTAAGGTGACGCCTGGTTATACATAATACACCTCTATATACTATTTTCCACTAAGTATATACTCAGTTGTTATAGGTGACGCATGGTTATACATAATAGACCTCTATATACTATTTTCCACTAAGTATATGCTCGGTTGTTATAGGTGACGCCTGGTTATACGTAATACACCTCTATATACTATTTTCCACTAAGTATATACTCGGTTGTTATAGGTGACGCCTGGTTATACATAATACGCCTCTATAGACTATTTTTCACTAAGTATATGCTCGGTTGTTATAGGTGACGCTTGGTTATACGTAATACACCTCTATAGACTATTTTCCACTAAGTAAATGCTCGGTTGTTCTAGGTGACGCCTGGTTATACAAAATAAACCTCTATATACTATTTTCCACTAAGTGTAAGCTCGGTTGTTATAGGTGACGCCTGGTTATACATCATACACCACTATATACTATTTTCTACTTAGTATATGCGCGGTTGTTATATGTGACGCCTGGTTATACATAATACACGTCTATAGACTATGTTCCACTAAGTATATGTTCGGTTGTTATAGGTGACGCCTGGTTATACATAATAAACCTCGATAGACAATTTGCCACTAAGTATATGCTCGGTTGTTATAGGTGAAGCCTGGTTATACATAATACACCTCTATATACTATTTGCCACTAAGTATATGCTCGGTTGTTATAGGTGACGCATGGTTATACATAATAGACCTCTATATACTATTTTCCACTAAGTATATGCTCGGTTGTTATAGGTGACGCCTGGTTATACATAATACACCTCTATAGACTACTTTCCACTAGGTATATGCTCCGTTGTTTTAGGTGACGCCTAGTTATACATAATACACCTCTATATACTCTTTTCCACTACGTATATGCTCGGTTTTTATAGGTGACGCCTGTGTATACATAATACACCTCTATATTTTATTTTCCACTAAGTATATGCTCGGTTGTTATAGGTGACGCCTGGTTGTACATAATACACCTCTATATACTATTTTCCACTAAGTATGTGCTCGGTTGTTATAGGTGACGCCTGGTTATATATAATACACTTCTATATACTATTTTCCACTAAGTATATGCTCAGTTGTTACAGGTGACGCCTGATTATACATAATACACCTCTATAGACTATTGTCAACTAAGTATATGCTCTGGTGTTATAGATGACGCATGGTTATATACATAATACACCTCTATATACTCTTTTCCACTAAGTATATGCTCGGTTGTTATAGGTGACGCCTGATTATACATAATACACCTCTATATACTACTTTCCACCAAGTAAATGCTCGGTTTTATAGGTGACGCCTGGTTATACATAATACACCTTTATATACTATTTTCCAATAAGTATATGCTCAGTTGTTATAGGTGACGCCTGGTTATACATAATACGCCTCTATAGACTATTTTTCACTAAGTATATGCTCGGTTGTTATAGGTGACGCCTGGTTATACATAATACACCTCTATAGACTATTGTCAACTAAGTATATGCTCGGGTGTTATAGATGACGCCTGGGTATACACATAATACACCTCTATAGACTATTTTCCACTAAGTTTATGTTCGGTTGTTATATGCGACGTCTGGTTATACGTAATACACCTCTATAGACTATTTTCCACTAAGTAAATGCTCGGTTGTTCTAGGTGACGCCTGTTTATACAAAATACACCTCTATATACTATTTCCCACTAAGTATATGCTCGGTTGTTATAGGTGACGCCTGGTTTTACATTACACTTCTATATACTATTTTCCACCAAGTATATGCTCGGTTGTTTTAGGTGACGCCTGGTTATACATAATACACCTCTATATACTATTTTCCACCAAGTATATGCTTGGTTGTTATAGGTGACGCCTGGTTATACATCATACACCTCTATATACTATTTCCCACTAAGCATATGCTACGTTTTTATAGGTGACGCCTGGTTATACATAATGCCCCTCTATAGACTAATGTCCAATAAGCATATGCTCGGTTGTTATAGGTGACGCCTGGTTATACATAATAAACCTCGATAGACTATTTGCCACTAAGCATATGGTCGGTTGTTATAGGTGACGCCTGGTTATACATATTACACCTCTATAAACTATTGTACACCAAGTATATGCTCAGTTATTATGAGTGACGCCTGGTTATACATAATACATATCTATATACTATTTTCCAATAATTATTTGCACGGTTGTTTAAGGTGACGCCTGGTTATACATAATACACCTCTATATACTATTTTCCACTAAGTATATACTCAGTTGTTATAGGTGACGCATGGTTATACATAATAGACCTCTATATACTATTTTCCACTAAGTATATGCTCGGTTGTTATAGGTGACGCCTGGTTATACGTAATACACCTCTATATACTATTTTCCACTAAGTATATACTCGGTTGTTATAGGTGACGCCTGGTTATACATAATACGCCTCTATAGACTATTTTTCACTAAGTATATGCTCGGTTGTTATAGGTGACGCTTGGTTATACGTAATACACCTCTATAGACTATTTTCCACTAAGTAAATGCTCGGTTGTTCTAGGTGACGCCTGGTTATACAAAATAAACCTCTATATACTATTTTCCACTAAGTGTAAGCTCGGTTGTTATAGGTGACGCCTGGTTATACATCATACACCACTATATACTATTTTCTACTTAGTATATGCGCGGTTGTTATATGTGACGCCTGGTTATACATAATACACGTCTATAGACTATGTTCCACTAAGTATATGTTCGGTTGTTATAGGTGACGCCTGGTTATACATAATAAACCTCGATAGACAATTTGCCACTAAGTATATGCTCGGTTGTTATAGGTGAAGCCTGGTTATACATAATACACCTCTATATACTATTTGCCACTAAGTATATGCTCGGTTGTTATAGGTGACGCATGGTTATACATAATAGACCTCTATATACTATTTTCCAATAAGTATATGCTCGGTTGTTATAGGTGACGCCTGGTTATACATAATACACCTCTATAGAATAATTTCCACTAGGTATATGCTCCGTTGTTTTAGGTGACGCCTAGTTATACATAATACACATCTATATACTCTTTTCCACTACGTATATGCTCGGTTTTTATAGGTGACGCCTGTGTATACATAATACACCTCTATAATTTATTTTCCACTAAGTATATGCTCGGTTGTTATAGGTGACGCCTGGTTGTATATAATACACCTCTATATACTATTTTCCACTAAGTATGTGCTCGGTTGTTATAGGTGACGCCTGGTTATATATAATACACTTCTATATACTATTTTCCACTAAGTATATGCTCAGTTGTTACAGGTGACGCCTGGTTATACATAATACACCTCTATAGATTAATGTCAACTAAGTATATGCACTGATGTTATAGATGACGAATGGTTATATACATAATACACCTCTATATACTCTTTTCCACTAAGTATATGCTCGGTTGTTATAGGTGACGCCTGATTATACATAATACACCTCTATATACTACTTTCCACCAAGTAAATGTTTGGTTTTATAGGTGACGCCAGGTTATACATAATACATATCTATATACTATTTTCCACTAAGTATATGCTCAGTTGTTATAGGTGACGCCTGGTTATACATAATACGCCTCTATAGACTATTTTTCACTAAGTATATGCTCGGTTGTTATAGGTGACACCTGGTTATACGTAATACACCTCTATAGACTATTTTCCACTAAGTAAATGCTCGGTTGTTCTAGGTGACGCCTGGTTATACAAAATACACCTCTATATACTATTTTCCACTAAGTATAAGCTCGGTTGTTATAGGTGACGCCTGGTTATACATCATACACCTCTATATACTATTTTCTACTTAGTATATGCGCGGTTGTTATATGTGACGCCTGGTTATACATAATACACGTCTATAGACTATGTTCCACTAAGTATATGCTCGGTTGTTATAGGTGACGCCTGGTTATACATATTACACCTCTATAAACTATTGTACACCAAGTATATGCTCAGTTATTATGAGTGACGCCTGGTTATACATAATACACATCTATATACTATTTTCCAATAAGTATTTGCACGGTTGTTTAAGGTGACGCCTGGTTATACATAATACACCTCTATATACTATTTTCCACTAAGTATATACTCAGTTGTTATAGGTGACGCATGGTTATACATAATAGACCTCTATATACTATTTTCCACAAAGTATATGCTCGGTTGTTATAGGTGACGCCTGGTTATACGTAATACACCTCTAAAGACTATTGTCGACCAAGTATATGCTCAGTTATTATGAGTGACGCCTGGTTATACATAATACACCTCTATATACTATTTTCCAATAAGTATTTGCACGGTTGTTTAAGGTAACGCCTGGTTATACATAATTCACCTCTATATACTATTTTCCACTAAGTATATACTCGGTTGTTATAGGTGACGCATGGTTATACATAATACACCTCTATATAATATTTTCCACTAAGTATATGCTCGGTTGTTATAGGTGACGCCAGGTTATACATAATACACCTCTATAGACTAATATCCACTAGGTATATGCTCCGTTGTTTTAGGTGACGCCTAGTTATACATAATACACCTCTATATAATTTTTTCCACTAAGTATATGCTCGGTTGTTATAGGTGACGCCTGAGTATACATAATACACCTCTATATACTACTTTTCACCAAGTAAATGCTCGGTTTTTATAGGTGACGCCTGGTTATACATAATACACCTTTATATACTATTTTCCACTAAGTATATACTTAGTTGTTATAGGTGACGCATGGTTATACATAATAGACCTCTATATACTATTTTCCACTAAGTATATGCTCGGTTGTTATAGGTGACGCCTGGTTATACGTAATACACCTCTAAAGACTATTGTCCACCAAGTATATGCTCAGTTATTATGAGTGACGCCTGGTTATACATAATACACCTCTATATACTATTTTCCAATAAGTATTTGCACGGTTGTTTAAGGTGACGCCTGGTTATACATAATACACCTCTATATAATATTTTCCACTAAGTATATACTCGGTTGTTATAGGTGACGCATGGTTATACATAATACACCTCTATATAATATTTTCCACTAAGTATATACTCGGTTGTTATAGGTGACGCATGGTTATACATAATAGACCTCTATGTACCATTTTCCACTAAGAATATGCTCGGTTGTTATAGGTGACGCCTGGTTATACCTAATACACCTCTATAGACTAATTTACACTAGGTATATGCTCGGTTGTTATAGGTGACGCCTGGTTATACATAATACACCTCTATATACTATTTTCCACTAAGTATGGGCTCGGTTGTTATAGGTGACGCCTGGTTATATATAATACACTTCTATATACTATTTTCCACTAAGTATATGCTCAGTTGTTATAGGTGACGCCTGGTTATACATAATACGCCTCTATAGACTATTTTTCACTAAGTATATGCTCGGTTGTTATAGGTGACGCCTGGTTATACGTAATACACCTCTATAGACTATTTTCCACTAAGTAAATGCTCGGTTGTTCTAGGTGACGCCTGGTTATACAAAATACACCTCTATATACTATTTTCCACTAAGTGTAAGCTCGGTTGTTATAGGTGACGCCTGGTTATACATCATACACCACTATATACTATTTTCTACTTAGTATATGCGCGGTTGTTATATGTGACGCCTGGTTATACATAATACACGTCTATAGACTATGTTCCACTAAGTATATGTTCGGTTGTTATAGGTGACGCCTGGTTATACATAATAAACCTCGATAGACAATTTGCCACTAAGTATATGCTCGGTTGTTATAGGTGAAGCCTGGTTATACATAATACACCTCTATATACTATTTGCCACTAAGTATATGCTCGGTTGTTATAGGTGACGCATGGTTATACATAATAGACCTCTATATACTATTTTCCACTAAGTATATGCTCGGTTGTTATAGGTGACGCCTGGTTATACATAATACACCTCTATAGACTAATTTCCACTAGGTATATGCTCCGTTGTTTTAGGTGACGCCTAGTTATACATAATACACCTCTATATACTCTTTTCCACTACGTATATGCTCGGTTTTTATAGGTGACGCCTGTGTATACATAATACACCTCTATATTTTATTTTCCACTAAGTATATGCTCGGTTGTTATAGGTGACGCCTGGTTGTACATAATATACCTCTATATACTATTTTCCACTAAGTATGTGCTCGGTTGTTATAGGTGACGCCTGGTTATATATAATACACTTCTATATACTATTTTCCACTAAGTATATGCTCAGTTGTTACAGGTGACGCCTGATTATACATAATACACCTCTATAGACTATTGTCAACTAAGTATATGCTCTGGTGTTATAGATGACGCATGGTTATATACATAATACACCTCTATATACTCTTTTCCACTAAGTATATGCTCGGTTGTTATAGGTGACGCCTGATTATACATAATACACCTCTATATACTACTTTCCACCAAGTAAATGCTCGGTTTTATAGGTGACGCCTGGTTATACATAATACACCTCTATATACTATTTTCCAATAAGTATATGCTCAGTTGTTATAGGTGACGCCTGGTTATACATAATACGCCTCTATAGACTATTTTTCACTAAGTATATGCTCGGTTGTTATAGGTGACGCCTGGTTATACATAATACACCTCTATAGACTATTGTCAACTAAGTATATGCTCGGGTGTTATAGATGACGCCTGGGTATACACATAATACACCTCTATAGACTATTTTCCACTAAGTTTATGTTCGGTTGTTATATGCGACGTCTGGTTATACGTAATACACCTCTATAGACTATTTTCCACTAAGTAAATGCTCGGTTGTTCTAGGTGACGCCTGTTTATACAAAATACACCTCTATATACTATTTCCCACTAAGTATATGCTCGGTTGTTATAGGTGACGCCTGGTTTTACATTACACTTCTATATACTATTTTCCACCAAGTATATGCTCGGTTGTTTTAGGTGACGCCTGGTTATACATAATACACCTCTATATACTATTTTCCACCAAGTATATGCTTGGTTGTTATAGGTGACGCCTGGTTATACATCATACACCTCTATATACTATTTTCCACTAAGTAAATGCTCGGTTGTTCTAGGTGACGCCTGGTTATACAAAATAAACCTCTATATACTATTTTCCACTAAGTGTAAGCTCGGTTGTTATAGGTGACGCCTGGTTATACATAATAAACCTCGATAGACTATTTGCCACTAAGCATATGGTCGGTTGTTATAGGTGACGCCTGGTTATACATATTACACCTCTATAAACTATTGTACACCAAGTATATGCTCAGTTATTATGAGTGACGCCTGGTTATACATAATACATATCTATATACTATTTTCCAATAAGTATTTGCACGGTTGTTTAAGGTGACGCCTGGTTATACATAATACACCTCTATATACTATTTTCCACTAAGTATATACTCAGTTGTTATAATTGACGCATGGTTATACATAATAGACCTCTATATACTATTTTCCACTAAGTATATGCTCGGTTGTTATAGGTGACGCCTGGTTATACGTAATACACCTCTATATACTATTTTCCACTAAGTATATACTCGGTTGTTATAGGTGACGCCTGGTTATACATAATACGCCTCTATAGACTATTTTTCACTAAGTATATGCTCGGTTGTTATAGGTGACGCTTGGTTATACGTAATACACCTCTATAGACTATTTTCCACTAAGTAAATGCTCGGTTGTTCTAGGTGACGCCTGGTTATACATCATACACCACTATATACTATTTTCTACTTAGTATATGCGCGGTTGTTATATGTGACGCCTGGTTATACATAATACACGTCTATAGACTATGTTCCACTAAGTATATGTTCGGTTGTTATAGGTGACGCCTGGTTATACATAATAAACCTCGATAGACAATTTGCCACTAAGTATATGCTCGGTTGTTATAGGTGAAGCCTGGTTATACATAATACACCTCTATATACTATTTGCCACTAAGTATATGCTCGGTTGTTATAGGTGACGCATGGTTATACATAATAGACCTCTATATACTATTTTCCACTAAGTATATGCTCGGTTGTTATAGGTGACGCCTGGTTATACATAATACACCTCTATAGACTAATTTCCACTAGGTATATGCTCCGTTGTTTTAGGTGACGCCTAGTTATACATAATACACCTCTATATACTCTTTTCCACTACGTATATGCTCGGTTTTTATAGGTGACGCCTGGTTATACATAATACACCTCTATATACTATTTTCCAATAAGTATATGCTCAGTTGTTATAGGTGACGCCTGGTTATACATAATACGCCTCTATAGACTATTTTTCACTAAGTATATGCTCGGTTGTTATAGGTGACGCCTGGTTATACATAATACACCTCTATAGACTATTGTCAACTAAGTATATGCTCGGGTGTTATAGATGACGCCTGGGTATACACATAATACACCTCTATAGACTATTTTCCACTAAGTTTATGTTCGGTTGTTATATGCGACGTCTGGTTATACGTAATACACCTCTATAGACTATTTTCCACTAAGTAAATGCTCGGTTGTTCTACGTGACGCCTGTTTATACAAAATACACCTCTATATACTATTTCCCACTAAGTATATGCTCGGTTGTTATAGGTGACGCCTGGTTTTACATTACACTTCTATATACTATTTTCCACCAAGTATATGCTCGGTTGTTTTAGGTGACGCCTGGTTATACATAATACACCTCTATATACTATTTTCCACCAAGTATATGCTTGGTTGTTATAGGTGACGCCTGGTTATACATCATACACCTCTATATACTATTTTCCACTAAGCATATGCTACGTTTTTATAGGTGACGCCTGGTTATACATAATGCCCCTCTATAGACTAATGTCCAATAAGCATATGCTCGGTTGTTATAGGTGACGCCTGGTTATACATAATAAACCTCGATAGACTATTTGCCACTAAGCATATGGTCGGTTGTTATAGGTGACGCCTGGTTATACATATTACACCTCTATAAACTATTGTACACCAAGTATATGCTCAGTTATTATGAGTGACGCCTGGTTATACATAATACATATCTATATACTATTTTCCAATAATTATTTGCACGGTTGTTTAAGGTGACGCCTGGTTATACATAATACACCTCTATATACTATTTTCCACTAAGTATATACTCAGTTGTTATAGGTGACGCATGGTTATACATAATAGACCTCTATATACTATTTTCCACTAAGTATATGCTCGGTTGTTATAGGTGACGCCTGGTTATACGTAATACACCTCTATATACTATTTTCCACTAAGTATATACTCGGTTGTTATAGGTGACGCCTGGTTATACATAATACGCCTCTATAGACTATTTTTCACTAAGTATATGCTCGGTTGTTATAGGTGACGCTTGGTTATACGTAATACACCTCTATAGACTATTTTCCACTAAGTAAATGCTCGGTTGTTCTAGGTGACGCCTGGTTATACAAAATAAACCTCTATATACTATTTTCCACTAAGTGTAAGCTCGGTTGTTATAGGTGACGCCTGGTTATACATCATACACCACTATATACTATTTTCTACTTAGTATATGCGCGGTTGTTATATGTGACGCCTGGTTATACATAATACACGTCTATAGACTATGTTCCACTAAGTATATGTTCGGTTGTTATAGGTGACGCCTGGTTATACATAATAAACCTCGATAGACAATTTGCCACTAAGTATATGCTCGGTTGTTATAGGTGAAGCCTGGTTATACATAATACACCTCTATATACTATTTGCCACTAAGTATATGCTCGGTTGTTATAGGTGACGCATGGTTATACATAATAGACCTCTATATACTATTTTCCACTAAGTATATGCTCGGTTGTTATAGGTGACGCCTGGTTATACATAATACACCTCTATAGAATAATTTCCACTAGGTATATGCTCCGTTGTTTTAGGTGACGCCTAGTTATACATAATACACATCTATATACTCTTTTCCACTACGTATATGCTCGGTTTTTATAGGTGACGCCTGTGTATACATAATACACCTCTATAATTTATTTTCCACTAAGTATATGCTCGGTTGTTATAGGTGACGCCTGGTTGTATATAATACACCTCTATATACTATTTTCCACTAAGTATGTGCTCGGTTGTTATAGGTGACGCCTGGTTATATATAATACACTTCTATATACTATTTTCCACTAAGTATATGCTCAGTTGTTACAGGTGACGCCTGGTTATACATAATACACCTCTATAGATTAATGTCAACTAAGTATATGCACTGATGTTATAGATGACGAATGGTTATATACATAATACACCTCTATATACTCTTTTCCACTAAGTATATCCTCGGTTGTTATAGGTGACGCCTGATTATACATAATACACCTCTATATACTACTTTCCACCAAGTAAATGTTTGGTTTTATAGGTGACGCCAGGTTATACATAATACATATCTATATACTATTTTCCACTAAGTATATGCTCAGTTGTTATAGGTGACGCCTGGTTATACATAATACGCCTCTATAGACTATTTTTCACTAAGTATATGCTCGGTTGTTATAGGTGACGCCTGGTTATACGTAATACACCTCTATAGACTATTTTCCACTAAGTAAATGCTCGGTTGTTCTAGGTGACGCCTGGTTATACAAAATACACCTCTATATACTATTTTCCACTAAGTATAAGCTCGGTTGTTATAGGTGACGCCTGGTTATACATCATACACCTCTATATACTATTTTCTACTTAGTATATGCGCGGTTGTTATATGTGACGCCTGGTTATACATAATACACGTCTATAGACTATGTTCCACTAAGTATATGCTCGGTTGTTATAGGTGACGCCTGGTTATACATATTACACCTCTATAAACTATTGTACACCAAGTATATGCTCAGTTATTATGAGTGACGCCTGGTTATACATAATACACATCTATATACTATTTTCCAATAAGTATTTGCACGGTTGTTTAAGATGACGCCTGGTTATACATAATACACCTCTATATACTATTTTCCACTAAGTATATACTCAGTTGTTATAGGTGACGCATGGTTATACATAATAGACCTCTATATACTATTTTCCACAAAGTATATGCTCGGTTGTTATAGGTGACGCCTGGTTATACGTAATACACCTCTAAAGACTATTGTCGACCAAGTATATGCTCAGTTATTATGAGTGACGCCTGGTTATACATAATACACCTCTATATACTATTTTCCAATAAGTATTTGCACGGTTGTTTAAGGTAACGCCTGGTTATACATAATTCACCTCTATATACTATTTTCCACTAAGTATATACTCGGTTGTTATAGGTGACGCATGGTTATACATAATACACCTCTATATAATATTTTCCACTAAGTATATGCTCGGTTGTTATAGGTGACGCCAGGTTATACATAATACACCTCTATAGACTAATATCCACTAGGTATATGCTCCGTTGTTTTAGGTGACGCCTAGTTATACATAATACACCTCTATATAATTTTTTCCACTAAGTATATGCTCGGTTGTTATAGGTGACGCCTGAGTATACATAATACACCTCTATATACTACTTTTCACCAAGTAAATGCTCGGTTTTTATAGGTGACTTCTGGTTATACATAATACACCTTTATATACTATTTTCCACTAAGTATATACTTAGTTGTTATAGGTGACGCATGGTTATACATAATAGACCTCTATATACTATTTTCCACTAAGTATATGCTCGGTTGTTATAGGTGACGCCTGGTTATATGTAATACACCTCTAAAGACTATTGTCCACCAAGTATATGCTCAGTTATTATGAGTGACGCCTGGTTATACATAATACACCTCTATATACTATTTTCCAATAAGTATTTGCACGGTTGTTTAAGGTGACGCCTGGTTATACATAATACACCTCTATATAATATTTTCCACTAAGTATATACTCGGTTGTTATAGGTGACGCATGGTTATACATAATACACCTCTATATAATATTTTCCACTAAGTATATACTCGGTTGTTATAGGTGACGCATGGTTATACATAATAGACCTCTATGTACCATTTTCCACTAAGAATATGCTCGGTTGTTATAGGTGACGCCTGGTTATACATAATACACCTCTATAGACTAATTTACACTAGGTATATGCTCGGTTGTTATAGGTGACGCCTGGTTATACATAATACACCTCTATATACTATTTTCCACTAAGTATGGGCTCGGTTGTTATAGGTGACGCCTGGTTATATATAATACACTTCTATATACTATTTTCCACTAAGTATATGCTCAGTTGTTATAGGTGACGCCTGGTTATACATAATACGCCTCTATAGACTATTTTTCACTAAGTATATGCTCGGTTGTTATAGGTGACGCCTGGTTATACGTAATACACCTCTATAGACTATTTTCCACTAAGTAAATGCTCGGTTGTTCTAGGTGACGCCTGGTTATACAAAATACACCTCTATATACTATTTTCCACTAAGTGTAAGCTCGGTTGTTATAGGTGACGCCTGGTTATACATCATACACCACTATATACTATTTTCTACTTAGTATATGCGCGGTTGTTATATGTGACGCCTGGTTATACATAATACACGTCTATAGACTATGTTCCACTAAGTATATGTTCGGTTGTTATAGGTGACGCCTGGTTATACATAATAAACCTCGATAGACAATTTGCCACTAAGTATATGCTCGGTTGTTATAGGTGACGCCAGGTTATACATAATACACCTCTATAGACTAATTTCCACTAGGTATATTCTCCGTTGTTTTAGGTGACGCCTAGTTATACAAAATACACCTCTATATACTATTTGCCACTAAGTATATGCTCGGTTGTTATAGGTGACGCATGGTTATACATAATAGACCTCTATATACTATTTTCCACTAAGTATATGCTCGGTTGTTATAGGTGACGCCTGGTTATACATAATACACCTCTATAGACTAATTTCCACTAGGTATATCCTCCGTTGTTTTAGGTGACGCCTAGTTATACATAATACACCTCTATATACTCTTTTCCACTACGTATATGCTCGGTTTTTATAGGTGACGCCTGTGTATACATAATACACCTCTATATTTTATTTTCCACTAAGTATATGCTCGGTTGTTATAGGTGAGGCCTGGTTGTACATAATACACCTCTATATAATATTTTCCACTAAGTATGTGCTCGGTTGTTATAGATGACGCATGGTTATATACATAATACACCTCTATATACTCTTTTCCACTAAGTATATGCTCGGTTGTTATAGGTGACGCCTGATTATACATAATACACCTCTATATACTACTTTCCACCAAGTAAATGCTCGGTTTTATAGGTGACGCCTGGTTATACATAATACACCTCTATATACTATTTTCCAATAAGTATATGCTCAGTTGTTATAGGTGACGCCTGGTTATACATAATACGCCTCTATAGATTATTTTTCACTAAGTATATGCTCGGTTGTTATAGGTGACGCCTGGTTATACATAATACACTTCTATAGACTATTGTCAACTAAGTATATGCTCGGGTGTTATAGATGACGCCTGGGTATACACATAATACACCTCTATAGACTATTTTCCACTAAGTTTATGTTCGGTTGTTATATGCGACGTCTGGTTATACGTAATACACCTCTATAGACTATTTTCCACTAAGTAAATGCTCGGTTGTTCTAGGTGACGCCTGGTTATACAAAATACACCTCTATATACTATTTCCCACTAAGTATATGCTCGGTTGTTATAGGTGACGCCTGGTTTTACATTACACTTCTATATACTATTTTCCACCAAGTATATGCTCGGTTGTTTTAGGTGACGCCTGGGTATACATAATACACCTCTATATACTATTTTCCACCAAGTATATGCTTGGTTGTTATAGGTGACGCCTGGTTATACATAATGCCCCTCTATAGACTAATTTCCAATAAGCATATGCTCGGTTGTTATAGGTGACGCCTGGTTATACATAATAAACCTCGATAGACTATTTGCCACTAAGCATATGGTCGGTTGTTATTGGTGACGCCTGGTTATACATATTATACCTCTATAAACTATTGTACACCAAGTATATGCTCAGTTATTATGAGTGACGCCTGGTTATACATAATACACATCTATATACTATTTTCCAATAAGTATTTGCACGGTTGTTTAAGGTGACGCCTGGTTATACATAATACACCTCTATATACTATTTTCCACTAAGTATATACTCAGTTGTTATAGGTGACGCATGGTTATACATAATAGACCTCTATATACTATTTTCCACTAAGTATATACTCGGTTGTTATAGGTGACGCATGGTTATACATAATACACCTCTATATAATATTTTCCACTAAGTATATGCTCGGTTGTTATAGGTGACGCCAGGTTATACATAATACACCTCTATAGACTAATTTCCACTAGGTATATTCTCCGTTGTTTTAGGTGACGCCTAGTTATACAAAATACACCTCTATATAATTTTTTCCACTAAGTATATGCTCGGTTGTTATTGGTGACGCCTGAGTATACATAATACACCTCTATATACTACTTTTCACCAAGTAAATGCTCGGTTTTTATAGGTGACGCCTGGTTATACATAATACACCTTTATATACTATTTTCCACTAAGTATATACTCAGTTGTTATAGGTGACGCATGGTTATACATAATAGACCTCTATATACTATTTTCCACTAAGTATATGCTCGGTTGTTATAGGTGAAGCCTGGTTATACGTAATACACCTCTAAAGACTATTGTCCACCAAGTATATGCTCAGTTATTATGAGTAACGCCTGGTTATACATAATACACCACTATATACTATTTTCCAATAAGTATTTGCACGGTTGTTTAAGGTGACGCCTGGTTATACATAATACACCTCTATATACTATTTTCCACTAAGTATATACTCGGTTGTTATAGGTGACGCATGGTTATACATAATACACCTCTATATAATATTTTCCACTAAGTATATACTCGGTTGTTATAGGTGACGCATGGTTATACATAATAGACCTCTATATACCATTTTCCACTAAGTATATGCTCGGTTGTTATAGGTGACGCCTGGTTATACATAATACACCTCTATAGAATAATTTCCACTAGGTATATGCTCGGTTGTTATAGGTGACGCCTGGTTATACATAATACACCTCTATATACTATTTTCCACTAAGTATGGGCTCGGGTGTTATAGGCGACGCCTGGTTATATATAATACACTTCTATATACTATTTTCCACTAAGTATATGCTGTATATGCTCGGTTGTTATAGGTGACGCCTGATTATACATAATACACCTCTATATACTACTTTCCACCAAGTAAATGCTCGGTTTTATAGGTGACGCCTGGTTATACATAATACACCTCTATATACTATTTTCCACTAAGTATGTGCTCAGTTGTTATAGGTGACGCCTGGTCATACATAATACACTTCTATATACTATTTTCCACTAAGTATATGCTCAGTTGTTATAGGTGACGCCTGGTTATACATAATACGCCTCTATAGACTATTTTTCACTAAGTATATGCTCGGTTGTTATAGGTGACGCCTGGTTATACGTAATACACCTCTATAGACTATTTTCCACTAAGTAAATGCTCGGTTGTTCTAGGTGACGCCTGGTTATACAAAATACACCTCTATATACTATTTTCCACTAAGTATAAGCTCGGTTGTTATAGGTGACGCCTGGTTATACATCATACACCTCTATATACTATTTTCTACTTAGTATATGCGCGGTTGTTATATGTGACGCCTGGTTATAAATATTACACGTCTATAGACTATGTTCCACTAAGTATATGCTCGGTTGTTATAGGTGACGCCTGGTTATACATAATGCCCCTCTATAGACTATTTTCAACTAAGCATATGCTCGGTTGTTATAGGTGACGCCTGGTTATACATATTACACCACTATAAACTATTGTACACCAAGTATATGCTCAGTTATTATGAGTGACGCCTGGTTATACATAATACACATCTATATAATATTTTCCACTAAGTATATGCTCGGTTGTTATAGGTGACGCCAGGTTATACATAATACACCTCTATAGACTAATTTCCACTAGGTATATGCTCCGTTGTTTTAGGTGACGCCTAGTTATACATAATACACCTCTATATAATTTTTTCCACTAAGTATATGCTCGGTTGTTATAGGTGACGCCTGAGTATACATAATACACCTCTATATACTACCTTTCACCAAGTAAATGCTCGGTTTTTATAGGTGACGCCTGGTTATACATAATACACCTTTATATACTATTTTCCACTAAGTATATACTCAGTTGTTAAAGGTGACCCCTCTATAGACTATTTTCAACTAAGCATATGCTCGGTTGTTATAGGTAACGCCTGGTTATACATAATAAACCTCGATAGACAATTTGCCACTAAGTATATGCTCGGTTGTTATAGGTGAAGCCTGGTTATACATAATACACCTCTATATACTATTTTCTACTAAGTATATGCTCGGTTGTTA
This sequence comes from Prosapia bicincta, assembly GCA_036971475.1. Classification (NCBI taxonomy): domain Eukaryota; kingdom Metazoa; phylum Arthropoda; class Insecta; order Hemiptera; family Cercopidae; genus Prosapia; species Prosapia bicincta. Next base: position 20,751,824 of record JBAIZL010000009.1, on the reverse strand, counting down.
TAGGTGACGCATGGTTATACATAATAGACCTCAATATACTATTTTCCACTAAGTATATGCTCGGTTGTTATAGGTGACGCCTGGTTATACATAATACACCTCTATAGACTAATTTCCACTAGGTATATGCTCCGTTGTTTTAGGTGACGCCTAGTTATACATAATACACCTCTATATACTCTTTTCCACTACGTATATGCTCGGTTGTTATAGGTGACGCCTGATTATACATAATACACCTCTGTATACTATTTTCCACCAAGTAAATGCTCGGTTTTTATAGGTGACGCCTGTGTATACATAATACACCTCTATATTTTATTTTCCACTAAGTATATGCTCGGTTGTTATAGGTGACGCCTGGTTGTACATAATACACCTCTATATACTATTTTCCACTAAGTATGTGCTCGGTTGTTATAGGTGACGCCTGGTTTTACATTACACTTCTATATACTATTTTCCACCAAGTATATGCTCGGTTGTTTTAGGTGACGCCTGGTTATACATAATACACCTCTATATACTATTTTCCACCAAGTATATGCTTGGTTGTTATAGGTGACGCCTGGTTATACATCATACACCTCTATATACTATTTTCCACTAAGCATATGCTACGTTTTTATAGGTGACGCCTGGTTATACATAATGCCCCTCTATAGACTAATGTCCAATAAGCATATGCTCGGTTGTTATAGGTGACGCCTGGTTATACATAATAAACCTCGATAGACTATTTGCCACTAAGCATATGGTCGGTTGTTATAGGTGACGCCTGGTTATACATATTACACCTCTATAAACTATTGTACACCAAGTATATGCTCAGTTATTATGAGTGACGCCTGGTTATACATAATACATATCTATATACTATTTTCCAATAATTATTTGCACGGTTGTTTAAGGTGACGCCTGGTTATACATAATACACCTCTATATACTATTTTCCACTAAGTATATACTCAGTTGTTATAGGTGACGCATGGTTATACATAATAGACCTCTATATACTATTTTCCACTAAGTATATGCTCGGTTGTTATAGGTGACGCCTGGTTATACGTAATACACCTCTATATACTATTTTCCACTAAGTATATACTCGGTTGTTATAGGTGACGCCTGGTTATACATAATACGCCTCTATAGACTATTTTTCACTAAGTATATGCTCGGTTGTTATAGGTGACGCTTGGTTATACGTAATACACCTCTATAGACTATTTTCCACTAAGTAAATGCTCGGTTGTTCTAGGTGACGCCTGGTTATACAAAATAAACCTCTATATACTATTTTCCACTAAGTGTAAGCTCGGTTGTTATAGGTGACGCCTGGTTATACATCATACACCACTATATACTATTTTCTACTTAGTATATGCGCGGTTGTTATATGTGACGCCTGGTTATACATAATACACGTCTATAGACTATGTTCCACTAAGTATATGTTCGGTTGTTATAGGTGACGCCTGGTTATACATAATAAACCTCGATAGACAATTTGCCACTAAGTATATGCTCGGTTGTTATAGGTGAAGCCTGGTTATACATAATACACCTCTATATACTATTTGCCACTAAGTATATGCTCGGTTGTTATAGGTGACGCATGGTTATACATAATAGACCTCTATATACTATTTTCCACTAAGTATATGCTCGGTTGTTATAGGTGACGCCTGGTTATACATAATACACCTCTATAGAATAATTTCCACTAGGTATATGCTCCGTTGTTTTAGGTGACGCCTAGTTATACATAATACACATCTATATACTCTTTTCCACTACGTATATGCTCGGTTTTTATAGGTGACGCCTGTGTATACATAATACACCTCTATAATTTATTTTCCACTAAGTATATGCTCGGTTGTTATAGGTGACGCCTGGTTGTATATAATACACCTCTATATACTATTTTCCACTAAGTATGTGCTCGGTTGTTATAGGTGACGCCTGGTTATATATAATACACTTCTATATACTATTTTCCACTAAGTATATGCTCAGTTGTTACAGGTGACGCCTGGTTATACATAATACACCTCTATAGATTAATGTCAACTAAGTATATGCACTGATGTTATAGATGACGAATGGTTATATACATAATACACCTCTATATACTCTTTTCCACTAAGTATATCCTCGGTTGTTATAGGTGACGCCTGATTATACATAATACACCTCTATATACTACTTTCCACCAAGTAAATGTTTGGTTTTATAGGTGACGCCAGGTTATACATAATACATATCTATATACTATTTTCCACTAAGTATATGCTCAGTTGTTATAGGTGACGCCTGGTTATACATAATACGCCTCTATAGACTATTTTTCACTAAGTATATGCTCGGTTGTTATAGGTGACGCCTGGTTATACGTAATACACCTCTATAGACTATTTTCCACTAAGTAAATGCTCGGTTGTTCTAGGTGACGCCTGGTTATACAAAATACACCTCTATATACTATTTTCCACTAAGTATAAGCTCGGTTGTTATAGGTGACGCCTGGTTATACATCATACACCTCTATATACTATTTTCTACTTAGTATATGCGCGGTTGTTATATGTGACGCCTGGTTATACATAATACACGTCTATAGACTATGTTCCACTAAGTATATGCTCGGTTGTTATAGGTGACGCCTGGTTATACATATTACACCTCTATAAACTATTGTACACCAAGTATATGCTCAGTTATTATGAGTGACGCCTGGTTATACATAATACACATCTATATACTATTTTCCAATAAGTATTTGCACGGTTGTTTAAGATGACGCCTGGTTATACATAATACACCTCTATATACTATTTTCCACTAAGTATATACTCAGTTGTTATAGGTGACGCATGGTTATACATAATAGACCTCTATATACTATTTTCCACAAAGTATATGCTCGGTTGTTATAGGTGACGCCTGGTTATACGTAATACACCTCTAAAGACTATTGTCGACCAAGTATATGCTCAGTTATTATGAGTGACGCCTGGTTATACATAATACACCTCTATATACTATTTTCCAATAAGTATTTGCACGGTTGTTTAAGGTAACGCCTGGTTATACATAATTCACCTCTATATACTATTTTCCACTAAGTATATACTCGGTTGTTATAGGTGACGCATGGTTATACATAATACACCTCTATATAATATTTTCCACTAAGTATATGCTCGGTTGTTATAGGTGACGCCAGGTTATACATAATACACCTCTATAGACTAATATCCACTAGGTATATGCTCCGTTGTTTTAGGTGACGCCTAGTTATACATAATACACCTCTATATAATTTTTTCCACTAAGTATATGCTCGGTTGTTATAGGTGACGCCTGAGTATACATAATACACCTCTATATACTACTTTTCACCAAGTAAATGCTCGGTTTTTATAGGTGACTTCTGGTTATACATAATACACCTTTATATACTATTTTCCACTAAGTATATACTTAGTTGTTATAGGTGACGCATGGTTATACATAATAGACCTCTATATACTATTTTCCACTAAGTATATGCTCGGTTGTTATAGGTGACGCCTGGTTATATGTAATACACCTCTAAAGACTATTGTCCACCAAGTATATGCTCAGTTATTATGAGTGACGCCTGGTTATACATAATACACCTCTATATACTATTTTCCAATAAGTATTTGCACGGTTGTTTAAGGTGACGCCTGGTTATACATAATACACCTCTATATAATATTTTCCACTAAGTATATACTCGGTTGTTATAGGTGACGCATGGTTATACATAATACACCTCTATATAATATTTTCCACTAAGTATATACTCGGTTGTTATAGGTGACGCATGGTTATACATAATAGACCTCTATGTACCATTTTCCACTAAGAATATGCTCGGTTGTTATAGGTGACGCCTGGTTATACATAATACACCTCTATAGACTAATTTACACTAGGTATATGCTCGGTTGTTATAGGTGACGCCTGGTTATACATAATACACCTCTATATACTATTTTCCACTAAGTATGGGCTCGGTTGTTATAGGTGACGCCTGGTTATATATAATACACTTCTATATACTATTTTCCACTAAGTATATGCTCAGTTGTTATAGGTGACGCCTGGTTATACATAATACGCCTCTATAGACTATTTTTCACTAAGTATATGCTCGGTTGTTATAGGTGACGCCTGGTTATACGTAATACACCTCTATAGACTATTTTCCACTAAGTAAATGCTCGGTTGTTCTAGGTGACGCCTGGTTATACAAAATACACCTCTATATACTATTTTCCACTAAGTGTAAGCTCGGTTGTTATAGGTGACGCCTGGTTATACATCATACACCACTATATACTATTTTCTACTTAGTATATGCGCGGTTGTTATATGTGACGCCTGGTTATACATAATACACGTCTATAGACTATGTTCCACTAAGTATATGTTCGGTTGTTATAGGTGACGCCTGGTTATACATAATAAACCTCGATAGACAATTTGCCACTAAGTATATGCTCGGTTGTTATAGGTGACGCCAGGTTATACATAATACACCTCTATAGACTAATTTCCACTAGGTATATTCTCCGTTGTTTTAGGTGACGCCTAGTTATACAAAATACACCTCTATATACTATTTGCCACTAAGTATATGCTCGGTTGTTATAGGTGACGCATGGTTATACATAATAGACCTCTATATACTATTTTCCACTAAGTATATGCTCGGTTGTTATAGGTGACGCCTGGTTATACATAATACACCTCTATAGACTAATTTCCACTAGGTATATCCTCCGTTGTTTTAGGTGACGCCTAGTTATACATAATACACCTCTATATACTCTTTTCCACTACGTATATGCTCGGTTTTTATAGGTGACGCCTGTGTATACATAATACACCTCTATATTTTATTTTCCACTAAGTATATGCTCGGTTGTTATAGGTGAGGCCTGGTTGTACATAATACACCTCTATATAATATTTTCCACTAAGTATGTGCTCGGTTGTTATAGATGACGCATGGTTATATACATAATACACCTCTATATACTCTTTTCCACTAAGTATATGCTCGGTTGTTATAGGTGACGCCTGATTATACATAATACACCTCTATATACTACTTTCCACCAAGTAAATGCTCGGTTTTATAGGTGACGCCTGGTTATACATAATACACCTCTATATACTATTTTCCAATAAGTATATGCTCAGTTGTTATAGGTGACGCCTGGTTATACATAATACGCCTCTATAGATTATTTTTCACTAAGTATATGCTCGGTTGTTATAGGTGACGCCTGGTTATACATAATACACTTCTATAGACTATTGTCAACTAAGTATATGCTCGGGTGTTATAGATGACGCCTGGGTATACACATAATACACCTCTATAGACTATTTTCCACTAAGTTTATGTTCGGTTGTTATATGCGACGTCTGGTTATACGTAATACACCTCTATAGACTATTTTCCACTAAGTAAATGCTCGGTTGTTCTAGGTGACGCCTGGTTATACAAAATACACCTCTATATACTATTTCCCACTAAGTATATGCTCGGTTGTTATAGGTGACGCCTGGTTTTACATTACACTTCTATATACTATTTTCCACCAAGTATATGCTCGGTTGTTTTAGGTGACGCCTGGGTATACATAATACACCTCTATATACTATTTTCCACCAAGTATATGCTTGGTTGTTATAGGTGACGCCTGGTTATACATAATGCCCCTCTATAGACTAATTTCCAATAAGCATATGCTCGGTTGTTATAGGTGACGCCTGGTTATACATAATAAACCTCGATAGACTATTTGCCACTAAGCATATGGTCGGTTGTTATTGGTGACGCCTGGTTATACATATTATACCTCTATAAACTATTGTACACCAAGTATATGCTCAGTTATTATGAGTGACGCCTGGTTATACATAATACACATCTATATACTATTTTCCAATAAGTATTTGCACGGTTGTTTAAGGTGACGCCTGGTTATACATAATACACCTCTATATACTATTTTCCACTAAGTATATACTCAGTTGTTATAGGTGACGCATGGTTATACATAATAGACCTCTATATACTATTTTCCACTAAGTATATACTCGGTTGTTATAGGTGACGCATGGTTATACATAATACACCTCTATATAATATTTTCCACTAAGTATATGCTCGGTTGTTATAGGTGACGCCAGGTTATACATAATACACCTCTATAGACTAATTTCCACTAGGTATATTCTCCGTTGTTTTAGGTGACGCCTAGTTATACAAAATACACCTCTATATAATTTTTTCCACTAAGTATATGCTCGGTTGTTATTGGTGACGCCTGAGTATACATAATACACCTCTATATACTACTTTTCACCAAGTAAATGCTCGGTTTTTATAGGTGACGCCTGGTTATACATAATACACCTTTATATACTATTTTCCACTAAGTATATACTCAGTTGTTATAGGTGACGCATGGTTATACATAATAGACCTCTATATACTATTTTCCACTAAGTATATGCTCGGTTGTTATAGGTGAAGCCTGGTTATACGTAATACACCTCTAAAGACTATTGTCCACCAAGTATATGCTCAGTTATTATGAGTAACGCCTGGTTATACATAATACACCACTATATACTATTTTCCAATAAGTATTTGCACGGTTGTTTAAGGTGACGCCTGGTTATACATAATACACCTCTATATACTATTTTCCACTAAGTATATACTCGGTTGTTATAGGTGACGCATGGTTATACATAATACACCTCTATATAATATTTTCCACTAAGTATATACTCGGTTGTTATAGGTGACGCATGGTTATACATAATAGACCTCTATATACCATTTTCCACTAAGTATATGCTCGGTTGTTATAGGTGACGCCTGGTTATACATAATACACCTCTATAGAATAATTTCCACTAGGTATATGCTCGGTTGTTATAGGTGACGCCTGGTTATACATAATACACCTCTATATACTATTTTCCACTAAGTATGGGCTCGGGTGTTATAGGCGACGCCTGGTTATATATAATACACTTCTATATACTATTTTCCACTAAGTATATGCTGTATATGCTCGGTTGTTATAGGTGACGCCTGATTATACATAATACACCTCTATATACTACTTTCCACCAAGTAAATGCTCGGTTTTATAGGTGACGCCTGGTTATACATAATACACCTCTATATACTATTTTCCACTAAGTATGTGCTCAGTTGTTATAGGTGACGCCTGGTCATACATAATACACTTCTATATACTATTTTCCACTAAGTATATGCTCAGTTGTTATAGGTGACGCCTGGTTATACATAATACGCCTCTATAGACTATTTTTCACTAAGTATATGCTCGGTTGTTATAGGTGACGCCTGGTTATACGTAATACACCTCTATAGACTATTTTCCACTAAGTAAATGCTCGGTTGTTCTAGGTGACGCCTGGTTATACAAAATACACCTCTATATACTATTTTCCACTAAGTATAAGCTCGGTTGTTATAGGTGACGCCTGGTTATACATCATACACCTCTATATACTATTTTCTACTTAGTATATGCGCGGTTGTTATATGTGACGCCTGGTTATAAATATTACACGTCTATAGACTATGTTCCACTAAGTATATGCTCGGTTGTTATAGGTGACGCCTGGTTATACATAATGCCCCTCTATAGACTATTTTCAACTAAGCATATGCTCGGTTGTTATAGGTGACGCCTGGTTATACATATTACACCACTATAAACTATTGTACACCAAGTATATGCTCAGTTATTATGAGTGACGCCTGGTTATACATAATACACATCTATATAATATTTTCCACTAAGTATATGCTCGGTTGTTATAGGTGACGCCAGGTTATACATAATACACCTCTATAGACTAATTTCCACTAGGTATATGCTCCGTTGTTTTAGGTGACGCCTAGTTATACATAATACACCTCTATATAATTTTTTCCACTAAGTATATGCTCGGTTGTTATAGGTGACGCCTGAGTATACATAATACACCTCTATATACTACCTTTCACCAAGTAAATGCTCGGTTTTTATAGGTGACGCCTGGTTATACATAATACACCTTTATATACTATTTTCCACTAAGTATATACTCAGTTGTTAAAGGTGACCCCTCTATAGACTATTTTCAACTAAGCATATGCTCGGTTGTTATAGGTAACGCCTGGTTATACATAATAAACCTCGATAGACAATTTGCCACTAAGTATATGCTCGGTTGTTATAGGTGAAGCCTGGTTATACATAATACACCTCTATATACTATTATCTACTAAGTATATGCTCGGTTGTTATAGGTGACGCATGGTTATACATAATAGACCTCAATATACTATTTTCCACTAAGTATATGCTCGGTTGTTATAGGTGACGCCTGGTTATACATAATACACCTCTATAGACTAATTTCCACTAGGTATATGCTCCGTTGTTTTAGGTGACGCCTAGTTATACATAATACACCTCTATATACTCTTTTCCACTACGTATATGCTCGGTTGTTATAGGTGACGCCTGATTATACATAATACACCTCTGTATACTATTTTCCACCAAGTAAATGCTCGGTTTTTATAGGTGACGCCTGTGTATACATAATACACCTCTATATTTTATTTTCCACTAAGTATATGCTCGGTTGTTATAGGTGACGCCTGGTTGTACATAATACACCTCTATATACTATTTTCCACTAAGTATGTGCTCGGTTGTTATAGGTGACGCCTGGTTATATATAATACACTTCTATATACTATTTTCCACTAAGTATATGCTCAGTTGTTACAGGTGACGCCTGATTATACATAATACACCTCTATAGACTATTGTCAACTAAGTATATGCTCTGGTGTTATAGATGACGCATGGTTATATACATAATACACCTCTATATACTCTTTTCCACTAAGTATATGCTCGGTTGTTATAGGTGACGCCTGATTATACATAATACACCTCTATATACTACTTTCCACCAAGTAAATGCTCGGTTTTATAGGTGACGCCTGGTTATACATAATACACCTCTATATACTATTTTCCACTAAGTATATGCTCAGTTGTTATAGGTGACACGCCTGGTTATACATAATACGCCTCTATAGACTATGTTTCACTAAGTATATGCTCGGTTGTTATAGGTGACGCCTGGTTATACATAATACACCTCTATAGGCTATTGTCAACTAAGTATATGCTCGGGTGTTATAGATGACGCCTGGGTATATACATAATACACCTCTATAGACTATTTTCCACTAAGTATATGTTCGGTTGTTATAGGCGACGTCTGGTTATACGTAATACACCTCTATAGACTAATTTCCACTAGGTATATTCTCCGTTGTTTTAGGTGACGCCTAGTTATACAAAATACACCTCTATATAATTTTTTCCACTAAGTATATGCTCGGTTGTTATTGGTGACGCCTGAGTATACATAATACACCTCTATATACTACTTTTCACCAAGTAAATGCTCGGTTTTTATAGGTGACGCCTGGTTATACATAATACACCTTTATATACTATTTTCCACTAAGTATATACTCAGTTGTTATAGGTGACGCATGGTTATACATAATAGACCTCTATATACTATTTTCCACTAAGTATATGCTCGGTTGTTATAGGTGAAGCCTGGTTATACGTAATACACCTCTAAAGACTATTGTCCACCAAGTATATGCTCAGTTATTATGAGTAACGCCTGGTTATACATAATACACCTCTATATACTATTTTCCAATAAGTATTTGCACGGTTGTTTAAGGTGACGCCTGGTTATACATAATACACCTCTATATACTATTTTCCACTAAGTATATACTCGGTTGTTATAGGTGACGCATGGTTATACATAATACACCTCTATATAATATTTTCCACTAAGTATATACTCGGTTGTTATAGGTGACGCATGGTTATACATAATAGACATCTATATACCATTTTCCACTAAGTATATGCTCGGTTGTTATAGGTGACGCCTGGTTATACATAATACACCTCTATAGACTAATTTCCACTAGGTATATGCTCGGTTGTTATAGGTGACGCCTGGTTATACATAATACACCTCTATATACTATTTTCCACTAAGTATGGGCTCGGGTGTTATAGGCGACGCCTGGTTATATATAATACACTTCTATATACTATTTTCCACTAAGTATATGCTGTATATGCTCGGTTGTTATAGGTGACGCCTGATTATACATAATACACCTCTATATACTACTTTCCACCAAGTAAATGCTCGGTTTTATAGGTGACGCCTGGTTATACATAATACACCTCTATATACTATTTTCCACTAAGTATGTGCTCAGTTGTTATAGGTGACGCCTGGTCATACATAATACACTTCTATATACTATTTTCCACTAAGTATATGCTCAGTTGTTATAGGTGACGCCTGGTTATACATAATACGCCTCTATAGACTATTTTTCACTAAGTATATGCTCGGTTGTTATAGGTGACGCCTGGTTATACGTAATACACCTCTATAGACTATTTTCCACTAAGTAAATGCTCGGTTGTTCTAGGTGACGCCTGGTTATACAAAATACACCTCTATATACTATTTTCCACTAAGTATAAGCTCGGTTGTTATAGGTGACGCCTGGTTATACATCATACACCTCTATATACTATTTTCTACTTAGTATATGCGCGGTTGTTATATGTGACGCCTGGTTATAAATATTACACGTCTATAGACTATGTTCCACTAAGTATATGCTCGGTTGTTATAGGTGACGCCTGGTTATACATAATGCCCCTCTATAGACTATTTTCAACTAAGCATATGCTCGGTTGTTATAGGTGACGCCTGGTTATACATATTACACCACTATAAACTATTGTACACCAAGTATATGCTCAGTTATTATGAGTGACGCCTGGTTATACATAATACACATCTATATAATATTTTCCACTAAGTATATGCTCGGTTGTTATAGGTGACGCCAGGTTATACATAATACACCTCTATAGACTAATTTCCACTAGGTATATGCTCCGTTGTTTTAGGTGACGCCTAGTTATACATAATACACCTCTATATAATTTTTTCCACTAAGTATATGCTCGGTTGTTATAGGTGACGCCTGAGTATACATAATACACCTCTATATACTACCTTTCACCAAGTAAATGCTCGGTTTTTATAGGTGACGCCTGGTTATACATAATACACCTTTATATACTATTTTCCACTAAGTATATACTCAGTTGTTAAAGGTGACCCCTCTATAGACTATTTTCAACTAAGCATATACTCGGTTGTTATAGGTAACGCCTGGTTATACATAATAAACCTCGATAGACAATTTGCCACTAAGTATATGCTCGGTTGTTATAGGTGAAGCCTGGTTATACATAATACACCTCTATATACTATTTTCCACTAAGTATATGCTCGGTTGTTATAGGTGACGCATGGTTATACATAATAGACCTCAATATACTATTTTCCACTAAGTATATGCTCGGTTGTTATAGGTGACGCCTGGTTATACATAATACACCTCTATAGACTAATTTCCACTAGGTATATGCTCCGTTGTTTTAGGTGACGCCTAGTTATACATAATACACCTCTATATACTCTTTTCCACTACGTATATGCTCGGTTGTTATAGGTGACGCCTGATTATACATAATACACCTCTGTATACTATTTTCCACCAAGTAAATGCTCGGTTTTTATAGGTGACGCCTGTGTATACATAATACACCTCTATATTTTATTTTCCACTAAGTATATGCTCGGTTGTTATAGGTGACGCCTGGTTGTACATAATACACCTCTATATACTATTTTCCACTAAGTATGTGCTCGGTTGTTATAGGTGACGCCTGGTTATATATAATACACTTCTATATACTATTTTCCACTAAGTATATGCTCAGTTGTTACAGGTGACGCCTGATTATACATAATACACCTCTATAGACTATTGTCAACTAAGTATATGCTCTGGTGTTATAGATGACGCATGGTTATATACATAATACACCTCTATATACTCTTTTCCACTAAGTATATGCTCGGTTGTTATAGGTGACGCCTGATTATACATAATACACCTCTATATACTACTTTCCACCAAGTAAATGCTCGGTTTTATAGGTGACGCCTGGTTATACATAATACACCTCTATATACTATTTTCCACTAAGTATATGCTCAGTTGTTATAGGTGACACGCCTGGTTATACATAATACGCCTCTATAGACTATTTTTCACTAAGTATATGCTCGGTTGTTATAGGTGACGCCTGGTTATACATAATACACCTCTATAGGCTATTGTCAACTAAGTATATGCTCGGGTGTTATAGATGACGCCTGGGTATATACATAATACACCTCTATAGACTATTTTCCACTAAGTATATGTTCGGTTGTTATAGGCGACGTCTGGTTATACGTAATACACCTCTATAGACTATTTTCCACTAAGTAAATGCTCGGTGTTTCTAGGTGACGCCTGGTTATACAAAATACATCTCTATATACTATTTCCACTAAGTATATGCTCGGTTGTTATAGGTGACGCCTGGTTTTACATTACACTTCTATATACTATTTTCCACCAAGTATATGCTCGGTGGTTTTAGGTGACGCCTGGTTATACATAATACATCTCTATATACTATTTTCCACCAAGTATATGCTTGGTTGTTATAGGTGACGCCTGGTTATACATCATACACCTCTATATACTATTTTCCACTAAGCATATACTAGGTTTTTATAGGTGACGCCTGGTTATACATAATGCCCCTCTATAGACTAATTGCCAATAAGCATATGCTCGGTTGTTATAGGTGGCGCCTGGTTATATATAATAAACCTCGATAGACTATTTGCCACTAAGTATATGCTCGGTTGTTATAGGTGACGCCTGGTTATACATATTACAACTGTATAGACTATTGTACACCAAGTATATGCTCAGTTATTATGAGTGACGCCTGGTTATACATAATACACCTCTATATACTATTTTCCAATAAGTATTTGCACGGTTGTTTAAGGTGACGCCTGGTTATACATAATACACCTCTATATACTATTTTCCAATAAGTATATGCTCAGTTGTTATAGGTGACGCCTGGTTATACATAATACGCCTCTATAGATTATTTTTCACTAAGTATATGCTCGGTTGTTATAGGTGACGCCTGGTTATACATAATACACCTCTATAGACTATTGTCAACTAAGTATATGCTCGGGTGTTATAGATGACGCCTGGGTATACACATAATACACCTCTATAGACTATTTTCCACTAAGTTTATGTTAGGTTGTTATATGCGACGTCTGGTTATACGTAATACACCTCTATAGACTATTTTCCACTAAGTAAATGCTCGGTTGTTCTAGGTGACGCCTGGTTATACAAAATACACCTCTATATACTATTTCCCACTAAGTATATGCTCGGTTGTTATAGGTGACGCCTGGTTTTACATTACACTTCTATATACTATTTTCCACCAAGTATATGCTCGGTTGTTTTAGGTGACGCCTGGTTATACATAATACACCTCTATATACTATTTTCCACCAAGTATATGCTTGGTTGTTATAGGTGACGCCTGGTTATACATAATGCCCCTCTATAGACTAATTTCCAATAAGCATATGCTCGGTTGTTATAGGTGACGCCTGGTTATACATAATAAACCTCGATAGACTATTTGCCACTAAGCATATGGTCGGTTGTTATAGGTGACGCCTGGTTATACATATTACACCTCTATAAACTATTGTACACCAAGTATATGCTCAGTTATTATGAGTGACGCCTGGTTATACATAATACACATCTATATACTATTTTCCAATAAGTATTTGCACGGTTGTTTAAGGTGACGCCTGGTTATACATAATACACCTCTATATACTATTTTCCAATAAGTATATGCTCAGTTGTTATAGGTGACGCCTGGTTATACATAATACGCCTCTATAGATTATTTTTCACTAAGTATATGCTCGGTTGTTATAGGTGACGCCTGGTTATACATAATACACCTCTATAGACTATTGTCAACTAAGTATATGCTCGGGTGTTATAGATGACGCCTGGGTATACACATAATACACCTCTATAGACTATTTTCCACTAAGTTTATGTTAGGTTGTTATATGCGACGTCTGGTTATACGTAATACACCTCTATAGACTATTTTAAACTAAGTAAATGCTCGGTTGTTCTAGGTGACGCCTGGTTATACAAAATACACCTCTATATACTATTTCCCACTAAGTATATGCTCGGTTGTTATAGGTGACGCCTGGTTTTACATTACACTTCTATATACTATTTTCCACCAAGTATATGCTCGGTTGTTTTAGGTGACGCCTGGTTATACATAATACACCTCTATATACTATTTTCCACCAAGTATATGCTTGGTTGTTATAGGTGACGCCTGGTTATACATAATGCCCCTCTATAGACTAATTTCCAATAAGCATATGCTCGGTTGTTATAGGTGACGCCTGGTTATACATAATAAACCTCGATAGACTATTTGCCACTAAGCATATGGTCGGTTGTTATAGGTGACGCCTGGTTATACATATTACAAATCTATAAACTATTGTACACCAAGTATATGCTCAGTTATTATGAGTGACGCCTGGTTATACATAATACACATCTATATACTATTTTCCAATAAGTATTTGCACGGTTGTTTAAGGTGACGCCTGGTTATACATAATACACCTCTATATACTATTTTCCACTAAGTATATACTCAGTTGTAATAGGTGACGCATGGTTATACATAATAGACCTCTATATACTATTTTCCACTAAGTATATGCTCGGTTGTTATAGGTGACGCCTGGTTATACGTAATACACCTCTATATACTATTTTCCACTAAGTATATACTCGGTTGTTATAGGTGACGCATGGTTATACATAATACACCTCTATATAATATTTTCCACTAAGTATATGCTCGGTTGTTATAGGTGACGCCAGGTTATACATAATACACCTCTATAGACTAATTTCCACTAGGTATATGCTCCGTTGTTTTAGGTGACGCCTAGTTATACAAAATACACCTCTATACAATTTTTTCCACTAAGTATATGCTCGGTTGTTATTGGTGACGCCTGAGTATACATAATACACCTCTATATACTACTTTTCACCAAGTAAATGCTCGGTTTTTATAGGTGACGCCTGGTTATACATAATACACCTTTATATACTATTTTCCACTAAGTATATACTCAGTTGTTATAGGTGACGCATGGTTATACATAATAGACCTCTATATACTATTTTCCACTAAGTATATGCTCGGTTGTTATAGGTGAAGCCTGGTTATACGTAATACACCTCTAAAGACTATTGTCCACCAAGTATATGCTCAGTTATTATGAGTGACGCCTGGTTATACATAATACACCTCTATATACTATTTTCCAATAAGTATTTGCACGGTTGTTTAAGGTGACGCCTGGTTATACATAATACACCTCTATATACTATTTTCCACTAAGTATATACTCGGTTGTTATAGGCGACGCATGGTTATACATAATACACCTCTATATAATATTTTCCACTAAGTATATACTCGGTTGTTATAGGTGACGCATGGTTATACATAATAGACCTCTATATACCATTTTCCACTAAGTATATGCTCGGTTGTTATAGGTGACGCCTGGTTATACATAATACACCTCTATAGACTAATTTCCATTAGGTATATGCTCGGTTGTTATAGGTGACGCCTGGTTATACATAATACACCTCTATATACTATTTTCCACTAAGTATGGGCTCGGGTGTTATAGGCGACGCCTGGTTATATATAATACACTTCTATATACTATTTTCCACTAAGTATATGCTCGGTTGTTATAGGTGACGCCTGATTATACATAATACACCTCTATATACTACTTTCCACCAAGTAAATGCTCGGTTTTATAGGTGACGCCTGGTTATACATAATACACCTCTATATACTATTTTCCACTAAGTATGTGCTCAGTTGTTATAGGTGACGCCTGGTCATACATAATACATTTCTATATACTATTTTCCACTAAGTATATGCTCAGTTGTTATAGGTGACGCCTGGTTATACATAATACGCCTCTATAGACTATTTTTCACTAAGTATATGCTCGGTTGTTATAGGTGACGCCTGGTTATACGTAATACACCTCTATAGACTATTTTCCACAAAGTAAATGCTCGGTTGTTCTAGGTGACGCCTGGTTATACAAAATACACCTCTATATACTATTTTCCACTAAGTATAAGCTCGGTTGTTATAGGTGACGCCTGGTTATACATCATACACCTCTATATACTATTTTCTACTTAGTATATGCGCGGTTGTTATATGTGACGCCTGGTTATAAATAATACACGTCTATAGACTATGTTCCACTAAGTATATGCTCGGTTGTTATAGGTGAAGCCTGGTTATACATAATACACCTCTATATACTATTTTCCACTAAGTATATGCTCGGTTGTTATAGGTGACGCATGGTTATACATAATAGACCTCAATATACTATTTTCCACTAAGTATATGCTCGGTTGTTATAGGTGACGCCTGGTTATACATAATACACCTCTATAGACTAATTTCCACTAGGTATATGCTCCGTTGTTTTAGGTGACGCCTAGTTATACATAATACACCTCTATATACTCTTTTCCACTACGTATATGCTCGGTTGTTATAGGTGACGCCTGATTATACATAATACACCTCTGTATACTACTTTCCACCAAGTAAATGCTCAGTTTTATAGGTGACGCCTGGTTATACATAATACATCTCTATATACTATTTTCCACCAAGTATATGCTTGGTTGTTATAGGTGACGCCTGGTTATACATCATACACCTCTATATACTATTTTCCACTAAGCATATACTAGGTTTTTATAGGTGACGCCTGGTTATACATAATGCCCCTCTATAGACTAATTGCCAATAAGCATATGCTCGGTTGTTATAGGTGGCGCCTGGTTATATATAATAAACCTCGATAGACTATTTGCCACTAAGTATATGCTCGGTTGTTATAGGTGACGCCTGGTTATACATATTACAACTGTATAGACTATTGTACACCAAGTATATGCTCAGTTATTATGAGTGACGCCTGGTTATACATAATACACCTCTATATACTATTTTCCAATAAGTATTTGCACGGTTGTTTAAGGTGACGCCTGGTTATACATAATACACCTCTATATACTATTTTCCAATAAGTATATGCTCAGTTGTTATAGGTGACGCCTGGTTATACATAATACGCCTCTATAGATTATTTTTCACTAAGTATATGCTCGGTTGTTATAGGTGACGCCTGGTTATACATAATACACCTCTATAGACTATTGTCAACTAAGTATATGCTCGGGTGTTATAGATGACGCCTGGGTATACACATAATACACCTCTATAGACTATTTTCCACTAAGTTTATGTTAGGTTGTTATATGCGACGTCTGGTTATACGTAATACACCTCTATAGACTATTTTCCACTAAGTAAATGCTCGGTTGTTCTAGGTGACGCCTGGTTATACAAAATACACCTCTATATACTATTTCCCACTAAGTATATGCTCGGTTGTTATAGGTGACGCCTGGTTTTACATTACACTTCTATATACTATTTTCCACCAAGTATATGCTCGGTTGTTTTAGGTGACGCCTGGTTATACATAATACACCTCTATATACTATTTTCCACCAAGTATATGCTTGGTTGTTATAGGTGACGCCTGGTTATACATAATGCCCCTCTATAGACTAATTTCCAATAAGCATATGCTCGGTTGTTATAGGTGACGCCTGGTTATACATAATAAACCTCGATAGACTATTTGCCACTAAGCATATGGTCGGTTGTTATAGGTGACGCCTGGTTATACATATTACACCTCTATAAACTATTGTACACCAAGTATATGCTCAGTTATTATGAGTGACGCCTGGTTATACATAATACACATCTATATACTATTTTCCAATAAGTACTTGCACGGTTGTTTAAGGTGACGCCTGGTTATACATAATACACCTCTATATACTATTTTCCACTAAGTATATACTCAGTTGTTATAGGTGACGCATGGTTATACATAATAGACCTCTATATACTATTTTCCACTAAGTATATGCTCGGTTGTTATAGGTGACGCCTGGTTATACGTAATACACCTCTATATACTATTTTCCACTAAGTATATACTCGGTTGTTATAGGTGACGCATGGTTATACATAATACACCTCTATATAATATTTTCCACTAAGTATATGCTCGGTTGTTATAGGTGACGCCAGGTTATACATAATACACCTCTATAGACTAATTTCCACTAGGTATATGCTCCGTTGTTTTAGGTGACGCCTAGTTATACAAAATACACCTCTATACAATTTTTTCCACTAAGTATATGCTCGGTTGTTATTGGTGACGCCTGAGTATACATAATACACCTCTATATACTACTTTTCACCAAGTAAATGCTCGGTTTTTATAGGTGACGCCTGGTTATACATAATACACCTTTATATACTATTTTCCACTAAGTATATACTCAGTTGTTATAGGTGACGCATGGTTATACATAATAGACCTCTATATACTATTTTCCACTAAGTATATGCTCGGTTGTTATAGGTGAAGCCTGGTTATACGTAATACACCTCTAAAGACTATTGTCCACCAAGTATATGCTCAGTTATTATGAGTGACGCCTGGTTATACATAATACACCTCTATATACTATTTTCCAATAAGTATTTGCACGGTTGTTTAAGGTGACGCCTGGTTATACATAATACACCTCTATATACTATTTTCCACTAAGTATATACTCGGTTGTTATAGGTGACGCATGGTTATACATAATACACCTCTATATAATATTTTCCACTAAGTATATACTCGGTTGTTATAGGTGACGCATGGTTATACATAATAGACCTCTATATACCATTTTCCACTAAGTATATTCTCGGTTGTTATAGGTGACGCCTGGTTATACATAATACACCTTTATAGACTAATTTCCACTAGGTATATGCTCGGTTGTTATAGGTGACGCCTGGTTATACATAATACACCTCTATATACTATTTTCCACTAAGTATGGGCTCGGGTGTTATAGGCGACGCCTGGTTATATATAATACACTTCTATATACTATTTTCCACTAAGTATATGCTCGGTTGTTATAGGTGACGCCTGATTATACATAATACACCTCTATATACTACTTTCCACCAAGTAAATGCTCGGTTTTATAGGTGACGCCTGGTTATACATAATACACCTCTATATACTATTTTCCACTAAGTATGTGCTCAGTTGTTATAGGTGACGCCTGGTCATACATAATACACTTCTATATACTATTTTCCACTAAGTATATGCTCAGTTGTTATAGGTGACGCCTGGTTATACATAATACGCCTCTATAGACTATTTTTCACTAAGTATATGCTCGGTTGTTATAGGTGACGCCTGGTTATACGTAATACACCTCTATAGACTATTTTCCACAAAGTAAATGCTCGGTTGTTCTAGGTGACGCCTGGTTATACAAAATACACCTCTATATACTATTTTCCACTAAGTATAAGCTCGGTTGTTATAGGTGACGCCTGGTTATACATCATACACCTCTATATACTATTTTCTACTTAGTATATGCGCGGTTGTTATATGTGACGCCTGGTTATAAATAGTACACGTCTATAGACTATGTTCCACTAAGTATATGCTCGGTTGTTATAGGTGAAGCCTGGTTATACATAATACACCTCTATATACTATTTTCCACTAAGTATATGCTCGGTTGTTATAGGTGACGCATGGTTATACATAATAGACCTCAATATACTATTTTCCACTAAGTATATGCTCGGTTGTTATAGGTGACGCCTGGTTATACATAATACACATCTATAGACTAATTTCCACTAGGTATATGCTCCGTTGTTTTAGGTGACGCCTAGTTATACATAATACACCTCTATATACTCTTTTCCACTACGTATATGCTCGGTTGTTATAGGTGACGACTGATTATACATAATACACCTCTGTATACTATTTTCCACCAAGTAAATGCTCGGTTTTTATAGGTGACGCCTGTGTATACATAATACACCTCTATATTTTATTTTCCACTAAGTATATGCTCGGTTGTTATAGGTGACGCCTGGTTGTACATAATACACCTCTATATACTATTTTCCACTAAGTATGTGCTCGGTTGTTATAGGTGACGCCTGGTTATATATAATACACTTCTATATACTATTTTCCACTAAGTATATGCTCAGTTGTTACAGGTGACGCCTGATTATACATAATACACCTCTATAGACTATTGTCAACTAAGTATATGCTCTGGTGTTATAGATGACGCATGGTTATATACATAATACACCTCTATATACTCTTTTCCACTAAGTATATGCTCGGTTGTTATAGGTGACGCCTGATTATACATAATACACCTCTATATACTACTTTCCACCAAGTAAATGCTCGGTTTTATAGGTGACGCCTGGTTATACATAATACACCTCTATATACTATTTTCCACTAAGTATATGCTCAGTTGTTATAGGTGACGCCTGGTTATACATAATACGCCTCTATAGACTATTTTTTCACTAAGTATATGCTCGGTTGTTATAGGTGACGCCTGGTTATACATAATACACCTCTATAGGCTATTGTCAACTAAGTATATGCTCGGGTGTTATAGATGACGCCTGGGTATATACATAATACACCTCTATAGACTATTTTCCACTAAGTTTATGTTCGGTTGTTATAGGCGACGTCTGGTTATACGTAATACACCTCTATAGACTATTTTCCACTAAGTAAATGCTCGGTGTTTCTAGGTGACGCCTGGTTATACAAAATACATCTCTATATACTATTTCCACTAAGTATATGCTCGGTTGTTATAGGTGACGCCTGGTTTTACATTACACTTCTATATACTATTTTATACTAAGTATATGCTCGGTTGTTATAGGTGACGCCTGATTATACATAATACACCTCTATATACTACTTTCCACCAAGTAAATGCTCGGTTTTATAGGTGACGCCTGGTTATACATAATACACCTCTATATACTATTTTCCACTAAGTATGTGCTCGGTTGTTATAGGTGACGCCTGGTTATACATTACACTTCCATATACTATTTTCCACCAAGTATATGCTCGGTTGTTTTAGGTGACGCCTGGTTATACAAAAAAAACATCTATATACTATTTTCCACCAAGTATATGGATTGGTTGTTATAGGTGACACCTGGGTATACATAATACACCTCTATAGACTATTTTCCACTAAGTATATGCTCGGTTGTTATAGGTGACGCCTGGTTATACATAATAAACCCATAATAACTATTGTCCACCAATTATATGCTCGGTTGTTTTAGGTGACGCCTGGTTATACAAAAAAACATCTATATACTGTTTTCCACCAAGTATATGGATTGGTTGTCATAGGTGACGCCTGGGTATACATAATACACCTCTATATACCATTTTCCACTAAGTATATGCTCCGTTGTTTTAGGTGAGGCCTAGTTATACATAATGCACCTCTATATCCTCTTTTCCACTAAGTATATGCTCGGTTGTTATAGGTGACGCCTGGTTATACATTACACTTCTATATACTATTTTCCACCAAGTATATGCTTGGTTGTTATAGGTGACGCCTGGTTATACATAATACACCTCTATAGACTATTTTCCACTAAGCATATGCTCGGTTGTTATAGGTGACGCCTGGTTATACATAATATACCCATAATAAATATTTTCCACCAATTATATGCTCGGTTGTTTTAGGTGACGCCTGGTTATACATAATACATCTCTATAGACTATTGTCCACTAAGTATATGCTCGGTTGTTATAGGTGACGCCTGGTTATACATAATACAACTCTATAGACTATTTTCCACTAAGTATATGATCGGTTGTTATAGGTGACGCCTGGTTGTACATAATACAACTATATTAATTATTTTCATCCAAGTATATGCTCGGATGTTTTAGGTGACGCCTGGTTATACATAATCCACCTCTAAAGACTATTTTACACTAAGCTTATGCTCGGTTGTTATATGTGACGCCTGGTTATACATCATTACAACTCTATAGAATATTTTCAACTAAGTATATGCTCGGTTGTTATAGTTGACGCCTGGTTATACATATTACACCTCTATATACTATTTTCCACTAAGTATGTGCTCGGTTGTTATAGGTGACGCCTGGTTATACATAATACACTTCTATATACTATTTTCCACTAAGTATATGCTCGGTTGTTATAGGTGACGCCTGGTTATACATAATACAACTCTATAGACTATTGTCAACTAAGTATATGTTCGGGTGTTATAGATGACGCCTGGTTATATACATAATACACCTCTATAGACTTTTTTCCACTAAGTTTATGTTCGGTTGTTATAGGCGACGTCTGGTTATACGTAATACACCTCTATAGACTATTTTCCACTAAGTAAATGCTCGGTTGTTCTAGGTGACGCCTGGTTATACAAAATACACCTCTATATACTATTTTCCACTAAGTATATGCTCGGTTGTTATAGGTGACGCATCGTTATACATCACACTTCTATATACTATTTTCCACCAAGTATATGCTCGGTTGTTTTAGGTGACGCCTCGTTATACATAATACACCTCTATATACTATTTTCCACCAAGTATATGCTTGGTTGTTATAGGTGACGCCTGGTTATACATAATACACCTCCTAATACTATTTTCCACTACGTATATGCTCCGTTGATATAGGTGACGCCTGGTTATACATAATATACCCATAATAACTATTTTCCACCAATTATATGCTCGATTGTTTTAGGTGACGCCTGGTTATACATAATACATCTCTAAGACTATTGTCCACTAAGTATATGCTCGGTTGTTATAGGTGACGCCTGGTTATACATAATACACCTCTATAGGCTATTGTCAACTAAGTATATGCTCGGGTGTTATAGATGACGCCTGGGTATATACATAATACACCTCTATAGACTATTTTCCACTAAGTTTATGTTCGGTTGTTATAGGCGACGTCTGGTTATACGTAATACACCTCTATAGACTATTTTCCACTAAGTAAATGCTCGGTGTTTCTAGGTGACGCCTGGTTATACAAAATACATCTCTATATACTATTTCCACTAAGTATATGCTCGGTTGTTATAGGTGACGCCTGGTTTTACATTACACTTCTATATACTATTTTCCACCAAGTATATGCTCGGTGGTTTTAGGTGACGTCTGGTTATACATAATACATCTCTATATACTATTTTCCACCAAGTATATGCTTGGTTGTTATAGGTGACGCCTGGTTATACATCATACACCTCTATATACTATTTTCCACTAAGCATATGCTAGGTTTTTATAGGTGACGCCTGGTTATACATAATGCCCCTCTATAGACTAATTGCCAATAAGCATATGCTCGGTTGTTATAGGTGACGCCTGGTTATATATAATAAACCTCGATAGACTATTTGCCACTAAGTATATGCTCGGTTGTTATAGGTGACGCCTGGTTATACATATTACAACTGTATAGACTATTGTACACCAAGTATATGCTCAGTTATTATGAGTGACGCCTGGTTATACATAATACACCTCTATATACTATTTTCCAATAAGTATTTGCACGGTTGTTTAAGGTGACGCCTGGTTATACATAATACACCTCTATATACTATTTTAAACTAATTATATACTCAGTTGTTATAGGTGACGCATGGTTATACATAATAGACCTCTATATACTATTTTCCACTAAGTATATGCTCGGTTGTTATAGGTGAAGCCTGGTTATACGTAATACACCTCTAAAGACTATTGTCCACCAAGTATATGCTCAGTTATTATGAGTGACGCCTGGTTATACATAATACACCTCTATATACTATTTTCCAATAAGTATTTGCACGGTTGTTTAAGGTGACGCCTGGTTATACATAATACACCTCTATATACTATTTTCCACTAAGTATATACTCGGTTGTTATAGGTGACGCATGGTTATACATAATACACCTCTATATAATATTTTCCACTAAGTATATACTCGGTTGTTATAGGTGACGCATGGTTATACATAATAGACCTCTATATACCATTTTCCACTAAGTATATGCTCGGTTGTTATAGGTGACGCCTGGTTATACATAATACACCTCTATAGACTAATTTCCACTAGGTATATGCTCGGTTGTTATAGGTGACGCCTGGTTATACATAATACACCTCTATATACTATTTTCCACTAAGTATGGGCTCGGGTGTTATAGGCGACGCCTGGTTATATATAATACACTTCTATATACTATTTTCCACTAAGTATATGCTCGGTTGTTATAGGTGACGCCTGATTATACATAATACACCTCTATATACTACTTTCCACCAAGTAAATGCTCGGTTTTATAGGTGACGCCTGGTTATACATAATACACCTCTATATACTATTTTCCACTAAGTATGTGCTCAGTTGTTATAGGTGACGCCTGGTCATACATAATACACTTCTATATACTATTTTCCACTAAGTATATGCTCAGTTGTTATAGGTGACGCCTGGTTATACATAATACGCCTCTATAGACTATTTTTCACTAAGTATATGCTCGGTTGTTATAGGTGACGCCTGGTTATACGTAATACACCTCTATAGACTATTTTCCACAAAGTAAATGCTCGGTTGTTCTAGGTGACGCCTGGTTATACAAAATACACCTCTATATACTATTTTCCACTAAGTATAAGCTCGGTTGTTATAGGTGACGCCTGGTTATACATCATACACCTCTATATACTATTTTCTACTTAGTATATGCGCGGTTGTTATATGTGACGCCTGGTTATAAATAATACACGTCTATAGACTATGTTCCACTAAGTATATGCTCGGTTGTTATAGGTGAAGCCTGGTTATACATAATACACCTCTATATACTATTTTCCACTAAGTATATGCTCGGTTGTTATAGGTGACGCATGGTTATACATAATAGACCTCAATATACTATTTTCCACTAAGTATATGCTCGGTTGTTATAGGTGACGCCTGGTTATACATAATACACCTCTATAGACTAATTTCCACTAGGTATATGCTCCGTTGTTTTAGGTGACGCCTAGTTATACATAATACACCTCTATATACTCTTTTCCACTACGTATATGCTCGGTTGTTATAGGTGACGCCTGATTATACATAATACACCTCTGTATACTATTTTCCACCAAGTAAATGCTCGGTTTTTATAGGTGACGCCTGTGTATACATAATACACCTCTATATTTTATTTTCCACTAAGTATATGCTCGGTTGTTATAGGTGACGCCTGGTTGTACATAATACACCTCTATATACTATTTTCCACTAAGTATGTGCTCGGTTGTTATAGGTGACGCCTGGTTATATATAATACACTTCTATATACTATTTTCCACTAAGTATATGCTCAGTTGTTACAGGTGACGCCTGATTATACATAATACACCTCTATAGACTATTGTCAACTAAGTATATGCTCTGGTGTTATAGATGACGCATGGTTATATACATAATACACCTCTATATACTCTTTTCCACTAAGTATATGCTCGGTTGTTATAGGTGACGCCTGATTATACATAATACACCTCTATATACTACTTTCCACCAAGTAAATGCTCGGTTTTATAGGTGACGCCTGGTTATACATAATACACCTCTATATACTATTTTCCACTAAGTATATGCTCAGTTGTTATAGGTGACGCCTGGTTATACATAATACGCCTCTATAGACTATTTTTCACTAAGTATATGCTCGGTTGTTATAGGTGACGCCTGGTTATACATAATACACCTCTATAGGCTATTGTCAACTAAGTATATGCTCGGGTGTTATAGATGACGCCTGGGTATATACATAATACACCTCTATAGACTATTTTCCACTAAGTTTATGTTCGGTTGTTATAGGCGACGTCTGGTTATACGTAATACACCTCTATAGACTATTTTCCACTAAGTAAATGCTCGGTGTTTCTAGGTGACGCCTGGTTATACAAAATACATCTCTATATACTATTTCCACTAAGTATATGCTCGGTTGTTATAGGTGACGCCTGGTTTTACATTACACTTCTATATACTATTTTCCACCAAGTATATGCTCGGTGGTTTTAGGTGACGCCTGGTTATACATAATACATCTCTATATACTATTTTCCACCAAGTATATGCTTGGTTGTTATAGGTGACGCCTGGTTATACATCATACACCTCTATATACTATTTTCCACTAAGCATATGCTAGGTTTTTATAGGTGACGCCTGGTTATACATAATGCCCCTCTATAGGCTAATTGCCAATAAGCATATGCTCGGTTGTTATAGGTGACGCCTGGTTATATATAATAAACCTCGATAGACTATTTGCCACTAAGTATATGCTCGGTTGTTATAGGTGACGCCTGGTTATACATATTACAACTGTATAGACTATTGTACACCAAGTATATGCTCAGTTATTATGAGTGACGCCTGGTTATACATAATACACCTCTATATACTATTTTCCAATAAGTATTTGCACGGTTGTTTAAGGTGACGCCTGGTTATACATAATACACCTCTATATACTATTTTAAACTAATTATATACTCAGTTGTTATAGGTGACGCATGGTTATACATAATAGACCTCTATATACTATTTTCCACTAAGTATATGCTCGGTTGTTATAGGTGACGCCTGGTTATACGTAATACACCTCTAAAGACTATTGTCCACCAAGTATATGCTCAGTTATTATGAGTGACGCCTGGTTATACATAATACACCTCTATATACTATTTTCCAATAAGTATTTGCACGGTTGTTTAAGGTGACGCCTGGTTATACATAATACACCTCTATATACTATTTTCCACTAAATATACTCGCTTGTTATAGGTGACGCATGGTTATACATAATACACCTCTATATACTATTTCCCACTAAGTATATGCTCGGTTGTTATAGGTGACGCCAGGTTATACATAATAAACCTCTATAGACTAATTTCCACTAGGTATATGCTCCGTTGTTTTATGTGACGCCTAGTTATACATAATAAACCTCTATATACTTTTTTCCACTAAGTATATGCTCGGTTGTTATAGGTGACGCCTGAGTATACATAATACACCTCTATATACTACTTTCCACCAAGTAAATGCTCGGTTTTTATAGGTGACGCCTGGTTATACATAATAAACCTCTATATACTATTTTCCACTAAGTATGTGCTCGGTTGTTATAGGTGACGCCTGGTCATACATAATACACTTCTATATACTATTTTCCACTAAGTGTATGCTCAGTTGTTATAGGTGACGCCTGGTTATACATAATACGCCTCTATAGACTATTTTACACTAAGTATATGCTCGGTTGTTATAGGTGACGCCTGGTTATACATAATACACCTCTATAGACTATTGTCAACTAAGTATATGCTCGGGTGTTATAGATGACGCCTGGTTATATACATAATACACCTCTATAGACTATTTTCCACTAAGTTTATGTTCGGTTGTTATAGGTGACGCCTGGTCATACATAATACACTTCTATATACTATTTTCCACTAAGTATATGCTCAGTTGTTATAGGTGACGCCTGGTTATACATAATACGCCTCTATAGACTATTTTTCACTAAGTATATGCTCGGTTGTTATAGGTGACGCCTGGTTATACATCATACACCTCTATATACTATTTTCTACTTAGTATATGCGCGGTTGTTATATGTGACGCCTGGTTATACATAATACACCTCTATAGACTATGTTCCACTAAGTATATGCTCGGTTGTTATAGGTGACGCCTGGTTATACATAATGCCCCTCTATAGACTATTTTCAACTAAGCATATGCTCGGTTGTTATAGGTGACGCCTGGTTATACATAATAAACCTCGATAGACAATTTGCCACTAAGTATATGCTCGGTTGTTATAGGTGAAGCCTGGTTATACATAATACACCTCTATATACAATTTTCCACTAAGTATATGCTCGGTTGTTATAGGTGACGCATGGTTATACATAATAGACCTCTATATACTATTTTCCACTAAGTTTATGTTCGGTTGTTATAGGAGACGTCTGGTTATACGTAATACACCTCTATAGACTATTTTCCACTAAGTAAATGCTCGGTTATTCTAGGTGACGCCTGGTTATACAAAATACACCTCTATATACTATTTTCCACTAAGTATAAGCTCGGTTGTTATAGGTGACGCCTGGTTATACATCATACTCCTCTATATACTATTATCTACTTAGTATATGCGCGGTTGTTATATGTGACGCCTGGTTATACATAATACACGTCTATAGACTATGGTCCACTAAGTATATGCTCGGTTGTTATAGGTGACGCCTGGTTATACATAATGCCCCTCTATAGACTATTTTCAACTAAGCATATGCTCGGTTGTTATAGGTGACGCCTGGTTATACATATTACACCACTATAAACTATTGTACACCAAGTATATGCTCAGTTATTATGAGTGACGCCTGGTTACACATAATACACATCTATATAATATTTTCCACTAAGTATATGCTCGGTTGTTATAGGTGACGCCAGGTTATACATAATACACCTCTATAGACTAATTTCCACTAGGTATATGCTCCGTTGTTTTAGGTGACGCCTAGTTATACATAATACACCTCTATATAATTTTTTCCACTAAGTATATGCTCGGTTGTTATAGGTGACGCCTGAGTATACATAATACACCTCTATATACTACCTTTCACCAAGTAAATGCTCGGTTTTTATAGGTGACGCCTGGTTATACATAATACACCTTTATATACTATTTTCCACTAAGTATATACTCAGTTGTTAAAGGTGACGCATGGTTATACATAATAGACCTCTATATACTATTTTCCACTAAGTATATGCTCGGTTGTTATAGGTGACGCCTGGTTATACGTAATACACCTCTAAAGACTATTGTCCACCAAGTATATGCTCAGTTATTATGAGTGACGCCTGGTTATACATAATACTCCTCTATATACTATTTTCCAATAAGTATTTGCACGGTTGTTTAAGGTGACGCCTGGTTATACATAATACACCTCTATATAATATTTTCCACTAAGTATATACTCGGTTGTTATAGGTGACGCATGGTTATACATAATACACCTCTATATAATATTTTCCACTAAGTATATACTCGGTTGTTATAGGTGACGCATGGTTATACATAATAGACCTCTATATACCATTTTCCACTAAGTATGGGCTTGGTTGTTATAGGTGACGCCTGGTTATATATAATACACTTCTATAGACTAATTTCCACTAGGTATATGCTCGGTTGTTATAGGTGACGCCTGGTTATACATAATACACCTCTATATACTATTTTCCACTAAGTATGGGCTTGGTTGTTATAGGTGACGCCTGGTTATATATAATACACTTCTATATACTATTTTCCACTAAGTATATGCTCAGTTGTTACAGGTGACGCCTGGTTATACATAATACACCTCTATAGATTAATGTCAACTAAGTATATGCACTGGTGTTATAGATGACGAATGGTTATATACATAATACACCTCTATATACTCTTTTCCACTAAGTATATGCTCGGTTGTTATAGGTGACGCCTGATTATACATAATACACCTCTATATACCACTTTCCACCAAGTAAATGCTCGGTTTTATAGGTGACGCCTGGTTATACATAATACACCTCTATATACTATTTTCCACTAAGTATGTGCTCGGTTGTTATAGGTGACGCCTGGTCATACATAATACACTTCTATATACTATTTTCCACTAAGTATATGCTCAGTTGTTATAGGTGACGCCTGGTTATACATAATACGCCTCTATAGACTATTTTTCACTAAGTATATGCTCGGTTGTTATAGGTGATGCCTGGTTATACGTAATACACCTCTATAGACTATTTTCCACTAAGTAAATGCTCGGTTGTTCTAGGTGACGCCTGGTTATACAAATACACCTCTATATACTATTTTCCACTAAGTATAAGCTCGGTTGTTATAAGTGACGCCTGGTTCTACATCATACACCTCTATATACTATTTTCTACTTAGTATATGCGCGGTTGTTATATGTGACGCCTGGTTATACATAATACACGTCTATAGACTATGTTCCACTAAGTATATGCTCGGTTGTTATAGGTGACGCCTGGTTATACATAATAAACCTCGATAGACAATTTGCCACTAAGTATATGCTCGGTTGTTATAGGTGAAGCCTGGTTATACATAATACACCTCTATATACTATTTTCCACTAAGTATATGGTCGGTTGTTATAGGTGACGCATGGTTATACATAATAGACCTCTATATACTATTTTCCACTAAGTATATGCTCGGTTGTTATAGGTGACGCCTGGTTATACATAATACACCTCTATAGACTAATTTCCACTAGGTATATGCTCCGTTGTTTTAGGTGACGCCTAGTTATACATAATACACCTCTATATATTCTTTTCCACTACGTATATGCTCGGTTGTTATAGGTGACGCCAGTTTATACATAATACACCTCTATAGACTAATTTCCACTAGGTATATGCTCCGTTGTTTTAGGTGACGCCTAGTTATACAAAATACACCTCTATATAATTTTTTCCACTAAGTATATGCTCGGTTGTTATAGGTGACGCCTGAGTATACATAATACACCTTTATATACTACTTTTCACCAAGTAAATGCTCGGTTTTTATAGGTGACGCCTGGTTATACATAATACACCTTTATATACTATTTTCCACTAAGTATATACTCAGTTGTTATAGGTGACGCATGGTTATACATAATAGACCTCTATATACTATTTTCTACTAAGTATATGCTCGGTTGTTATAGGTGACGCCTGGTTATACGTAATACACCTCTAAAGAATATTGTCCACCAAGTATATGCTCAGTTACTATGAGTGACGCCTGGTTATACATAATACACCTCTATATACTATTTTCCAATAAGTATTTGCACGGTTGTTTAAGGTGACGCCTGGTTATACATAATACACCTCTATATACTATTTTCCACTAAGTATATACTCGGTTGTTATAGGTGACGCATGGTTATACATAATACACCTCTATATAATATTTTCCACTAAGTATATACTCGGTTGTTATAGGTGACGCATGGTTATACATAATAGACCTCTATATACCATTTTCCACTAAGTATATGCTCGGTTGTTATAGGTGACGCCTGGTTATACATAATACACCTCTATAGACTAATTTCCACTAGGTATATGCTCGGTTGTTATAGGTGACGCCTGGTTATACATAATAAACCTCTATATACTATTTTCCACTAAGTATGTGCTCGGTTGTTATAGGTGACGCCTGGTTATACATTACACTTCCATATACTATTTTCCACCAAGTATATGCTCGGTTGTTTTAGGTGACGCCTGGTTATACAAAAAAAACATCTATATACTATTTTCCACCAAGTATATGGATTGGTTGTTATAGGTGACACCTGGGTATACATAATACACCTCTATAGACTATTTTCCACTAAGTATATGCTCGGTTGTTATAGGTGACGCCTGGTTATACATAATAGACCTCTATATACTATTTTCCACTAAGTTTATGTTCGGTTGTTATAGGAGACGTCTGGTTATACGTAATACACCTCTATAGACTATTTTCCACTAAGTAAATGCTCGGTTATTCTAGGTGACGCCTGGTTATACAAAATACACCTCTATATACTATTTTCCACTAAGTATAAGCTCGGTTGTTATAGGTGACGCCTGGTTATACATCATACTCCTCTATATACTATTATCTACTTAGTATATGCGCGGTTGTTATATGTGACGCCTGGTTATACATAATACACGTCTATAGACTATGTTCCACTAAGTATATGCTCGGTTGTTATAGGTGACGCCTGGTTATACATAATGCCCCTCTATAGACTATTTTCAACTAAGCATATGCTCGGTTGTTATAGGTGACGCCTGGTTATACATATTACACCACTATAAACTATTGTACACCAAGTATATGCTCAGTTATTATGAGTGACGCCTGGTTACACATAATACACATCTATATAATATTTTCCACTAAGTATATGCTCGGTTGTTATAGGTGACGCCAGGTTATACATAATACACCTCTATAGACTAATTTCCACTAGGTATATGCTCCGTTGTTTTAGGTGACGCCTAGTTATACATAATACACCTCTATATAATTTTTTCCACTAAGTATATGCTCGGTTGTTATAGGTGACGCCTGAGTATACATAATACACCTCTATATACTACCTTTCACCAAGTAAATGCTCGGTTGTTATAGGTGACGCCTGGTTATACATAATACACCTCTATAGACTAATTTCCACTAGGTATATGCTCGGTTGTTATAGGTGACGCCTGGTTATACATATTAAACCTCTATATACTATTTTCCACTAAGTATGGGCTCGGGTGTTATAGGTGACGCCTGGTTATATATAATACACTTCTATATACTATTTTCCACTAAGTATATGCTCGGTTGTTATAGGTGACGCCTGATTATACATAATACACCTCTATATACTACTTTCCACCAAGTAAATGCTCGGTTTTATAGGTGACGCCTGGTTATACATAATACACCTCTATATACTATTTTCCACTAAGTATGTGCTCGGTTGTTATAGGTGACGCCTGGTTATACATTACACTTCCATATACTATTTTCCACCAAGTATATGCTCGGTTGTTTTAGGTGACGCCTGGTTATACAAAAAAAACATCTATATACTATTTTCCACCAAGTATATGGATTGGTTGTTATAGGTGACACCTGGGTATACATAATACACCTCTATAGACTATTTTCCACTAAGTATATGCTCGGTTGTTATAGGTGACGCCTGGTTATACATAATAAACCCATAATAACTATTGTCCACCAATTATATGCTCGGTTGTTTTAGGTGACGCCTGGTTATACAAAAAAAACATCTATATACTGTTTTCCACCAAGTATATGGATTGGTTGTCATAGGTGACGCCTGGGTATACATAATACACCTCTATATACCATTTTCCACTAAGTATATGCTCCGTTGTTTTAGGTGAGGCCTAGTTATACATAATGCACCTCTATATCCTCTTTTCCACTAAGTATATGCTCGGTTGTTATAGGTGACGCCTGGTTATACATTACACTTCTATATACTATTTTCCACCAAGTATATGCTTGGTTGTTATAGGTGACGCCTGGTTATACATAATACACCTCTATAGACTATTTTCCACTAAGCATATGCTCGGTTGTTATAGGTGACGCCTGGTTATACATAATATACCCATAATAACTATTTTCCACCAATTATATGCTCGGTTGTTTTAGGTGACGCCTGGTTATACATAATACATCTCTATAGACTATTGTCCACTAAGTATATGCTCGGTTGTTATAGGTGACGCCTGGTTATACATAATACAACTCTATAGACTATTTTCCACTAAGTATATGATCGGTTGTTATAGGTGACGCCTGGTTGTACATAATACAACTATATTAATTATTTTCATCCAAGTATATGCTCGGATGTTTTAGGTGACGCCTGGTTATACATAATACACCTCTAAAGACTATTTTCCACTAAGCTTATGCTCGGTTGTTATATGTGACGCCTGGTTATACATCATTACAACTCTATAGAATATTTTCAACTAAGTATATGCTCGGTTGTTATAGTTGACGCCTGGTTATACATAATAGACCTCTATATACTATTTTCCACTAAGTATATGCTCGGTTGTTAAAGGTGACGCCTGGTTATACATAATACACCTCTATATACTATTTTCCACCAAGTAAATGCTCGGTTTTTATAGGTGACGCCTGTTTATACATAATACACCTCTATATAATATTTTCAACTAAGTATATGCTCGGTTGTTATAGGTGACGCCTGGTTATACATATTACACCTCTATATACTATTTTCCACTAAGTATGTGCTCGGTTGTTATAGGTGACGCCTGGTTATACATAATACACTTCTATATACTATTTTCCACTAAGTATATGCTCGGTTGTTATAGGTGACGCCTGGTTATACATAATACAACTCTATAGACTATTGTCAACTAAGTATATGTTCGGGTGTTATAGATGACGCCTGGTTATATACATAATACACCTCTATAGACTTTTTTCCACTAAGTTTATGTTCGGTTGTTATAGGCGACGTCTGGTTATACGTAATACACCTCTATAGACTATTTTCCACTAAGTAAATGCTCGGTTGTTCTAGGTGACGCCTGGTTATACAAAATACACCTCTATATACTATTTTCCACTAAGTATATGCTCGGTTGTTATATTTGACACATCGTTATACATCACACTTCTATATACTATTTTCCACCAAGTATATGCTCGGTTGTTTTAGGTGACGCCTCGTTATACATAATACACCTCTATATACTATTTTCCACCAAGTATATGCTTGGTTGTTATAGGTGACGCCTGGTTATACATAATACACCTCCTAATACTATTTTCCACTACGTATATGCTCCGTTGATATAGGTGACGCCTGGTTATACATAATATACCCATAATAACTATTTTCCACCAATTATATGCTCGATTGTTTTAGGTGACGCCTGGTTATACATAATACATCTCTAAGACTATTGTCCACTAAGTATATGCTCGGTTGTTATAGGTGACGCCTGGTTATACATAATACACCTCTATAGGCTATTGTCAACTAAGTATATGCTCGGGTGTTATAGATGACGCCTGGGTATATACATAATACACCTCTATAGACTATTTTCCACTAAGTTTATGTTCGGTTGTTATAGGCGACGTCTGGTTATACGTAATACACCTCTATAGACTATTTTCCACTAAGTAAATGCTCGGTGTTTCTAGGTGACGCCTGGTTATACAAAATACATCTCTATATACTATTTCCACTAAGTATATGCTCGGTTGTTATAGGTGACGCCTGGTTTTACATTACACTTCTATATACTATTTTCCACCAAGTATATGCTCGGTGGTTTTAGGTGACGTCTGGTTATACATATTACAACTGTATAGACTATTGTACACCAAGTATATGCTCAGTTATTATGAGTGACGCCTGGTTATACATAATACACCTCTATATACTATTTTCCAATAAGTATTTGCACGGTTGTTTAAGGTGACGCCTGGTTATACATAATACACCTCTATATACTATTTTAAACTAATTATATACTCAGTTGTTATAGGTGACGCATGGTTATACATAATAGACCTCTATATACTATTTTCCACTAAGTATATGCTCGGTTGTTATAGGTGACGCCTGGTTATACGTAATACACCTCTAAAGACTATTGTCCACCAAGTATATGCTCAGTTATTATGAGTGACGCCTGGTTATACATAATACACCTCTATATACTATTTTCCAATAAGTATTTGCACGGTTGTTTAAGGTGACGCCTGGTTATACATAATACACCTCTATATACTATTTTCCACTAAATATACTCGCTTGTTATAGGTGACGCATGGTTATACATAATACACCTCTATATACTATTTCCCACTAAGTATATGCTCGGTTGTTATAGGTGACGCCAGGTTATACATAATAAACGTCTATAGACTAATTTCCACTAGGTATATGCTCCGTTGTTTTATGTGACGCCTAGTTATACATAATAAACCTCTATATACTTTTTTCCACTAAGTATATGCTCAGTTGTTATAGGTGACGCCTGGTTATACATAATACGCCTCTATAGACTATTTTACACTAAGTATATGCTCGGTTGTTATAGGTGACGCCTGGTTATACATAATACACCTCTATAGACTATTGTCAACTAAGTATATGCTCGGGTGTTATAGATGACGCCTGGTTATATACATAATACACCTCTATAGACTATTTTCCACTAAGTTTATGTTCGGTTGTTATATGCGAAGTCTGGTTATACGTAATACACCTCTATAGACTATTTTCCACTAAGTAAATGCTCGGTTGTTCTAGGTGACGCCTGATTATACATAATACACCTCTATATACTACTTTCCACCAAGTAAATGCTCGGTTTTATAGGTGACGCCTGGTTATACATAATACACCTCTATATACTATTTTCCACTAAGTATGTGCTCGGTTGTTATAGGTGACGCCTGGTCATACATAATACACTTCTATATACTATTTTCCACTAAGTATATGCTCAGTTGTTATAGGTGACGCCTGGTTATACATAATACGCCTCTATAGACTATTTTTCACTAAGTATATGCTCGGTTGTTATAGGTGACGCCTGGTTATACATCATACACCTCTATATACTATTTTCTACTTAGTATATGCGCGGTTGTTATATGTGACGCCTGGTTATACATAATACACCTCTATAGACTATGTTCCACTAAGTATATGCTCGGTTGTTATAGGTGACGCCTGGTTATACATAATGCCCCTCTATAGACTATTTTCAACTAAGCATATGCTCGGTTGTTATAGGTGACGCCTGGTTATACATAATAAACCTCGATAGACAATTTGCCACTAAGTATATGCTCGGTTGTTATAGGTGAAGCCTGGTTATACATAATACACCTCTATATACAATTTTCCACTAAGTATATGCTCGGTTGTTATAGGTGACGCATGGTTATACATAATAGACCTCTATATACTATTTTCCACTAAGTTTATGTTCGGTTGTTATAGGAGACGTCTGGTTATACGTAATACACCTCTATAGACTATTTTCCACTAAGTAAATGCTCGGTTATTCTAGGTGACGCCTGGTTATACAAAATACACCTCTATATACTATTTTCCACTAAGTATAAGCTCGGTTGTTATAGGTGACGCCTGGTTATACATCATACTCCTCTATATACTATTATCTACTTAGTATATGCGCGGTTGTTATATGTGACGCCTGGTTATACATAATACACGTCTATAGACTATGTTCCACTAAGTATATGCTCGGTTGTTATAGGTGACGCCTGGTTATACATAATGCCCCTCTATAGACTATTTTCAACTAAGCATATGCTCGGTTGTTATAGGTGACGCCTGGTTATACATATTACACCACTATAAACTATTGTACACCAAGTATATGCTCAGTTATTATGAGTGACGCCTGGTTACACATAATACACATCTATATAATATTTTCCACTAAGTATATGCTCGGTTGTTATAGGTGACGCCAGGTTATACATAATACACCTCTATAGACTAATTTCCACTAGGTATATGCTCCGTTGTTTTAGGTGACGCCTAGTTATACATAATACACCTCTATATAATTTTTTCCACTAAGTATATGCTCGGTTGTTATAGGTGACGCCTGAGTATACATAATACACCTCTATATACTACCTTTCACCAAGTAAATGCTCGGTTTTTATAGGTGACGCCTGGTTATACATAATACACCTTTATATACTATTTTCCACTAAGTATATACTCAGTTGTTAAAGGTGACGCATGGTTATACATAATAGACCTCTATATACCACTTTCCACCAAGTAAATGCTCGGTTTTATAGGTGACGCCTGGTTATACATAATACACCTCTATATACTATTTTCCACTAAGTATATGCTCGGTTGTTATAGGTGACGCCTGGTTATACGTAATACACCTCTAAAGACTATTGTCCACCAAGTATATGCTCAGTTATTATGAGTGACGCCTGGTTATACATAATACTCCTCTATATACTATTTTCCAATAAGTATTTGCACGGTTGTTTAAGGTGACGCCTGGTTATACATAATACACCTCTATATAATATTTTCCACTAAGTATATACTCGGTTGTTATAGGTGACGCATGGTTATACATAATACACCTCTATATAATATTTTCCACTAAGTATATACTCGGTTGTTATAGGTGACGCATGGTTATACATAATAGACCTCTATATACCATTTTCCACTAAGTATGGGCTTGGTTGTTATAAGTGACGCCTGGTTATATATAATACACTTCTATAGACTAATTTCCACTAGGTATATGCTCGGTTGTTATAGGTGACGCCTGGTTATACATAATACACCTCTATATACTATTTTCCACTAAGTATGGGCTTGGTTGTTATAGGTGACGCCTGGTTATATATAATACACTTCTATATACTATTTTCCACTAAGTATATGCTCAGTTGTTACAGGTGACGCCTGGTTATACATAATACACCTCTATAGATTAATGTCAACTAAGTATATGCACTGGTGTTATAGATGACGAATGGTTATATACATAATACACCTCTATATACTCTTTTCCACTAAGTATATGCTCGGTTGTTATAGGTGACGCCTGATTATACATAATACACCTCTATATACCACTTTCCACCAAGTAAATGCTCGGTTTTATAGGTGACGCCTGGTTATACATAATACACCTCTATATACTATTTTCCACTAAGTATGTGCTCGGTTGTTATAGGTGACGCCTGGTCATACATAATACACTTCTATATACTATTTTCCACTAAGTATATGCTCAGTTGTTATAGGTGACGCCTGGTTATACATAATACGCCTCTATAGACTATTTTTCACTAAGTATATGCTCGGTTGTTATAGGTGATGCCTGGTTATACGTAATACACCTCTATAGACTATTTTCCACTAAGTAAATGCTCGGTTGTTCTAGGTGACGCCTGGTTATACAAATACACCTCTATATACTATTTTCCACTAAGTATAAGCTCGGTTGTTATAGGTGACGCCTGGTTATACATCATACACCTCTATATACTATTTTCTACTTAGTATATGCGCGGTTGTTATATGTGACGCCTGGTTATACATAATACACGTCTATAGACTATGTTCCACTAAGTATATGCTCGGTTGTTATAGGTGACGCCTGGTTATACATAATAAACCTCGATAGACAATTTGCCACTAAGTATATGCTCGGTTGTTATAGGTGAAGCCTGGTTATACATAATACACCTCTATATACTATTTTCCACTAAGTATATGGTCGGTTGTTATAGGTGACGCATGGTTATACATAATAGACCTCTATATACTATTTTCCACTAAGTATATGCTCGGTTGTTATAGGTGACGCCTGGTTATACATAATACACCTCTATAGACTAATTTCCACTAGGTATATGCTCCGTTGTTTTAGGTGACGCCTAGTTATACATAATACACCTCTATATATTCTTTTCCACTACGTATATGCTCGGTTGTTATAGGTGACGCCAGTTTATACATAATACACCTCTATAGATTAATTTCCACTAGGTATATGCTCCGTTGTTTTAGGTGACGCCTAGTTATACAAAATACACCTCTATATAATTTTTTCCACTAAGTATATGCTCGGTTGTTATAGGTGACGCCTGAGTATACATAATACACCTTTATATACTACTTTTCACCAAGTAAATGCTCGGTTTTTATAGGTGACGCCTGGTTATACATAATACACCTTTATATACTATTTTCCACTAAGTATATACTCAGTTGTTATAGGTGACGCATGGTTATACATAATAGACCTCTATATACTATTTTCTACTAAGTATATGCTCGGTTGTTATAGGTGACGCCTGGTTATACGTAATACACCTCTAAAGAATATTGTCCACCAAGTATATGCTCAGTTACTATGAGTGACGCCTGGTTATACATAATACACCTCTATATACTATTTTCCAATAAGTATTTGCACGGTTGTTTAAGGTGACGCCTGGTTATACATAATACACCTCTATATACTATTTTCCACTAAGTATATACTTGGTTGTTATAGGTGACGCATGGTTATACATAATACACCTCTATATAATATTTTCCACTAAGTATATACTCGGTTGTTATAGGTGACGCATGGTTATACATAATAGACCTCTATATACCATTTTCCACTAAGTATATGCTCGGTTGTTATAGGTGACGCCTGGTTATACATAATACACCTCTATAGACTAATTTCCACTAGGTATATGCTCGGTTGTTATAGGTGACGCATGGTTATACATAATAAACCTCTATATACTATTTTCCACTAAGTATGGGCTCGGGTGTTATAGGTGACGCCTGGTTATATATAATACACTTCTATATACTATTTTCCACTAAGTATATGCTCGGTTGTTATAGGTGACGCCTGATTATACATAATACACCTCTATATACTACTTTCCACCAAGTAAATGCTCGGTTTTATAGGTGACGCCTGGTTATACATAATACACCTCTATATACTATTTTCCACTAAGTATGTGCTCGGTTGTTATAGGTGACGCCTGGTTATACATTACACTTCCATATACTATTTTCCACCAAGTATATGCTCGGTTGTTTTAGGTGACGCCTGGTTATACAAAAAAAACATCTATATACTATTTTCCACCAAGTATATGGATTGGTTGTTATAGGTGACACCTGGGTGTACATAATACACCTCTATAGACTATTTTCCACTAAGTATATGCTCGGTTGTTATAGGTGACGCATAGTTATACATAATAAACCCATAATAACTATTGTCCACCAATTATATGCTCGGTTGTTTTAGGTGACGCCTGGTTATACAAAAAAAACATCTATATACTGTTTTCCACCAAGTATATGGATTGGTTGTCATAGGTGACGCCTGGGTATACATAATACACCTCTATATACCATTTTCCACTAAGTATATGCTCCGTTGTTTTAGGTGAGGCCTAGTTATACATAATGCACCTCTATATCCTCTTTTCCACTAAGTATATGCTCGGTTGTTATAGGTGACGCCTGGTTATACATTACACTTCTATATACTATTTTCCACCAAGTATATGCTTGGTTGTTATAGGTGACGCCTGGTTATACATAATACACCTCTATAGACTATTTTCCACTAAGCATATGCTCGGTTGTTATAGGTGACGCCTGGTTATACATAATATACCCATAATAACTATTTTCCACCAATTATATGCTCGGTTGTTTTAGGTGACGCCTGGTTATACATAATACATCTCTATAGACTATTGTCCACTAAGTATATGCTCGGTTGTTATAGGTGACGCCTGGTTATACATAATACAACTCTATAGACTATTTTCCACTAAGTATATGATCGGTTGTTATAGGTGACGCCTGGTTGTACATAATACAACTATATTAATTATTTTCATCCAAGTATATGCTCGGATGTTTTAGGTGACGCCTGGTTATACATAATACACCTCTAAAGACTATTTTCCACTAAGCTTATGCTCGGTTGTTATATGTGACGCCTGGTTATACATCATTACAACTCTATATACTATTTTCCACCAAGTAAATGCTCGGTTTTTATAGGTGACGCCTGTTTATACATAATACACCTCTATATAATATTTTCAACTAAGTATATGCTCGGTTGTTATAGGTGACGCCTGGTTATACATATTACACCTCTATATACTATTTTCCACTAAGTATGTGCTCGGTTGTTATAGGTGACGCCTGGTTATACATAATACACTTCTATATACTATTTTCCACTAAGTATATGCTCGGTTGTTATAGGTGACGCCTGGTTATACATAATACAACTCTATAGACTATTGTCAACTAAGTATATGTTCGGGTGTTATAGATGACGCCTGGTTATATACATAATACACCTCTATAGACTTTTTTCCACTAAGTTTATGTTCGGTTGTTATAGGCGACGTCTGGTTATACGTAATACACCTCTATAGACTATTTTCCACTAAGTAAATGCTCGGTTGTTCTAGGTGACGCCTGGTTATACAAAATACACCTCTATATACTATTTTCCACTAAGTATATGCTCGGTTGTTATAGGTGACGCATCGTTATACATCACACTTCTATATACTATTTTCCACCAAGTATATGCTCGGTTGTTTTAGGTGACGCCTCGTTATACATAATACACCTCTATATACTATTTTCCACCAAGTATATGCTTGGTTGTTATAGGTGACGCCTGGTTATACATAATACACCTCCTAATACTATTTTCCACTACGTATATGCTCCGTTGATATAGGTGACGCCTGGTTATACATAATATACCCATAATAACTATTTTCCACCAATTATATGCTCGATTGTTTTAGGTGACGCCTGGTTATACATAATACATCTCTAAGACTATTGTCCACTAAGTATATGCTCGGTTGTTATAGGTGACGCCTGGTTATACATAATACACCTCTATAGACTATTTTCCACTAAGTATATGCTCGGTTGTTATAGGTGACGTATGGTTGTACATAATACAACTATATTAATTATTTTCCTCCAAGTATATGCTCGGTTGTTTTAGGTGACGCCTGGTTATACATAATACACCTCTAAAGACTATTTTCCACTAAGTATATGCTCGGGTGTTATGTGTGACGCTTGTTATACATCATACACCTCTATACACTATTTTCCACTAAGTATATGCTCGGTTGTTATAGGTGACGCCTGGTTATACATAATACACCTCTATATACTATTTTCCACTAAGCTTATGCTCGGTTGTTATATGTGACGCCTAGTTATACATCATTACACTTCTATAGAATATTTTCTACTAAGTATATGCTCGGTTGTTATAGTTGACGCCTAGTTATACATAATAGACTTCTATATACTATTTTCCACTAAGTATATGCTCGGTTGTTAAAGGTGACGCCTGGTTATACATAATACACCTCTATAGACTAATTTTCACTAGGTATATGCTCCGTTGTTTTAGGTGACGCCTAGTTATACATAATACACCTCTATATACTCTTTTCCACTACGTATATGCTCGGTTGTTATAGGTGACGCCTGATTATACATAATACACCTCTATATACTATTTTCCACCAAGTATATGCTCGGTTGTTTTAGGTGACGCCTGGTTATACATAATACACCTCTATATACTATTTTCCACCAAGTATATGCTTGGTTGTTATAGGTGACGCCTGGTTATACATAATACACCTCTATAGACTATTTTCCACTAAGTATGTGCTCGGTTGTTATAGGTGACGCCTGGTTATACGTAATAAACCCACAATAAGTATTTTCCACCAATTATATGCTCGGTTGTTTTAGGTGACGCCTTTTTATACATAATGCACCTCTATATCCTCTTTTCCACTAAGTATATGCTCGGTTGTTATAGGTGACACCTGATTATACATAATATACGTCCATACACTATTTTCTACCAAGTATATGCTTGGTTTTTATAGGTGACGCCTGGTTATACATAAAGCACCTCTATATACTATTTTCCACTAAGCTTATGCTCGGTTGTTATATGTGACGCCTGGTTATACATCATTACACCTCTATACACTATTGTCTACTAAGTATATGCTCGGTTGTTATAGGTGACGCCTGGTTATACATAATACACCTCCTAATACTATTTTCCACTACGTATATGCTCCGTTGTTATAGGTGACGCCTGGTTATACATAATACACCTCAATATACTATATTCCACCAAGTAAATGCTTGGTTGTTATAGGTGACGCCTGGTTATACATAATACACCTCTATAGACTATTTTCCACTAAGTATATGCTCGGTTGTTATAGGTGACGCCTGGTTATACATAATATACCCATAATAAATATTTTCCACCAATTATATGCTCGGTTGTTTTAGGTGACGCCTGGTTGTACATAATACATCTCTATAGACTATTGTCCACTAAGTATATGCTCGGTTGTTATAGGT
Source organism: Prosapia bicincta (assembly GCA_036971475.1). Lineage (NCBI taxonomy): Eukaryota > Metazoa > Arthropoda > Insecta > Hemiptera > Cercopidae > Prosapia > Prosapia bicincta. The sequence goes on along the minus strand of JBAIZL010000009.1, from coordinate 20,707,751 downwards.
GACGCTTGTTATACATCATACACCTCTATATACAATTTTCCACTAAGCATATGCTCGGTTTTTTTAGGTGACGGCTGGTTAAACATAATACACCTCTATATACTATTTTCCACTAAGTATATGCTCCGTTGTTTTAGGTGACGCCTAGTTATATATAATACAACTCTATATCCTTTTTTCCATTAAGTATATGCTCGGTTGTTATAGGTGACGCCTGGTTATACATAATAGACCTCTATAGACTATGTTCCACTATGTATATGCTCCGTTGTTATAGGTGACGCCTGGTTATACATAATACACCTCTATAGACTATTTTCCACTAAGTATATGCTCGGTTGTTATAGGTGACGCCTGGTTATACATAATATACCCATAATAACTATTTTCCACCAATTATATGCTCGGTTGTTTTAGGTGACGCCTGGTTGTACTTAATACATCTCTATAAACTATTGTCCACTAAGTATATGCTCGGTTGTTATAGGTGACGCTTGTTATACATCATACACCTCTATATACTATTTTCCACTAAGCATATGCTCGGTTTTTTTAGGTGACGGCTGGTTAAACATAATACACCTCTATATACTATTTCCCACTAAGTATATGCTCCGTTGTTTTAGGTGACGCCTAGTTATATATAATACAACTCTATATCCTTTTTTCCATTAAGTATATGCTCGGTTGTTATAGGTGACGCCTGGTTATACATAATACACCTCTATATACTATTTTCCACTAAGCATATGCTCGGTTGGTATAGGTGACGCCTGGTTATACATAATACACCTCTATAGACTATTTTCGACTAAGTATATGCTCGGTTGTTATAGCTGACGCTTGTTATACATCATGCACCTTGCAGCGGCCAGAATGTCCGATGCAAAGAATCATGGTAATTGTACAGAATACCAGAATCAAACCTAACCGGTTCCTCTGAGAGGTTTATTCCTTGAGGCACAGGTCTATGAAATTAGGTTCATAGTCAATGGATAAACCATTACTTTCTTACTGACTTAGCAATTGATGAAAAGAAAGGGCCAAAGTAAGGCAGGAGAAAAAGACGGTAAGAACCTCTATACACTATTTTCCACTAAGCATATGCTCGGTTTTTATACGTGACGCCTGGTTATACACAATACACCTCTATATACTATTTTCCACTAAGTATATGCTCGGTTTTTATAGGTGACGGCTGGTTATACATAATACACCTCTATATCCTATCTTCCACTAAGTATATGCTCGGTTGTTATATGTGACGCATGGTTATAATAATACACCTCCTAATACTATTTTCCACTAAGTATATGCTCGGTTGTTGTAGGTGACGCCTGGTTATACATAATACACCTCTATATACTATTTTCCACTAAGTATATTCTCGTTTGTTATAGGTGACGCCATGTTATACATAATACACCTCTATAGACTATTTTCCACTAGTATATGCTCGGTTGTTATGGGTGACGCCTGGTTATACATAATACACCTCTATATACTATTTTCCACTAAGCATAGGCTTGATTGTTATAGGTGACGCCTGGTTATACATAATACACCTCTATATACTATTTTCCACTTAGTATATGCTCCGTTGTTTTAGGAGACGCCTAGTTATACATAATACACCTCTATATCCTCTTTTCCACTAAGTATATGCTCGGTTGTTATGAGTGACACCTGATTATACATAATACACCTCTATACATTATTTTCTTACAAGTATATGCTCGGTTTTTATAGGTGACGCCTGGTTATATATAATACACCTCTATAGACTATTGTTAACTAAGTATATGCTCGGGTGTTATAGATGACGCCTAATTATACATAATAAACCTATATTAACTATTTTCCACTAATTATATGCTGTGTTGTTTTAGGTGACGCCTGGTTATATATAATACACCTCTATAGACTATTTTCCACTAAGTATATGCTCGGTTGTTATAGGTGACGCCTAGTTATACATCATTCACCTCTATATACTATTTTCCATTAAGCATATGCTCGGTTTTTATACGTGACGCCTGGTTATACATAATACAAATCTATATACTATTTTCCACTAAGTATATGCTCGGTTTTTATAGGTGACGGCTGGTTATACATAATACACCTCTATATACTATCATCCACTAAGTATATGCTCGGTTGTTATAGGTGACGCTCGGTTAAAATAATACACCTCCTAATACTATTTTCCACTAAGTATATGCTCGGTTGTTGTAGGTGACGCCTGGTTATACATAATACACCTCTATAGACTATTTTCCACTAAGTATATTCTCGTTTGTTATAGGTGACGCCTTGTTATACATTATAAGCCTCTATAGACTATTTTCCACTAAGTATATGCTCGGTTGTTATAGGTGACGCCTGGTTATACATAATACACCTCTATATACTATTTTCCAGCAAGGATATGCTAGGTTGTTATAGGCGACGCCTGCTTATACGTAATACAACTCTATAGAATATTTTCCACTAAGTATATGCTCGGTTGTTATAGGTGACGCCTGGTTATACATAATACACCTCTATATACTATTTTCCACTAAGTATATGCTCGGTTGTTATAGGTGACGCCTGGTTATACATAATACACCTCTATATACTATTTTCTACTACGTATATGCTCGGTTTTATAGATGACGCCTGGTTATATATATATTATACCTCTATAGAATATTTTCCACTACGTATATGCTCGGTTGTTATAGGCGACGCCTGGTCATACGTAATACACCTCTATAGAATATGTTTCACAAAGTATATGCTCGGTTGTTATAGGTGACACGTGATTATACATAATACACCTCTATAGACTATTTTCCACTAAGTATATGCTCTGTTGTTATAGGTGACGTCTGGTTATACATAATGGACCTCTATAGACTATTTTCCACTGTGTTAATATTCCGTTGTTATAGGTGACGCCTGGTTATAAATAATACAACTCTATATAATTTTTCCACTAAGTATATGCTCGGTTGTTATAGGTAACGCCTGATTATACACAATACACCCCTATATACCATTTTCCACTAAGTATGTGCTCGGTTGTTATAGGTGACGCCTGGTTATACATTACACTTCTATATACTATTTTCCACCAAGTATATGCTCGGTTGTTTTAGGTGACGCCTGGTTATACAAAAAACACATCTATATAATATTTTCCACCAAGTATATGGATTGGTTGTTATAAGCGACGCCTGGGTATACATAATACACCTCTATAGACTATTTTCCACTAAGTATATGCTCGGTTGTTATAGGTGACGCCTGGTTATACATAATAAACCCATAATAACTATTGTCCACCAATTATATGCTCGGTTGTTTTAGGTGACGCCTGGTTATACATAATACACCTCTATATACCATTTTCCATTAAGTATATGCTCCGTTGTTTTAGGTGAGGCCTAGTTATACATAATGCACCTCTATATCCTCTTTTCCACTAAGTATATGCTCGGTTGTTATAGGTGACACCTGATTATACATAATACACGTCTATACACTATTTTCTACCAAGTATATGCTAGGTTGTTATAGGTGACGCCTGGTTATACATAATACACCTCTATAGACTATGTTCCACTATGTATATGCTCCGTTGTTATAGGTGACGCCTGGTTATACATAATACACCTCCTAATACAATTGTCCACTAAGTATATCCTCGGTTGTTATAATTGTCGGATAGTTATACATAATACACCTCCTAATACTATTTTCCACTACGTATATGCTCCGTTGTTATAGGTGACGCCTGGTCATACATAATACACCTCTATATACTATTTTCCACCAAGTATATGCTAGGTTGTTATAGGTGACGCCTGGTTATACATAATACACCTCTATAGACTATGTTCCACTATGTATATGCTCCGTTGTTATAGGTGACGCCTGGTTATACATAATACACCTCCTAATACAATTGTCCACTAAGTATATCCTCGGTTGTTATAATTGTCGGATAGTTATACATAATACACCTCTATAGAATATTTTCCACTAAGTATATGCTCGGTTGTTATAAGTGACGCCTGGTTATACATTACACTTCTATATACTATTTTCCACCAAGTATATGCTCGGTTGTTATGTGTGACGCTTGTTATACATCATACACCTCTATACACTATTTTCCACTAAGTATATGCTCGGTTGTTATAGGTGACGCATGGTTATACATTACACTTCTATATACTATTTTCCACAAAGTATATGCTCGGTTGTTTTAGGTGACGCCTGGTTATACATAATACACCTCTATATACTATTTCCCACCAAGTATATGCTTGGTTGTTATACGTGACGCCTGGTCATACATAATACACCTCTATAGACTATTTTCCACTAAGTATATGCTCGGTTGTTATAGGTGACGCCTGGTTATACATAATATACCCATAATAACTATTTTCCACCAATTATATGCTCGGTTGTTTTAGGTGACGCCTGGTTTTACATAATACATCTCTATAGACTATTGTCCACTAAGTATATGCTCGGTTGTTATAGGTGACGCCTGGTTATACATAATACACCTCTATAGACTATTTTCCACTAAGTATATGCTCGGTTGTTATAGGTGACGCCTGGTTGTACATAATACAACTATATTAATTATTTTCCTCCTAGTATATGCTCGGTTGTTTTAGGTGACGCCTGGTTATACATAATACACCTCTAAAGACTATTTTCCACTAAGCTTATGCTCGGTTGTTATATGTGAAGCCTGGATATACATCATTACAACTCTATAGAATATTTTCAACTAAGTATATGCTCGGTTGTTATAGTTGACGCCTGGTTATACATAATAGACCTCTATATACTATTTTTCACTAAGTATATGCTCGGTTGTTAAAGGTGACGCCTGGTTATACATAATACACCTCTATAGACTAATTTCCACTAGGTATATGCTCCGTTGTTTTAGGTGACGCCTAGTTATACATAATACACCTCTATATACTCTTTTCCACTACGTATATGCTCGGTTGTTATAGGTGACGCCTGATTATACATAATACACCTCTATATACTATTTTCCACCACGTAAATGCTCGGTTTTTATAGGTGACGCCTGTTTATACATAATACACCTCTATATAATATTTTCAACTAAGTATATGCTCGGTTGTTATAGGTGACGCCTGGTTATACATATTACACCTCTATATACTATTTTCCACTAAGTATGTGCTCGGTTGTTATAGGTGACGCCTGGGTATACATAATACACTTCTATATACTATTTTCCACTAAGTATATGCTCAGGTGTTATAGGTGACGCCTGGTTATACATAATACTCCTCTATAGACTATTGTCAACTAAGTATATGCTCGGGTGTTATAGATGACGCCTGGTTATATACATAATACACCTCTATAGACTATTTTCCACTAAGTTTATGTTCGGTTGTTATAGGCGACGTCTGGTTATACGTAATACACCTCTATAGACTATATTCCACTAAGTAAATGCTCGGTTGTTCTAGGTGACGCCTGGTTATACATAATACACATCTATATACTATTTTCCACTAAGTATATGCTCGGTTGTTATAGGTGACGCATGGTTATACATCACACTTCTATATACTATTTTCCACCAAGTATATGCTCGGTTGTTTTAGGTGACGCCTGGTTATACATAATACACCTCTATATACTATTTTCCACCAAGTATATGCTTGGTTGTTATAGGTGACGCCTGGTTATACATAATACACCTCTATAGACTATTTTCCACTAAGTATGTGCTCGGTTGTTATAGGTGACGCCTGGTTATACGTAATAAACCCATAATAACAATTTTCCACCAATTATATGCTCGGTTGTTTTAGGTGACGCCTTTTTATACATAATACACCTCTATAGACTATTTTCCACTAAGTATATGCTCGGTTGTTATAGTTGACGCCTGGTTATACGTAATACAACTATATTAATTATTTTCCACTAAGTATGTGCTCGGTTGTTATAGGTGACGCCTGGTTATACATTACACTTCTATATACTATTTTCCACCAAGTATATGGATTGGTTGTTATAGGTGACGCCTGGGTATACATAATACACCTCTCTAGACTATTTTCCACTAAGTATATGCTCAGTTGTTATAGGTGACGCCTGGTTATACATAATAAACCCATAATAACTATTTTCCACCAATTACATGCTCGGTTATTTTAGGTGACGCCTGGTTATACATAATACACCTCTATATACCATTTTCCACTAAGTATATGCTCCGTTGTTTTAGGTGAGGCCTAGTTATACATAATGCATCTCTATATCCTCTTTTCCACTAAGTATATGCTCGGTTGTTATAGGTGACACCTGATTATACATATTACACGTCTATACACTATTTTCTACCAAGTATATGCTTGGTTTTTATAGGTGACGCCTGGTTATACATAAAGCACCTCTATATACTATTTTCCACTAAGCTTATGCTCGGTTGTTATATGTGACGCCTGGTTATACATCATTACACCTCTATACACTATTTTCTACTAAGTATATGCTCGGTTGTTATAGGTGACGCCTGGTTGTACATAATACACCTCCTAATACTATTTTCCACTACGTATATGCTCCGTTGTTATAGGTGACGCCTGGATATACATAATATACCCATAATAACTATTTTCCACCAATTATATGCTCGATTGTTTTAGGTGACGCCTGGTTATACATAATACACCTCTATATACTATTTCCCACCAAGTATATGCTTGGTTGTTATACGTGACGCCTGGTCATACATAATACACCTCTATAGACTATTTTCCACTAAGTATATGCTCGGTTGTTATAGGTGACGCCTGGTTATACATAATATACCCATAATAACTATTTTCCACCAATTATATGCTCGGTTGTTTTAGGTGACGCCTGGTTTTACATAATACATCTCTATAGACTATTGTCCACTAAGTATATGCTCGGTTGTTATAGGTGACGCCTGGTTATACATAATACACCTCTATAGACTATTTTCCACTAAGTATATGCTCGGTTGTTATAGGTGACGCCTGGTTGTACATAATACAACTATATTAATTATTTTCCTCCTAGTATATGCTCGGTTGTTTTAGGTGACGCCTGGTTATACATAATACACCTCTAAAGACTATTTTCCACTAAGCTTATGCTCGGTTGTTATATGTGAAGCCTGGTTATACATCATTACAACTCTATAGAATATTTTCAACTAAGTATATGCTCGGTTGTTATAGTTGACGCCTGGTTATACATAATGGACCTCTATATACTATTTTTCACTAAGTATATGCTCGGTTGTTAAAGGTGACGCCTGGTTATACATAATACACCTCTATAGACTAATTTCCACTAGGTATATGCTCCGTTGTTTTAGGTGACGCCTAGTTATACATAATACACCTTTATATACTCTTTTCCATTACGTATATGCTCGGTTGTTATAGGTGACGCCTGATTATACATAATACACCTCTATATACTATTTTCCACCACGTAAATGCTCGGTTTTTATAGGTGACGCCTGTTTATACATAATACACCTCTATATAATATTTTCAACTAAGTATATGCTCGGTTGTTATAGGTGACGCCTGGTTATACATATTACACCTCTATATACTATTTTCCACTAAGTATGTGCTCGGTTGTTATAAGTGACGCCTGGTTATACATAATACACTTCTATATACTATTTTCCACTAAGTATATGCTCAGGTGTTATAGGTGACGCCTGGTTATACATAATACTCCTCTATAGACTATTGTCAACTAAGTATATGCTCGGGTGTTATAGATGACGCCTGGTTATATACATAATACACCTCTATAGACTATTTTCCACTAAGTTTATGTTCGGTTGTTATAGGCGACGTCTGGTTATACGTAATACACCTCTATAGACTATATTCCACTAAGTAAATGCTCGGTTGTTCTAGGTGACGCCTGGTTATACATAATACACATCTATATACTATTTTCCACTAAGTATATGCTCGGTTGTTATAGGTGACGCATGGTTATACATCACACTTCTATATACTATTTTCCACCAAGTATATGCTCGGTTGTTTTAGGTGACGCCTGGTTATACATAATACACCTCTATAGACTATTTCCCACTAAGTATGTGCTCGGTTGTTATAGGTGACGCCTGGTTATACGTAATAAACCCATAATAACTATTTTCCACCAATTATATGCTCGGTTGTTTTAGGTGACGCCTTTTTATACATAATACACCTCTATAGACTATTTTCCACTAAGTATATGCTCGGTTGTTATAGTTGACGCCTGGTTATACGTAATACAACTATATTAATTATTTTCCACTAAGTATGTGCTCGGTTGTTATAGGTGACGCCTGGTTATACATTACACTTCTATATACTATTTTCCACCAAGTATATGGATTGGTTGTTATAGGTGACGCCTGGGTATACATAATACACCTCTCTAGACTATTTTCCACTAAGTATATGCTCAGTTGTTATAGGTGACGCCTGGTTATACATAATAAACCCATAATAACTATTTTCCACCAATTACATGCTCGGTTATTTTAGGTGACGCCTGGTTATACATAATACACCTCTATATACCATTTTCCACTAAGTATATGCTCCGTTGTTTTAGGTGAGGCCTAGTTATACATAATGCATCTCTATATCCTCTTTTCCACTAAGTATATGCTCGGTTGTTATAGGTGACACCTGATTATACATATTACACGTCTATACACTATTTTCTACCAAGTATATGCTTGGTTTTTATAGGTGACGCCTGGTTATACATAAAGCACCTCTATATACTATTTTCCACTAAGCTTATGCTCGGTTGTTATATGTGACGCCTGGTTATACATCATTACACCTCTATACACTATTTTCTACTAAGTATATGCTCGGTTGTTATAGGTGACGCCTGGTTGTACATAATACACCTCCTAATACTATTTTCCACTACGTATATGCTCCGTTGTTATAGGTGACGCCTGGATATACATAATATACCAATAATAACTATTTTCCACCAATTATATGCTCGATTGTTTTACGTGACGCCTGGTTATACATAATACATCTCTATAGACTATTGTCCACTAAGTATGTGCTCGGTTGTTATAGGTGACGCCTGGTTATACATAATACACCTCTATAGACTATTTTCCACTAAGTATATGCTCGGTTGTTATAGGTGACGCCTGGTTGTACGTAATACAACTATATTAATTATTTTCCTCCAAGTATATGCTCGGTTGTTTTAGGTGACGCCTGGTTATACATAATACACCTCTAAAGACTATTTTCCACTAAGTATATGCTCGGTTGTTATGTGTGACGCTTGTTATACATCATACACCTCTATACACTATTTTCCACTAAGTATATGTTCGGTTGTTATATGTGACGCCTGGTTATACATAATAGACCTCTATAGACTATGTTCCACTAAGTATATGCTCGGTTGTTATAGGTGAAGCTTGTTATACATCATACACCTCTATATACTATTTTCCACTAAGCATATGCTCGGTTTTTTTAGGTGACGGCTGGTTAAACATAATACACCTCTATATACTATTTTCCACTAAGCATATGCTCGGTTGTTTTAGGTGACGCCTAGTTATATATAATACAACTCTATATCCTTTTTTCCATTAAGTATATGCTCGGTTGTTATAAGTGACGCCTGGTTATACATAATACACCTCTATATACTATTTTCCACTAACCATATGCTCGGTTGTTATAGGTGACGCCTGGTTATACATAATACACCTCTATAGACTATTTTCGACTAAGTATATGCTCGGTTGTTATAGGTGACGCTTGTTATACATCATGCACCTTGCAGCGGCCAGAATGTCCGATGCAAAGAATCAGGGTAATTGTACAGAATACCAGAATCAAACCTAACCGGTTCCTCTGAGAGGTTTATTCCTTGAGGCACAGGTCTATGAAATTAGGTTCGTAGTCAATGGATAAACCATTACTTTCTTACTGACTTAGCAATTGATGAAAAGAAAGGGCCAAAGTAAGGCAGGAGAAAAAGACGGTAAGAACCTCTATATACTATTTTCCACTAAGCATATGCTCGGTTATTATACGTGACGCCTGGTTATACATAATACACCTCTATATACTATTTTCCACTAAGCTTATGCTCGGTTGTTATATGTGACGCCTGGTTATACATCATTACACCTCTATACACTATTTTCTACTAAGTATATGCTCGGTTGTTATAGGTGACGCCTGGTTGTACATAATACACCTCCTAATACTATTTTCCACTACGTATATGCTCCGTTGTTATAGGTGACGCCTGGATATACATAATATACCCATAATAACTATTTTCCACCAATTATATGCTCGATTGTTTTAGGTGACGCCTGGTTATACATAATACACCTCTATATACTATTTCCCACCAAGTATATGCTTGGTTGTTATACGTGACGCCTGGTCATACATAATACACCTCTATAGACTATTTTCCACTAAGTATATGCTCGGTTGTTATAGGTGACGCCTGGTTATACATAATATACCCATAATAACTATTTTCCACCAATTATATGCTCGGTTGTCTTAGGTGACGCCTGGTTTTACATAATACATCTCTATAGACTATTGTCCACTAAGTATATGCTCGGTTGTTATAGGTGACGCCTGGTTATACATAATACACCTCTATAGACTATTTTCCACTAAGTATATGCTCGGTTGTTATAGGTGACGCCTGGTTGTACATAATACAACTATATTAATTATTTTCCTCCTAGTATATGCTCGGTTGTTTTAGGTGACGCCTGGTTATACATAATACACCTCTAAAGACTATTTTCCACTAAGCTTATGCTCGGTTGTTATATGTGAAGCCTGGTTATACATCATTACAACTCTATAGAATATTTTCAACTAAGTATATGCTCGGTTGTTATAGTTGACGCCTGGTTATACATAATGGACCTCTATATACTATTTTTCACTAAGTATATGCTCGGTTGTTAAAGGTGACGCCTGGTTATACATAATACACCTCTATAGACTAATTTCCACTAGGTATATGCTCCGTTGTTTTAGGTGACGCCTAGTTATACATAATACACCTTTATATACTCTTTTCCATTACGTATATGCTCGGTTGTTATAGGTGACGCCTGGTTATACATAATACACCTCTATATACTATTTTCCACCACGTAAATGCTCGGTTTTTATAGGTGACGCCTGTTTATACATAATACACCTCTATATAATATTTTCAACTAAGTATATGCTCGGTTGTTATAGGTGACGCCTGGTTATACATATTACACCTCTATATACTATTTTCCACTAAGTATGTGCTCGGTTGTTATAAGTGACGCCTGGTTATACATAATACACTTCTATATACTATTTTCCACTAAGTATATGCTCAGGTGTTATAGGTGACGCCTGGTTATACATAATACTCCTCTATAGACTATTGTCAACTAAGTATATGCTCGGGTGTTATAGATGACGCCTGGTTATATACATAATACACCTCTATAGACTATTTTCCACTAAGTTTATGTTCGGTTGTTATAGGCGACGTCTGGTTATACGTAATACACCTCTATAGACTATATTCCACTAAGTAAATGCTCGGTTGTTCTAGGTGACGCCTGGTTATACATAATACACATCTATATACTATTTTCCACTAAGTATATGCTCGGTTGTTATAGGTGACGCATGGTTATACATCACACTTCTATATACTATTTTCCACCAAGTATATGCTCGGTTGTTTTAGGTGACGCCTGGTTATACATAATACACCTCTATAGACTATTTCCCACTAAGTATGTGCTCGGTTGTTATAGGTGACGCCTGGTTATACGTAATAAACCCATAATAACTATTTTCCACCAATTATATGCTCGGTTGTTTTAGGTGACGCCTTTTTATACATAATACACCTCTATAGACTATTTTCCACTAAGTATATGCTCGGTTGTTATAGTTGACGCCTGGTTATACGTAATACAACTATATTAATTATTTTCCACTAAGTATGTGCTCGGTTGTTATAGGTGACGCCTGGTTATACATTACACTTCTATATACTATTTTCCACCAAGTATATGGATTGGTTGTTATAGGTGACGCCTGGGTATACATAATACACCTCTCTAGACTATTTTCCACTAAGTATATGCTCAGTTGTTATAGGTGACGCCTGGTTATACATAATAAACCCATAATAACTATTTTCCACCAATTACATGCTCGGTTATTTTAGGTGACGCCTGGTTATACATAATACACCTCTATATACCATTTTCCACTAAGTATATGCTCCGTTGTTTTAGGTGAGGCCTAGTTATACATAATGCATCTCTATATCCTCTTTTCCACTAAGTATATGCTCGGTTGTTATAGGTGACACCTGATTATACATATTACACGTCTATACACTATTTTCTACCAAGTATATGCTTGGTTTTTATAGGTGACGCCTGGTTATACATAAAGCACCTCTATATACTATTTTCCACTAAGCTTATGCTCGGTTGTTATATGTGACGCCTGGTTATACATCATTACACCTCTATACACTATTTTCTACTAAGTATATGCTCGGTTGTTATAGGTGACGCCTGGTTGTACATAATACACCTCCTAATACTATTTTCCACTACGTATATGCTCCGTTGTTATAGGTGACGCCTGGATATACATAATATACCAATAATAACTATTTTCCACCAATTATATGCTCGATTGTTTTACGTGACGCCTGGTTATACATAATACATCTCTATAGACTATTGTCCACTAAGTATGTGCTCGGTTGTTATAGGTGACGCCTGGTTATACATAATACACCTCTATAGACTATTTTCCACTAAGTATATGCTCGGTTGTTATAGGTGACGCCTGGTTGTACGTAATACAACTATATTAATTATTTTCCTCCAAGTATATGCTCGGTTGTTTTAGGTGACGCCTGGTTATACATAATACACCTCTAAAGACTATTTTCCACTAAGTATATGCTCGGTTGTTATGTGTGACGCTTGTTATACATCATACACCTCTATACACTATTTTCCACTAAGTATATGTTCGGTTGTTATATGTGACGCCTGGTTATACATAATAGACCTCTATAGACTATGTTCCACTAAGTATATGCTCGGTTGTTATAGGTGAAGCTTGTTATACATCATACACCTCTATATACTATTTTCCACTAAGCATATGCTCGGTTTTTTTAGGTGACGGCTGGTTAAACATAATACACCTCTATATACTATTTTCCACTAAGCATATGCTCGGTTGTTTTAGGTGACGCCTAGTTATATATAATACAACTCTATATCCTTTTTTCCATTAAGTATATGCTCGGTTGTTATAGGTGACGCCTGGTTATACATAATACACCTCTATATACTATTTTCCACTAACCATATGCTCGGTTGTTATAGGTGACGCCTGGTTATACATAATACACCTCTATAGACTATTTTCGACTAAGTATATGCTCGGTTGTTATAGGTGACGCTTGTTATACATCATGCACCTTGCAGCGGCCAGAATGTCCGATGCAAAGAATCAGGGTAATTGTACAGAATACCAGAATCAAACCTAACCGGTTCCTCTGAGAGGTTTATTCCTTGAGGCACAGGTCTATGAAATTAGGTTCGTAGTCAATGGATAAACCATTACTTTCTTACTGACTTAGCAATTGATGAAAAGAAAGGGCCAAAGTAAGGCAGGAGAAAAAGACGGTAAGAACCTCTATATACTATTTTCCACTAAGCATATGCTCGGTTATTATACGTGACGCCTGGTTATACATAATACACCTCTATATACTATTTTCCACTAAGTATATGCTCGGTTTTTATAGGTGACGGCTGGTTATACATAATACACCTCTATATACTACCTTCCACTAAGTATATGCTCGGTTGTTATATGTGACGCATGGTTATAATAATACACCTCCTAATACTATTTTCCACTAAGTATATGCTCGGTTGTTGTAGGTGACGCCTGGTTATACATAATACACCTCTATATACTATTTTCCACTAAGTATATTCTCGTTTGTTATAGGTGACGCCTTGTTATACATAATACACCTCTATATACTATATTCCACCAAGTATATGCTTGGTTGTTATAGGTGACGCCTGGTTATACATAATACACCTCTATAGACTATTTTCCAATAAGCATATGCTCCGTTGTTATAGGTGACGCCTGATTATACATAATACACCTCTATATACTATATTCCACCAAGTATATGCTTGGTTGTTATAGGTGACGCCTGGTTATACATAATACACCTCTATAGACTATTTTCCACTAAGTATATGCTCTGTTGTTATAGGTGACACCTGGTTATACATAATATATCTCTATAGACTATGTTCCACTATGTATATGCTCCGTTGTTATAGGTGACGCCTGGTTATACATAATACACCTCTATATACAATTTTCCACTAAGTATATCCTCGGTTGTTATAATTGTCGGATAGTTATACATAATACACCTCTATAGATTATTTTCCACTAAGTATATGCTCGGTTGTTATAGTTGACGCCTGGTTATACATTACACTTCTATATACTATTTTCCACCAAGTATATGCTCGGTTGTTTTAGGTGACGCCTGGCTATACATAATACACCTCTATATACTATTTTCCACCAAGTATATGCTTGGTTGTTATAGGTGACGCCTGGTTATACATAATATACCCATATTAACTATTTTCCACCAATTGTATGCTCGGTTGTTTTAGGTGACGCCTGGTTGTACATAATACATCTCTATAGACTATTGTCCACTAAGTATATGCTCGGTTGTTATAGGTGACGCTTGTTATACATCATACACCTCTATATACTATTTTCCACTAAGCATATGCTCGGTTTTTATAGGTGACGGCTGGTTAAACATAATACACCTCTATAGACTATTTTCGAATAAGTATATGCTCGGTTGTTATAGGTGACGCTTGTTATACATCATGCACCTTGCAGCGGCCAGAATGTCCGATGCAAAGAATCAGGGTAATTGTACAGAATACCAGAATCAAACCTAACCGGTTCCTCTGAGAGGTTTATTCCTTGAGGCACAGGTCTATGATATTAGGTTCGTAGTCAATGGATAAACCATTACTTTCTTACTGACTTAGCAATTGATGAAAAGAAAGGGCCAAAGGAGAAAAAGACGGTAAGAACCTCTATATACTATTTTCCACTAAACATATGCTCGGTTTTTATACGTGACGCCTGGTTATACATAATACACCTCTATATACTATTTTCCACTAAGTATATGCTCGGTTTTTATAGGTGACGGCTGGTTATACATAATACACCTCTATATACTATCTTCCACTAAGTATATGCTCGGTTGTTATATGTGACGCATGGTTATAATAATACACCTCCTAATACTATTTTCCACTAAGTATATGCTCGGTTGTTGTAGGTGACGCCTGGTTATACATAATACACCTCTATATACTATTTTCCACTAAGTATATTCTCGTTTGTTATAGGTGACGCCTTGTTATACATAATACACCTCTATAGACTATTTTCCACTAAGTATATGCTCGGTTGTTATGGGTTACGCCTGGTTATACATAATACACCTCTATATACTATTTTCCACTAAGCATAGGCTCGATTGTTATAGGTGACGCCTGGTTATACATAATACACCTCTATATACTATTTTCCACTTAGTATATGCTCCGTTGTTTTAGGAGACGCCTAGGTATACATAATACACCTCTATATCCTCTTTTCCACTAAGTATATGCTCGGTTGTTATGAGTGACACCTGATTATACATAATACACCTCTATACATTATTTTCTATCAAGTATATGCTCGGTTTTTATAGGTGACGCCTGGTTATATATAATACACCTCTATAGACTATTGTTAACTAAGTATATGCTCGGGTGTTATAGATGACGCCTGGTTATACATAATAAACCTATATTAACTATTTTCCACTAATTATATGCTGTGTTGTTTTAGGTGACGCCTGGTTATACATAATACACCTCTAAAGACTATTTTCCACTAAGCTTATGCTCGGTTGTTATATGTGAAGCCTGGTTATACATCATTACAACTCTATAGAATATTTTCAACTAAGTATATGCTCGGTTGTTATAGTTGACGCCTGGTTATACATAATGGACCTCTATATACTATTTTTCACTAAGTATATGCTCGGTTGTTAAAGGTGACGCCTGGTTATACATAATACACCTCTATAGACTAATTTCCACTAGGTATATGCTCCGTTGTTTTAGGTGACGCCTAGTTATACATAATACACCTCTATATACTCTTTTCCATTACGTATATGCTCGGTTGTTATAGGTGACGCCTGATTATACATAATACACCTCTATATACTATTTTCCACCACGTAAATGCTCGGTTTTTATAGGTGACGCCTGTTTATACATAATACACCTCTATATAATATTTTCAACTAAGTATATGCTCGGTTGTTATAGGTGACGCCTGGTTATACATATTACACCTCTATATACTATTTTCCACTAAGTATGTGCTCGGTTGTTATAGGTGACGCCTTGTTATACATAATACGCCTCTATAGACTATTTTTCACTAAGTATATTCTCGGTTGTTATAGGTGACGCCTGGTTATACATAATACACCTCTATAGACTATTGTCAACTAAGTATATGCTCAATTGTTATAGATGACGCCTGGTTATATACATAATATAACTCTATAGAATATTTTCCACTGAGTATATGCTCGGTTGTTATAGGCGACGCCTGGTCATACGTAATACACCTCTATAGAATATGTTCCACAAAGTATATGCTCGGTTGCTATAGGTGACACCTGATTATACATAATACACCTCTATAGACTATTTTCCACTAAGTATATGCTCTGTTGTTATAGGTGACGTCTGGTTATACATAATGGACCTCTATAGACTATTTTCCACTGTGTTAATATTCCGTTGTTATAGGTGACGCCTGGTTATAAATAATACAACTCTATATAATTTTTCCACTAAGTATATGCTCGGTTGTTATAGGTAACGCCTGATTATACACAATACACCCCTATATACCATTTTCCACCAAGTATATGCTCGGTTGTTATAGATGAAGCCTGGTTATATACATAATATACCTCTATAGAATATGTTCCACTAAGTATATGCTCGGTTGCTATAGGTGACGCCTGGTTATACATAATATACCTCTATATACTATATTCCACCAAGTATATGCTTGGTTGTTATAGGTGACGCCTGGTTATACATAATACACCTCTATAGACTATTTTCCAATAAGCATATGCTCCGTTGTTATAGGTGACGCCTGGTTATACATAATACACCTCTATATACTATATTCCACCAAGTATATGCTTGGTTGTTATAGGTGACGCCTGGTTATACATAATACAACTCTATAGACTATTTTCCACTAGGTATATGCTCTGTTGTTATAGGTGACACCTGGTTATACATAATAGATCTCTATAGACTATGTTCCACTATGTATATGCTCCGTTGTTATAGGTGACGCCTGGTTATACATAATACACCTCTATATACAATTTTCCACTAAGTATATCCTCGGTTGATATAATTGTCGGATAGTTATACATAATACACCTCTATAGACTATTTTCCACTAAGTATATGCTCGGTTGTAATAGGTTACGCCTGGTTATACTTTACACTTCTATATACTATTTTCCACCAAGTATATGCTCGGTTGTTTTAGGTGACGCCTGGCTATACATAATACACCTCTATATACTATGTTCCACCAAGTATATGCTTGGTTGTTATAGGTGACGCCTGGTTATACATAATACACTTCTATAGACTATTTTCCACTAAGTATATGCTCGGTTGTTATAGGTGACGCCTGATTATACATAATATACCCATAATAACTATTTTCCACCAATTATATGCTCGGTTGTTTCAGGTGACGCCTGGTTGTACATAATACATCTCTATAGACTATTGTCCACTAAGTATATGCTCGGTTGTTATAGGTGACGCTTGTTATACATCATACACCTCTATATACTATTTTCCACTAAACATATGCTCGGTTTTTATAGGTGACGGCTGGTTAAACATAATACACCTCTATAGACTATTTTCGACTAAGTATATGCTCGGTTGTTATAGGTGACGCTTGTTATACATCATGCACCTTGCAGCGGCCAGAATGTCCAATGCAAAGAATCAGGGTAATTGTACAGAATACCAGAATCAAACCTAACCGGTTCCTCTGAGAGGTTTATTCCTTGAGGCACAGGTCTATGAAATTAGGTTCGTAGTCAATGGATAAACCATTACTTTCTTACTGCCTTAGCAATTGATGAAAAGAAAGGGCCAAAGTAAGGCAGGAGAAAAAGACGGTAAGAACCTCTATATACTATTTTCCACTAAGCATATGCTCGGTTTTTATACGTGACGCCTGGTTATACATAATACACCTCTATATACTATTTTCCACTAAGTATATGCTCGGTTTTTATAGGTGACGGCTGGTTATACATAATACACCTCTATATACTATCTTCCACTAAGTATATGCTCGGTTGTTATATGTGACGCATGGTTATAATAATACACCTCCTAATACTATTTTCCACTAAGTATATGCTCGGTTGTTGTAGGTGACGCCTGGTTACACATAATACACCTCTATATACTATTTTCCACTAAGTATATTCTCGTTTGTTATAGGTGACGCCTTGTTATACATAATACACCTCTATAGACTATTTTCCACTAAGTATATGCTCGGTTGTTATAGGTGACGCCTGGTTATACATAATACACCTCTATATACTATTTTCCACTAAGCATAGGCTCGATTGTTATAGGTGACGCCTGGTTGTACATAATACACCTCTATATACTATTTTCCACTTAGTATATGCTCCGTTGTTTTAGGAGACGCCTAGTTATACATAATACACCTCTATATCCTCTTTTCCACTAAGTATATGCTCGGTTGTTATGAGTGACACCTGATTATACATAATACACCTCTATACATTATTTTCTATCAAGCATATGCTCGGTTTTTATAGGTGACGCCTGGTTATATATAATACACCTCTATAGACTATTGTTAACTAAGTATATGCTCGGGTGTTATAGATGACGCCTGGTTATACATAATAAACCTATATTAACTATTTTCCACTAATTATATGCTGTGTTGTTTTAGGTGACGCCTGGTTATACATAATACACCTCTATAGACTATTTTCCACTAAGTATATTCTCGGTTGTTATAGGTGACGCCTGGTTATACATCATACACCTCTATATATTATTTTCCATTAAGCATATGCTCGGTTTTTATACGTGACTCCTGGTTATACATAATACACCTCTATATACTATTTTCCACTAAGTATATGCTCGGTTTTTATAGGTGACGCATGGTTATAATAATACACCTCCTAATACTATTTTCCACTAAGTATATGCTCGGTTGTTGTAGCTGACGCCTGGTTATATACATATTATACCTCTATAGACTATTTTCCACTAAGTATATGCTCGGTTGTTATAGGCGACGCCTGGTCATACGTAATACACCTCTATAGCATATGTTCCACTAAGTATATGCTCGGTTGTTATAGGTGACGCCTTGTTATACATAATACGCCTCTATAGACTATTTTTCACTAAGTATATGCTCGGTTGTTATAGGCGACGCCTGGTCATACGTAATACACCTCTATAGAATATGTTCCACTAAGTATATGCTCGGTTGCTATAGGTGACGCCTGATTATACATAATACACCTCTATAGACTATTTTCCACTAAGTATATGCTCTGTTGTTATAGGTGACGTCTGGTTATACATAATGGACCTCTATAGACTATTTTCCAATGTGTTAATATTCCGTTGTTATAGGTGACGCCTGGTTATAAATAATACAACTCTATATACTTTTTCCACTAAGTATATGCTCGGTTGTTATAGGTAACGCCTGATTATACACAATACACCTCTATATACCATTTTTCACCAAGTAAATGCTCGGTTGTTATAGATGACGCCTGGTTATATACATAAAATACCTCTATAGACTATTTTCCACTAAGTATATGCTCGGTTGTTATAGGTGACGCCTGGTTATACATTACACTTCTATATACTATTTTCCACCAAGTATATGCTCGGTTGTTTTAGGTGACGCCTGGCTATACATAAAACACCTCTATATACTATTTTCCACCAAGTATATGCTTGGTTGTTATAGGTGACGCCTGGTTATACATAATACACTTCTATAGACTATTTTCCACTAAGTATATGCTCGGTTGTTATAGGTGACGCCTGGTTATACATAATATACCCATAATAACTATTTTCCACCAATTATATGCTCGGTTGTTTTAGGTGACGCCTGATTGTACATAATACATCTCTATAGACTATTTTTCACTAAGTATATGCTCGGTTGTTATAGGCGACGCCTGGTTATACGTAACACACCTCTATAGAATATGTTCCACTAAGTATATGCTCGGTTGCTATAGGTGACGCCTGGTTATACATAATACACCTCTATAGACTATTTTCCTGTAAGTATATGCTCTGTTGTTATAGGTGACGTCTGGTTATACATAATGGACCTCTATAGACTATTTTCCACTTGTGTTAATATTCCGTTGTTATAGGTGACGCCTGGTTATAAATAATACAACTCTATATACTGTTTTCCACTAGGTATATGCTCGGTTGTTATAGGTGACGCCTGGTTATACATAATACACTTCTATAGACTATTTTCAACTAAGTATATGCTCGGGTGTTATAGTTGACGCCTGGTTATATACATAATATACCTCTATAGACTATTTTCCACTAAGTATATGCTCGGTTGTTTTAGGCGACGCCTGATCATACGTAATACACCTCTATAGAATATGTTCCACTAAGTATATACTCTGTTGTTATAGGTGACGTCTGTTTATACATAATGGACCTCTATAGACTATTTTCCACTGTGTTAATATTCCGTTGTTATAGGTGACGCCTGGTTATAAATAATACAACTCTATATACTGTTTTCCACTAAGTATATGCTCGGTTGTTATAGGTAACGCCTGAATATACATAATACACCTCTATATAATACACCTCTATATACTATTTTCCACCAAGTATATGCTCGGTTGTTTTATGTGACGCCTGGTTATAAATAATACACCTCTATATACTATTTCCCAACAAGTATATGCTTGGTTGTTATAGATGACGCCTGGTTATATACATAATATACCTCTAAAGACTATTTTCCACTAAGTATATGCTCGGTTGTTATAGGCGACGCCTGGTCATACGTAATACACCTCTATAGAATATGTTCCACTAAGTATATGCTTGGTTGTTATAGGTGACGCCTTGCTATACATAATACGCCTCTATAGACTATTTTTCACTAAGTATATGCTCAGTTGTTATAGGTGACGCCACGTTATACATAATACACCTCTATAGACTATTGTCAACTAAGTATATGCTCGGGTATTATAGATGACCCCTGGTTATATACATAATATACCTCTATAGACTATTTTCCACTAAGTATATGCTCGGTTGCTATAGGTGACGCCTGGATAACAACTGAGCATATACTTGATGGACACTAGTATATAGAGGTGTATTGTGTATAACCAGGCGTCACATATAACAACCGAGCATATGCTTATTGGAAAATAGTCTATAGAGGTGTATTATGTATAAACAGGCGTCACCTATAACAACCGAGCATATACTTAGTGGAAAATAGTCTATAGAGGTGTATAATGTATAACCAGGCGTCACCTATAACAACCGCGTATATGCTTAGTGGAAAATAGTCTATAGAGGTGTATTATGTATAAACAGGCGTCACCTATAACAACCGAGCATATACTTGGTGGAAAATATTATATAGAGGTGTATTATGTATAACCAGGCGTCAACTATAACAACCGAGCATATACTTAGTGGAAAAAAGTATATAGATGTGTATTATGTATAACCAGGCGCCACCTATAACAGCCGAGCTTATACTTAGTGGAAAATAGTATATAGAGGTGTATTATTTATAACCAGGCGTCACCTATAACAACCGAGCATATACTTGGTTGAAATTAGTATACAGAGGTGTATTATGTATAACCAGGCGTCACCTATAACAACCGAGCATAAAAAAAAAAAAAAATAGTCTATAGAGGCGTATTATGTATAACCAGGCGTCACCTATAACAACTATGCATAAACTTAGTGGAAAATAATATATAGAGGTGTATTATGTATAACCAGGCGTCACCTATAAAGACCGAGGATATACTTGGCAGTAAATAGTATATAGAGGTGTATTATGTATAACCAGGCGTCACCTATAATAACTGAGCATATAGTTGGTGGACAATAGTCTATAGAGGGGTATTATGTATAACCAGGAGTCACCTATAACAACTGAGCATATACTTGGTGGAAAATAGTATATAGAGGTGTATTATGTATAACCAGGCGTCACCTATAACAACCGAGCATATACGTGGTTGAAAATAGTATACAGAGGTGTATAATGTATAACCAGGCGTCTCCTATAACAACCGAGCATATACTTAGTGGAAAATAGACTATAGAGGTCTATTATGTATAACCAGGCGTCACCTATAACAACAGAGCATATACTTGTGGAAAATAGTCTATAGAGGTGTATTATGTATAACCAGGCGTCACCTATAACAACCGAGCATATACTTAGTAAAAAATAGTCTATAGAGGCGTATTATGTATAACCAGGCGTCACCTATAACAACCATGCATATACTTGGTGGAAAATAATATATAGAGGTGTATTATGTATAACCAGGCGTCACCTATAATAACCGAGCCTATACTTGGTAGAAAATAGTATATAGACGTGTATTATGTAAATCAGGCGTCACCTATAACAACCGAGCATATACTTAGGGGAAAATAGTATATAGAGGTGTATTATGTATAACCAGGCGTCACGTTTAAAAACCGAGCATATGCTTAGTGGAAAATATTATATAGAGGTTTATGATATATAACCAGGCGTCACCTATAACAACCGAGCATATACTTAGTGGAAAATAGTCTATAGAGGTGTATTATGTATAACCAGGCGTCACCTAAAACAACCGAGCATATACTTGGTGGAAAATAATTAATATAGTTGTATTATGTATAACCAGGCGTCACCTATAACAACCGAGCATATACTTAGTGGAAAATAGTCTATAGAGGTGTATTATGTATAATAAGGCGTCACCTATAACAAACGAGCATATACTTAGTGGAAAATAGTCTATTAAGGTGTATTATGTACAACCAGGCGTCACCTACAACAACCGAACATATACATAGTGGAAAATAATATATAGAGGTGTATTATGTATAACCATGCGTCACCTATAACAACCGAGCATATACTTATTGGAAAATAGTATATAGAGGTGTATTATGTATAACCAGCCGTCACCTATAAAAACCGAGCATATACTTAGTGGAAAATTGTATATAGAGGTGTATTATGTATAACCAGGCGTCACCTATAACAACCGAGCATATACTTAATGGAAAATAGTCTATAGAGGTGTATTATGTATAACCAGGCGTCACCTAAAACAACCAAGCATATACTTGGTGGAAAATAGTTAATATAAGTGTATTATGTATAACCAGGCGTCACCTATAACAACCGAGCATATACTTAGTGGAAAATAGTCCATAGAGGTGTATTATGTATAACAAGGCGTCACCTATAAAAACCGAGCATATACTTGGTAGAAAATAGTATATAGAGGTGTATTATGTATAATCAGGCGTCACCTATAACAACCGAGCATATACTTAGTGGAAAAGAGTATATAGAGGTGTATTATGTATAACTAGGCGTCACCTAAAACAACGGAGCATATACTTGGTGGAAAATAGTATATAGAGGTGTATTATGTTTCACCAGCCGTCACCTATAAAAAAAGAGCATATGCTTAGCGGAAAGTAGTTTATAGAGGTGTATGATGTATAACATGCGTCACCTATAACAACCGAGCATATACCTAGTGCAAAATAGTTTATAGAGGTGTATTATGTATAACCAGGCGTCACCTAAAACAACCGAGCATATACTTGGTGGAAAATAATTAATATAGTTGTATCATGTATAAACAGGCGTCACTTATATCAACCGAGCATATACTTAGTGGAAAATAGTCTATAGAGGTGTATTATTTATAACAAGGCGTCACCTATAACAAACGAGCATATACTTAGTGGAAAAAAGTATATAGAGGTGTAATATGTATAACCAGCCGTCACCTATAAAAACCGAGCATATACTTAGTGGAAAATAGCCTATAGAGGTGGATAAATTATAACAATGCGTCACCTATAACAACCGATCATATACTTAGTGGTAAATAGTCTATAGAGGTGTATTATGTATAACCAGGCGTCACCTAAAACAACCCAGCATATACTTTGTGAAAAATAGTTAATATAGGTGTATTATGTATAACCAGGCGTCACCTATAACAACCAAGCATATACCTAGTGGAAAATAGTCTATAGACTTGTATTATGTGTAACCAGGCATCATCTATAACACCCGAGCATATACTTAGTGGAAAATAGTATATAGAGGTGTATTATGTTTAACCAGCCGTCACCTATAAAAACCGAGCATTTGCTTATTGGAAAATAGTATATAGAGGTATATGATGTATAACAAGCGTCACCTATAATAACCGAGCATATACTTGGTGGAAAATAGTCTATAGAGGTGTATTATGTATAACAAGGCGTCACCTATAACAACCGAACATATACATAGTGGAAAATAGTATATAGATTTGTATTATGTTAAACCAGGCGTAACCTATAACATCCGAGCATATACTTAGTGGAAAATAGTATATGGAGGTGTATTATTAATAACCAGGCGTCACCTATAACAACGGAGCATATACACAGTGGAAAATACTCTATAGAGGTCTATTATGTATAACCAGGCGTCACCTATAATAACTGAGCATATACTTGGTGGAAAATAATATATAGAGGTGTATTATGTATAGCCAGCGTCACCGATAACAACCAAGCATATACTTAGTGGAAAATAGTCTATAGAGGTGTATTATGTATAACCAGGCGTCACCTATAACAACCGAGCATATACTTAGTGGAATATAGTCTATAGAAGTGTATTATGTATAAACAGGCGTCACCTAAAACAACCAAGGATATACTTGATGGAAAGTAGTAAATATAGGTGTATTATGTATAACCAGGCGTCACCTATAACTACCGAGCATATACTTAGTGGAAAATATCTATAGAGGTGTATTATGTATAACCAGGCGTCACTTATTACAACCGAGCATATACTTAGTGGAAAATAGTATATAGAGGTGTAATATGTATAACCAGCCGGCACCTATAAACACCAAACATATACTTAGTGGAAAATAGTCTATAGAGGTGTATTATGTATAACGAGGCGTCACCTATAACAACCGAGCATATGCTTAGTGGAAAATAGTATATAGAGGTGTATAATGTATAATCAAGCGTCACCTATAACAACCGAGCATATACTTAGTGGAAAAAAGTATATAGAGGTGTACTATGTATAACCAGGCGTTACCTATAACAACTGAGCATATACTTGGTGGACAAGTATATAGAAATGTATTGTATATAACCAGGCGTCACCTATAACAACCGAGCATATGCTTATTGGAAAATAGTCTATAGAGGTGTATTATGTATAAACAGGCGTCACCTATAACAACCGAGCATATGCTTATTTGAAAATAGTCTATAGAGGTGCATTATGTATAACCAGGAGTCACCTATTACAACCGAGCATATACTTAGTGACAATAGTCTATAGAGGTGTATAATGTATAACCAGGCGTCACCTATAACAACCGCGTATATGCTTAGTGGAAAATAGTCTATAGAAGTGTATTATGTATAACCAGGCGTCACCTATAACAACCGAGCATATACTTGGTGGAAAATATTATATAGAGGTGTATTATGTATAACCAGGCGTCAACTATAACAACCTAGCATATACTTAGTGGAAAAAAGTATATAGATGTGTATTATGTATAACCAGGCGCCACCTATAACAGCCGAGCATATACTTAGTGGAAAATAGTATATAGAGGTGTATTATTTATAAACAGGCGTCACCTATAACAACCGAGCATATGCTTGGTTGAAATTAGTATACAGAGGTGTATTATGTATAACCAGGCGTCACCTATAACAACCGAGCATATACTTAGTGGAAAATAGACTATAGAGGTCTATTATGTATAACCAGGCGTCACCTATAACAACAGAGCATATACTTTGTGGAAAATAGTCTATAGAGGTGTATTATGTATAACCAGGCGTCACATATAACAACCGAGCATATACATAGTAGAAAATAGTCTATAGAGGTGTATTATGTATAACCAGGCGTCACCTATAACAACCGAGCATATACTTAGTAACAAATAGTCTATAGAGGCGTATTATGTATAACCAGGCGTCACCTATAACAACCATGCATATACTTAGTGGAAAATAATATATAGAGGTGTATTATGTATAACCAGGCGTCACCTATAAAAACCGAGCCTATACCTGGTAGAAAATAGTATATAGACGTGTATTATGTAAATCAGTCGTCACCTATAACAACCGAGCATATACTTCGTGGAAAAGAGTATATAGAGGTGTATTATGTATAACTAGGCGCACCTAAAACAACGGAGTGTATAGTTAGTGGAAAATAGTATATAGAGGTGTATTATGTTTAACCAGCCGTCACCTATAAAAACCGAGCATATGCTTAGTGGAAAATAGTCTATAGAAGTGTATGATGTATAACAAGCGTTACCTATAACAACCGAGCATATACTTAGTGGAAAATTGTCTGTAGAGGTGTATTATGTATAACCAGGCGTCACCTAAAACAACCGAGCATATACTTGGTGGAAAATAATTAATATAGTTGCATTATGTATAACCAGGCGTCACCTATAACAACCGAGCATATACTTAGTGGAAAATAGTCTATAGAGGTGTATTATGTATAATAAGGCGTCACCTATAACAAACGAGCATATACTTAGTGGAAAATAGTCTATAAAGGTGTATTATGTACAACCAGGCGTCACCTACAACAACCGAGCATATACTTAGTGGAAAATATTATATAGAGGTGTATTATGTATAACCATGCGTCACCTATAACAACCAAGCATATACTTGGTGGAAAATAGTTAATATAAGTGTATTATGTATAACCAGGCGTCTCCTATAACAACCGAGCATATACTTGGTAGAAAATAGTATATAGAGGTGTATTATGTATAATCAGGCGTCACCTATAACAACCGAGCATATACTTAGTGGAAAAGAGTATATAGAGGTGTATTATGTATAACTAGGCGTCACCTAAAACAACGGAGCATATACTTAGTGGAAAATAGTATATAGAGGTGTATTATGTATAACCAGGCGTCACCTAAAACAACCGAGCATATACTTGGTGGAAAATAATTAATATAGTTGTATCATGTATAAACAGGCGTCACCTATAACAACCGAGCATATACTTAGTGGAAAATAGTCTATAGAGGTGTATTATTTATAACAAGGCGTCACCTATAACAAACGAGCATATACTTAGTGGAAAATAGTATATAGAGGTGTAATATGTATAACCAGCCGTCACCTATAAAAACCGAGCATATACTTAGTGGAAAAAAGTATATAGAGGTGTATTGTGTATAACCAGGCGTCACGTATAAAAACCGAGCATATGCTTAGTGGAAAATAGTATATAGAGGTGTATGATGTATAACCAGGCGTCATCTATAACAACCGAGCATATACTTAGTGGAAAATAGTCTATAGAGGTGTATTATGTATAACCAGGCATCACCTAAAAAAACCAAGCATATACTTTGTGAAAATAGTTAATATAGGTGTATTATGTATAACCAGGCGTCACTTAAAACAACCGAGCATATACTTGGTGGAAAATAATTAATATAGTTGTATCATGTATAAACAGGAGTCACCTATAACAACCGAGCATATACTTAGTGGAAAATAGTCTATAGAGGTGTATTATTTATAACAAGGCGTCACCTATAACAAACGAGCATATACTTAGTGGAAAATAGTATATAGAGGTGTAATATGTATAACCAGCCGTCACCTATAAAAACCGAGCATATACTTAGTGGAAAATAGTATATAGTGGTGTATTGTGTATAACCAGGCGTCACGTATAAAAACCGAGCATATGCTTAGTGGAAAATAGTATATAGAGGTGTATGATGTATAACCAGGCGTCACCTATAACAACCGAGCATATACTTAGTGGAAAATAGTCTATAGAGGTGTATTATGTATAACCAGGCGTCACCTAAAAAAACCAAGCATATACTTTGTGGAAAATAGTTAATATAGGTGTATTATGTATAACCAGGCGTCAACTATAACAACCGAGCATATACTATTGGAAAATAGTCTATAGAGGTGTATTATGTATAACCAGGCGTCACCTAAAATAACCGAGCATATACTTGGTGGAAAATAATTAATATAGTTGTATTATGTATAACCAGGCGTCACCTATAACAACCGAGCATATACTTAGTGGAAAATAGTTTATAGAGGTGTATTATGTATAACAAGGCGTCACCTATAACAACCGAACATATACATAGTGGATAATAGTATATAGAGGTGTATTATTAATAACCAGGCGTCACCTATAACAGCCGAGCATATACTTAGTGGAAAACAGTCTATAGAGGTGTATTATGTATAAATAGGCGTCACCTAAAACAACCGAGCATATAATTGGTGTAAAATAGTTATTATTGGTTTATTATGTATAACCAGGCGTCACCTATAATAACTGAGCATATACTTGGTGGAAAATAGTATATAGAGGTGTATTATGTATAACCAGGAGTCACCTATAACAGCCGAGCATATACTTAGTGGAAAATAGTCTATAGAGTTGTATTATGTATAACTAGGCGTCACCTAAAACAACGGAGCATATACTTAGTTTAAAATAGTATATAGAGGTGTATTATGTTTCACCAGC
Organism: Prosapia bicincta; assembly: GCA_036971475.1. NCBI lineage: Eukaryota > Metazoa > Arthropoda > Insecta > Hemiptera > Cercopidae > Prosapia > Prosapia bicincta. The sequence goes on along the minus strand of JBAIZL010000009.1, from coordinate 20,678,481 downwards.
CGTCACCAATAAAAACCGAGCATATGCTTAGCGGAAAGTAGTATATAGAGGTGTATGATGTATAACATGCGTCACCTATAACAACCGAGCATATACCTAGTGCAAAATAGTATATAGAGGTGTATTATGTATAACCAGGCGTCACCTATAACAACCGAGCATATACTTAGTGGAAAATAGTATATAGAGGTGTAATATGTACAACCAGGCGTCACCTATAAAAACCGAGCATAAACTTGGTAGAAAATAGTATATAGAGGTGTATTATGTATAATCAGGCGTCACCTATAACAACCGAGCATATACTTAGTGGAAAAGAGTATATAGAGTTGTATTATGTATAACTAGGCGTCACCTAAAACAACGGAGCATATACTTAGTGGAAAATAGTATATAGAGGTGTATTATGTTTCACCAGCCGTCACCAATAAAAACCGAGCATATGCTTAGCGGAAAGTAGTATATAGAGGTGTATGATGTATAACATGCGTCACCTATAACAACCGAGCATATACCTAGTGCAAAATAGTTTATAGAGGTGTATTATGTATAACCAGGCGTCACTTAAAACAACCGAGCATATACTTGGTGGAAAATAATTAATATAGTTGTATCATGTATAAACAGGAGTCACCTATAACAACCGAGCATATACTTAGTGGAAAATAGTCTATAGAGGTGTATTATTTATAACAAGGCGTCACCTATAACAAACGAGCATATACTTAGTGGAAAATAGTATATAGAGGTGTAATATGTATAACCAGCCGTCACCTATAAAAACCGAGCATATACTTAGTGGAATATAGTATATAGAGGTGTATTGTGTATAACCAGGCGTCACGTATAAAAACCGAGCATATGCTTAGTGGAAAATAGTATATAGAGGTGTATGATGTATAACCAGGCGTCATCTATAACAACCGAGCATATACTTAGTGGAAAATAGTCTATAGAGGTGTATTATGTATAACCAGGCGTCACCTAAAAAAACCAAGCATATACTTTGTGGAAAATAGTTAATATATGTGTATTATGTATAACCAGGCGTCAACTATAACAACCGAGCATATACTATTGGAAAATAGTCTATAGAGGTGTATTATGTATAACCAGGCGTCACCTAAAACAACGGAGCATATACTTAGTGGAAAATAGTATATAGAGGTGTATTATGTATAACCAGGCGTCACCTAAAACAACCGAGCATATACTTGGTGGAAAATAATTAATATAGTTGTATCATGTATAAACAGGCGTCACCTATAACAACCGAGCATATACTTAGTGGAAAATAGTCTATAGAGGTGTATTATTTATAACAAGGCGTCACCTATAACAAACGAGCATATACTTAGTGGAAAATAGTATATAGAGGTGTAATATGTATAACCAGCCGTCACCTATAAAAACCGAGCATATACTTAGTGGAAAATAGTATATAGAGGTGTATTGTGTATAACCAGGCGTCACGTATAAAAACCGAGCATATGCTTAGTGGAAAATAGTATATAGAGGTGTATGATGTATAACCAGGCGTCATCTATAACAACCGAGCATATACTTAGTGGAAAATAGTCTATAGAGGTGTATTATGTATAACCAGGCATCACCTAAAAAAACCAAGCATATACTTTGTGAAAATAGTTAATATAGGTGTATTATGTATAACCAGGCGTCACTTAAAACAACCGAGCATATACTTGGTGGAAAATAATTAATATAGTTGTATCATGTATAAACAGGAGTCACCTATAACAACCGAGCATATACTTAGTGGAAAATAGTCTATAGAGGTGTATTATTTATAACAAGGCGGCACCTATAACAAACGAGCATATACTTAGTGGAAAATAGTATATAGAGGTGTAATATGTATAACCAGCCGTCACCTATAAAAACCGAGCATATACTTAGTGGAAAATAGTATATAGTGGTGTATTGTGTATAACCAGGCGTCACGTATAAAAACCGAGCATATGCTTAGTGGAAAATAGTATATAGAGGTGTATGATGTATAACCAGGCGTCACCTATAACAACCGAGCATATACTTAGTGGAAAATAGTCTATAGAGGTGTATTATGTATAACCAGGCGTCACCTAAAAAAACCAAGCATATACTTTGTGGAAAATAGTTAATATAGGTGTATTATGTATAACCAGGCGTCAACTATAACAACCGAGCATATACTATTGGAAAATAGTCTATTGAGGTGTATTATGTATAACCAGGCGTCACCTAAAATAACCGAGCATATACTTGGTGGAAAATAATTAATATAGTTGTATTATGTATAACCAGGCGTCACCTATAACAACCGAGCATATACTTAGTGGAAAATAGTTTATAGAGGTGTATTATGTATAACAAGGCGTCACCTATAACAACCGAACATATACATAGTGGAAAATAGTATATAGAGGTGTATTATTAATAACCAGGCGTCACCTATAACAGCCGAGCATATACTTAGTGGAAAACAGTCTATAGAGGTGTATTATGTATAAATAGGCGTCACCTAAAACAACCGAGCATATAATTGGTGTAAAATAGTTGTTATAGATGACGCCTGGTTATATACATAATATACCTCTAAAGACTATTTTCCACTAAGTATATGCTCGGTTGTTATAGGCGACGCCTGGTCATACGTAATACACCTCTATAGAATATGTTCCACTAAGTATATGCTTGGTTGTTATAGGTGACGCCTTGCTATACATAATACGCCTCTATAGACTATTTTTCACTAAGTATATGCTCAGTTGTTATAGGTGACGCCACGTTATACATAATACACCTCTATAGACTATTGTCAACTAAGTATATGCTCGGGTATTATAGATGACCCCTGGTTATATACATAATATACCTCTATAGACTATTTTCCACTAAGTATATGCTCGGTTGCTATAGGTGACGCCTGGATAACAACTGAGCATATACTTGATGGACACTAGTATATAGAGGTGTATTGTGTATAACCAGGCGTCACATATAACAACCGAGCATATGCTTATTGGAAAATAGTCTATAGAGGTGTATTATGTATAAACAGGCGTCACCTATAACAACCGAGCATATACTTAGTGGAAAATAGTCTATAGAGGTGTATAATGTATAACCAGGCGTCACCTATAACAACCGCGTATATGCTTAGTGGAAAATAGTCTATAGAGGTGTATTATGTATAAACAGGCGTCACCTATAACAACCGAGCATATACTTGGTGGAAAATATTATATAGAGGTGTATTATGTATAACCAGGCGTCAACTATAACAACCGAGCATATACTTAGTGGAAAAAAGTATATAGATGTGTATTATGTATAACCAGGCGCCACCTATAACAGCCGAGCTTATACTTAGTGGAAAATAGTATATAGAGGTGTATTATTTATAACCAGGCGTCACCTATAACAACCGAGCATATACTTGGTTGAAATTAGTATACAGAGGTGTATTATGTATAACCAGGCGTCACCTATAACAACCGAGCATAAAAAAAAAAAAAAATAGTCTATAGAGGCGTATTATGTATAACCAGGCGTCACCTATAACAACTATGCATAAACTTAGTGGAAAATAATATATAGAGGTGTATTATGTATAACCAGGCGTCACCTATAAAGACCGAGGATATACTTGGCAGTAAATAGTATATAGAGGTGTATTATGTATAACCAGGCGTCACCTATAATAACTGAGCATATAGTTGGTGGACAATAGTCTATAGAGGGGTATTATGTATAACCAGGAGTCACCTATAACAACTGAGCATATACTTGGTGGAAAATAGTATATAGAGGTGTATTATGTATAACCAGGCGTCACCTATAACAACCGAGCATATACGTGGTTGAAAATAGTATACAGAGGTGTATAATGTATAACCAGGCGTCTCCTATAACAACCGAGCATATACTTAGTGGAAAATAGACTATAGAGGTCTATTATGTATAACCAGGCGTCACCTATAACAACAGAGCATATACTTGTGGAAAATAGTCTATAGAGGTGTATTATGTATAACCAGGCGTCACCTATAACAACCGAGCATATACTTAGTAAAAAATAGTCTATAGAGGCGTATTATGTATAACCAGGCGTCACCTATAACAACCATGCATATACTTGGTGGAAAATAATATATAGAGGTGTATTATGTATAACCAGGCGTCACCTATAATAACCGAGCCTATACTTGGTAGAAAATAGTATATAGACGTGTATTATGTAAATCAGGCGTCACCTATAACAACCGAGCATATACTTAGGGGAAAATAGTATATAGAGGTGTATTATGTATAACCAGGCGTCACGTTTAAAAACCGAGCATATGCTTAGTGGAAAATATTATATAGAGGTTTATGATATATAACCAGGCGTCACCTATAACAACCGAGCATATACTTAGTGGAAAATAGTCTATAGAGGTGTATTATGTATAACCAGGCGTCACCTAAAACAACCGAGCATATACTTGGTGGAAAATAATTAATATAGTTGTATTATGTATAACCAGGCGTCACCTATAACAACCGAGCATATACTTAGTGGAAAATAGTCTATAGAGGTGTATTATGTATAATAAGGCGTCACCTATAACAAACGAGCATATACTTAGTGGAAAATAGTCTATTAAGGTGTATTATGTACAACCAGGCGTCACCTACAACAACCGAACATATACATAGTGGAAAATAATATATAGAGGTGTATTATGTATAACCATGCGTCACCTATAACAACCGAGCATATACTTATTGGAAAATAGTATATAGAGGTGTATTATGTATAACCAGCCGTCACCTATAAAAACCGAGCATATACTTAGTGGAAAATTGTATATAGAGGTGTATTATGTATAACCAGGCGTCACCTATAACAACCGAGCATATACTTAATGGAAAATAGTCTATAGAGGTGTATTATGTATAACCAGGCGTCACCTAAAACAACCAAGCATATACTTGGTGGAAAATAGTTAATATAAGTGTATCATGTATAACCAGGCGTCACCTATAACAACCGAGCATATACTTAGTGGAAAATAGTCCATAGAGGTGTATTATGTATAACAAGGCGTCACCTATAAAAACCGAGCATATACTTGGTAGAAAATAGTATATAGAGGTGTATTATGTATAATCAGGCGTCACCTATAACAACCGAGCATATACTTAGTGGAAAAGAGTATATAGAGGTGTATTATGTATAACTAGGCGTCACCTAAAACAACGGAGCATATACTTGGTGGAAAATAGTATATAGAGGTGTATTATGTTTCACCAGCCGTCACCTATAAAAAAAGAGCATATGCTTAGCGGAAAGTAGTTTATAGAGGTGTATGATGTATAACATGCGTCACCTATAACAACCGAGCATATACCTAGTGCAAAATAGTTTATAGAGGTGTATTATGTATAACCAGGCGTCACCTAAAACAACCGAGCATATACTTGGTGGAAAATAATTAATATAGTTGTATCATGTATAAACAGGCGTCACTTATATCAACCGAGCATATACTTAGTGGAAAATAGTCTATAGAGGTGTATTATTTATAACAAGGCGTCACCTATAACAAACGAGCATATACTTAGTGGAAAAAAGTATATAGAGGTGTAATATGTATAACCAGCCGTCACCTATAAAAACCGAGCATATACTTAGTGGAAAATAGTCTATAGACTTGTATTATGTGTAACCAGGCATCATCTATAACACCCGAGCATATACTTAGTGGAAAATAGTATATAGAGGTGTATTATGTTTAACCAGCCGTCACCTATAAAAACCGAGCATATGCTTATTGGAAAATAGTATATAGAGGTATATGATGTATAACAAGCGTCACCTATAATAACCGAGCATATACTTGGTGGAAAATAGTCTATAGAGGTGTATTATGTATAACAAGGCGTCACCTATAACAACCGAACATATACATAGTGGAAAATAGTATATAGATTTGTATTATGTTAAACCAGGCGTAACCTATAACATCCGAGCATATACTTAGTGGAAAATAGTATATGGAGGTGTATTATTAATAACCAGGCGTCACCTATAACAACGGAGCATATACACAGTGGAAAATACTCTATAGAGGTCTATTATGTATAACCAGGCGTCACCTATAATAACTGAGCATATACTTGGTGGAAAATAATATATAGAGGTGTATTATGTATAGCCAGCGTCACCGATAACAACCGAGCATATACTTAGTGGAAAATAGTCTATAGAGGTGTATTATGTATAACCAGGCGTCACCTATAACAACCGAGCATATACTTAGTGGAATATAGTCTATAGAAGTGTATTATGTATAAACAGGCGTCACCTAAAACAACCAAGGATATACTTGATGGAAAGTAGTAAATATAGGTGTATTATGTATAACCAGGCGTCACCTATAACTACCGAGCATATACTTAGTGGAAAATATCTATAGAGGTGTATTATGTATAACCAGGCGTCACTTATTACAACCGAGCATATACTTAGTGGAAAATAGTATATAGAGGTGTAATATGTATAACCAGCCGGCACCTATAAACACCAAACATATACTTAGTGGAAAATAGTCTATAGAGGTGTATTATGTATAACGAGGCGTCACCTATAACAACCGAGCATATGCTTAGTGGAAAATAGTATATAGAGGTGTATAATGTATAATCAAGCGTCACCTATAACAACCGAGCATATACTTAGTGGAAAAAAGTATATAGAGGTGTACTATGTATAACCAGGCGTTACCTATAACAACTGAGCATATACTTGGTGGACAAGTATATAGAAATGTATTGTATATAACCAGGCGTCACCTATAACAACCGAGCATATGCTTATTGGAAAATAGTCTATAGAGGTGTATTATGTATAAACAGGCGTCACCTATAACAACCGAGCATATGCTTATTTGAAAATAGTCTATAGAGGTGCATTATGTATAACCAGGAGTCACCTATTACAACCGAGCATATACTTAGTGACAATAGTCTATAGAGGTGTATAATGTATAACCAGGCGTCACCTATAACAACCGCGTATATGCTTAGTGGAAAATAGTCTATAGAAGTGTATTATGTATAACCAGGCGTCACCTATAACAACCGAGCATATACTTGGTGGAAAATATTATATAGAGGTGTATTATGTATAACCAGGCGTCAACTATAACAACCTAGCATATACTTAGTGGAAAAAAGTATATAGATGTGTATTATGTATAACCAGGCGCCACCTATAACAGCCGAGCATATACTTAGTGGAAAATAGTATATAGAGGTGTATTATTTATAAACAGGCGTCACCTATAACAACCGAGCATATGCTTGGTTGAAATTAGTATACAGAGGTGTATTATGTATAACCAGGCGTCACCTATAACAACCGAGCATATACTTAGTGGAAAATAGACTATAGAGGTCTATTATGTATAACCAGGCGTCACCTATAACAACAGAGCATATACTTTGTGGAAAATAGTCTATAGAGGTGTATTATGTATAACCAGGCGTCACATATAACAACCGAGCATATACTTAGTAGAAAATAGTCTATAGAGGTGTATTATGTATAACCAGGCGTCACCTATAACAACCGAGCATATACTTAGTAACAAATAGTCTATAGAGGCGTATTATGTATAACCAGGCGTCACCTATAACAACCATGCATATACTTAGTGGAAAATAATATATAGAGGTGTATTATGTATAACCAGGCGTCACCTATAAAAACCGAGCCTATACCTGGTAGAAAATAGTATATAGACGTGTATTATGTAAATCAGTCGTCACCTATAACAACCGAGCATATACTTCGTGGAAAAGAGTATATAGAGGTGTATTATGTATAACTAGGCGCACCTAAAACAACGGAGCGTATAGTTAGTGGAAAATAGTATATAGAGGTGTATTATGTTTAACCAGCCGTCACCTATAAAAACCGAGCATATGCTTAGTGGAAAATAGTCTATAGAAGTGTATGATGTATAACAAGCGTTACCTATAACAACCGAGCATATACTTAGTGGAAAATTGTCTGTAGAGGTGTATTATGTATAACCAGGCGTCACCTAAAACAACCGAGCATATACTTGGTGGAAAATAATTAATATAGTTGCATTATGTATAACCAGGCGTCACCTATAACAACCGAGCATATACTTAGTGGAAAATAGTCTATAGAGGTGTATTATGTATAATAAGGCGTCACCTATAACAAACGAGCATATACTTAGTGGAAAATAGTCTATAAAGGTGTATTATGTACAACCAGGCGTCACCTACAACAACCGAGCATATACTTAGTGGAAAATATTATATAGAGGTGTATTATGTATAACCATGCGTCACCTATAACAACCAAGCATATACTTGGTGGAAAATAGTTAATATAAGTGTATTATGTATAACCAGGCGTCTCCTATAACAACCGAGCATATACTTGGTAGAAAATAGTATATAGAGGTGTATTATGTATAATCAGGCGTCACCTATAACAACCGAGCATATACTTAGTGGAAAAGAGTATATAGAGGTGTATTATGTATAACTAGGCGTCACCTAAAACAACGGAGCATATACTTAGTGGAAAATAGTATATAGAGGTGTATTATGTATAACCAGGCGTCACCTAAAACAACCGAGCATATACTTGGTGGAAAATAATTAATATAGTTGTATCATGTATAAACAGGCGTCACCTATAACAACCGAGCATATACTTAGTGGAAAATAGTCTATAGAGGTGTATTATTTATAACAAGGCGTCACCTATAACAAACGAGCATATACTTAGTGGAAAATAGTATATAGAGGTGTAATATGTATAACCAGCCGTCACCTATAAAAACCGAGCATATACTTAGTGGAAAAAAGTATATAGAGGTGTATTGTGTATAACCAGGCGTCACGTATAAAAACCGAGCATATGCTTAGTGGAAAATAGTATATAGAGGTGTATGATGTATAACCAGGCGTCATCTATAACAACCGAGCATATACTTAGTGGAAAATAGACTATAGAGGTGTATTATGTATAACCAGGCATCACCTAAAAAAACCAAGCATATACTTTGTGAAAATAGTTAATATAGGTGTATTATGTATAACCAGGCGTCACTTAAAACAACCGAGCATATACTTGGTGGAAAATAATTAATATAGTTGTATCATGTATAAACAGGAGTCACCTATAACAACCGAGCATATACTTAGTGGAAAATAGTCTATAGAGGTGTATTATTTATAACAAGGCGTCACCTATAACAAACGAGCATATACTTAGTGGAAAATAGTATATAGAGGTGTAATATGTATAACCAGCCGTCACCTATAAAAACCGAGCATATACTTAGTGGAAAATAGTATATAGTGGTGTATTGTGTATAACCAGGCGTCACGTATAAAAACCGAGCATATGCTTAGTGGAAAATAGTATATAGAGGTGTATGATGTATAACCAGGCGTCACCTATAACAACCGAGCATATACTTAGTGGAAAATAGTCTATAGAGGTGTATTATGTATAACCAGGCGTCACCTAAAAAAACCAAGCATATACTTTGTGGAAAATAGTTAATATAGGTGTATTATGTATAACCAGGCGTCAACTATAACAACCGAGCATATACTATTGGAAAATAGTCTATAGAGGTGTATTATGTATAACCAGGCGTCACCTAAAATAACCGAGCATATACTTGGTGGAAAATAATTAATATAGTTGTATTATGTATAACCAGGCGTCACCTATAACAACCGAGCATATACTTAGTGGAAAATAGTTTATAGAGGTGTATTATGTATAACAAGGCGTCACCTATAACAACCGAACATATACATAGTGGATAATAGTATATAGAGGTGTATTATTAATAACCAGGCGTCACCTATAACAGCCGAGCATATACTTAGTGGAAAACAGTCTATAGAGGTGTATTATGTATAAATAGGCGTCACCTAAAACAACCGAGCATATAATTGGTGTAAAATAGTTATTATTGGTTTATTATGTATAACCAGGCGTCACCTATAATAACTGAGCATATACTTGGTGGAAAATAGTATATAGAGGTGTATTATGTATAACCAGGAGTCACCTATAACAGCCGAGCATATACTTAGTGGAAAATAGTCTATAGAGTTGTATTATGTATAACTAGGCGTCACCTAAAACAACGGAGCATATACTTAGTTTAAAATAGTATATAGAGGTGTATTATGTTTCACCAGCCGTCACCAATAAAAACCGAGCATATGCTTAGCGGAAAGTAGTATATAGAGGTGTATGATGTATAACATGCGTCACCTATAACAACCGAGCATATACCTAGTGCAAAATAGTATATAGAGGTGTATTATGTATAACCAGGCGTCACCTATAACAACCGAGCATATACTTAGTGGAAAATAGTATATAGAGGTGTAATATGTACAACCAGGCGTCACCTATAAAAACCGAGCATAAACTTGGTAGAAAATAGTATATAGAGGTGTATTATGTATAATCAGGCGTCACCTATAACAACCGAGCATATACTTAGTGGAAAAGAGTATATAGAGTTGTATTATGTATAACTAGGCGTCACCTAAAACAACGGTGCATATACTTAGTGGAAAATAGTATATAGAGGTGTATTATGTTTCACCAGCCGTCACCAATAAAAACCGAGCATATGCTTAGCGGAAAGTAGTATATAGAGGTGTATGATGTATAACATGCGTCACCTATAACAACCGAGCATATACCTAGTGCAAAATAGTTTATAGAGGTGTATTATGTATAACCAGGCGTCACTTAAAACAACCGAGCATATACTTGGTGGAAAATAATTAATATAGTTGTATCATGTATAAACAGGAGTCACCTATAACAACCGAGCATATACTTAGTGGAAAATAGTCTATAGAGGTGTATTATTTATAACAAGGCGTCACCTATAACAAACGAGCATATACTTAGTGGAAAATAGTATATAGAGGTGTAATATGTATAACCAGCCGTCACCTATAAAAACCGAGCATATACTTAGTGGAATATAGTATATAGAGGTGTATTGTGTATAACCAGGCGTCACGTATAAAAACCGAGCATATGATTAGTGGAAAATAGTATATAGAGGTGTATGATGTATAACCAGGCGTCATCTATAACAACCGAGCATATACTTAGTGGAAAATAGTCTATAGAGGTGTATTATGTATAACCAGGCGTCACCTAAAAAAACCAAGCATATACTTTGTGGAAAATAGTTAATATATGTGTATTATGTATAACCAGGCGTCAACTATAACAACCGAGCATATACTATTGGAAAATAGTCTATAGAGGTGTATTATGTATAACCAGGCGTCACCTAAAACAACGGAGCATATACTTAGTGGAAAATAGTATATAGAGGTGTATTATGTATAACCAGGCGTCACCTAAAACAACCGAGCATATACTTGGTGGAAAATAATTAATATAGTTGTATCATGTATAAACAGGCGTCACCTATAACAACCGAGCATATACTTAGTGGAAAATAGTCTATAGAGGTGTATTATTTATAACAAGGCGTCACCTATAACAAACGAGCATATACTTAGTGGAAAATAGTATATAGAGGTGTAATATGTATAACCAGCCGTCACCTATAAAAACCGAGCATATACTTAGTGGAAAATAGTATATAGAGGTGTATTATTAATAACCAGGCGTCACCTATAACAGCCGAGCATATACTTAGTGGAAAACAGTCTATAGAGGTGTATTATGTATAAATAGGCGTCACCTAAAACAACCGAGCATATAATTGGTGTAAAATAGTTATTATTGGTTTATTATGTATAACCAGGCGTCACCTATAATAACTGAGCATATACTTGGTGGAAAATAGTATATAGAGGTGTATTATGTATAACCAGGCGTCACCTATAACAGCCGAGCATATACTTAGTGGAAAATAGTCTATAGAGTTGTATTATGTATAACTAGGCGTCACCTAAAACAACGGAGCATATACTTAGTTTAAAATAGTATATAGAGGTGTATTATGTTTCACCAGCCGTCACCAATAAAAACCGAGCATATGCTTAGCGGAAAGTAGTATATAGAGGTGTATGATGTATAACATGCGTCACCTATAACAACCGAGCATATACCTAGTGCAAAATAGTATATAGAGGTGTATTATGTATAACCAGGCGTCACCTATAACAACCGAGCATATACTTAGTGGAAAATAGTATATAGAGGTGTAATATGTACAACCAGGCGTCACCTATAAAAACCGAGCATAAACTTGGTAGAAAATAGTATATAGAGGTGTATTATGTATAATCAGGCGTCACCTATAACAACCGAGCATATACTTAGTGGAAAAGAGTATATAGAGTTGTATTATGTATAACTAGGCGTCACCTAAAACAACGGAGCATATACTTAGTGGAAAATAGTATATAGAGGTGTATTATGTTTCACCAGCCGTCACCAATAAAAACCGAGCATATGCTTAGCGGAAAGTAGTATATAGAGGTGTATGATGTATAACATGCGTCACCTATAACAACCGAGCATATACCTAGTGCAAAATAGTTTATAGAGGTGTATTATGTATAACCAGGCGTCACTTAAAACAACCGAGCATATACTTGGTGGAAAATAATTAATATAGTTGTATCATGTATAAACAGGAGTCACCTATAACAACCGAGCATATACTTAGTGGAAAATAGTCTATAGAGGTGTATTATTTATAACAAGGCGTCACCTATAACAAACGAGCATATACTTAGTGGAAAATAGTATATAGAGGTGTAATATGTATAACCAGCCGTCACCTATAAAAACCGAGCATATACTTAGTGGAATATAGTATATAGAGGTGTATTGTGTATAACCAGGCGTCACGTATAAAAACCGAGCATATGCTTAGTGGAAAATAGTATATAGAGGTGTATGATGTATAACCAGGCGTCATCTATAACAACCGAGCATATACTTAGTGGAAAATAGTCTATAGAGGTGTATTATGTATAACCAGGCGTCACCTAAAAAAACCAAGCATATACTTTGTGGAAAATAGTTAATATATGTGTATTATGTATAACCAGGCGTCAACTATAACAACCGAGCATATACTATTGGAAAATAGTCTATAGAGGTGTATTATGTATAACCAGGCGTCACCTAAAATAACCGAGCATATACTTGGTGGAAAATAATTAATATAGTTGTATTATGTATAACCAGGCGTCACCTATAACAACCGAGCATATACTTAGTGGAAAATAGTTTATAGAGGTGTATTATGTATAACAAGGCGTCACCTATAACAACCGAACATATACATAGTGGAAAATAGTATATAGATGTGTATTATGTTAAACCAGGCGTCACCTATAACATCCGAGCATATACATAGTGGAAAATAGTATATAGAGGTGTATTATTAATAACCAGGCGTCACCTATAACAGCCGAGCATATACTTAGTGGAAAATAGTCTATAGAGGTGTATTATGTATAACCAGGCGTCACCTATAACAACCGAGCATATTATTAGTGGCAAATAGTCTATAGAGGTGTATTATGTATAACCAGGCGTCACCTAAAACAGCCGAGCATATACTTTGTGGAAAATTATTAATATAGTTGTATTATGTATAACCAGGCGTCACCTATAACAACCGAGCATATACTTAGTGGAAAATAGTTAATAGAGGTGTATTATATATAACCAGGCGTCACCTACAACAACCGAGCATATACTTAGTGGAAAATAGTATATAGAGGTGTATTGTGTATAACCATGCGTCACCTATAACAACCGAGCATATTCTTAGTGGAAAATAGTATATAGAGGTGTAATATGTATAACCAGGCGTCACGTATAAAAACCGAGCATATGCTTAGTGGAAAATAGTATATAGAGGTGTATGAAGTATAACCAGGGGTCACCTATAACAACCGAGCATATACTTAGTGGAAAATAGTCTATAGAGGTGTATTATGTATAATAAGGCGTCACCTATAACAAACGAGCATATACTTAGTGGAAAATAGTCTATTAAGGTGTATTATGTACAACCAGGCGTCACCTACAACAACCGAACATATACATAGTGGAAAATAATATATAGAGGTGTATTATGTATAACCATGCGTCACCTATAACAACCGAGCATATACTTATTGGAAAATAGTATATAGAGGTGTATTATGTATAACCAGCCGTCACCTATAAAAACCGAGCATATACTTAGTGGAAAATTGTATATAGAGGTGTATTATGTATAACCAGGCGTCACCTATAACAACCGAGCATATACTTAATGGAAAATAGTCTATAGAGGTGTATTATGTATAACCAGGCGTCACCTAAAACAACCAAGCATATACTTGGTGGAAAATAGTTAATATAAGTGTATCATGTATAACCAGGCGTCACCTATAACAACCGAGCATATACTTAGTGGAAAATAGTCCATAGAGGTGTATTATGTATAACAAGGCGTCACCTATAAAAACCGAGCATATACTTGGTAGAAAATAGTATATAGAGGTGTATTATGTATAATCAGGCGTCACCTATAACAACCGAGCATATACTTAGTGGAAAAGAGTATATAGAGGTGTATTATGTATAACTAGGCGTCACCTAAAACAACGGAGCATATACTTGGTGGAAAATAGTATATAGAGGTGTATTATGTTTCACCAGCCGTCACCTATAAAAAAAGAGCATATGCTTAGCGGAAAGTAGTTTATAGAGGTGTATGATGTATAACATGCGTCACCTATAACAACCGAGCATATACCTAGTGCAAAATAGTTTATAGAGGTGTATTATGTATAACCAGGCGTCACCTAAAACAACCGAGCATATACTTGGTGGAAAATAATTAATATAGTTGTATCATGTATAAACAGGCGTCACTTATATCAACCGAGCATATACTTAGTGGAAAATAGTCTATAGAGGTGTATTATTTATAACAAGGCGTCACCTATAACAAACGAGCATATACTTAGTGGAAAAAAGTATATAGAGGTGTAATATGTATAACCAGCCGTCACCTATAAAAACCGAGCATATACTTAGTGGAAAATAGTCTATAGACTTGTATTATGTGTAACCAGGCATCATCTATAACACCCGAGCATATACTTAGTGGAAAATAGTATATAGAGGTGTATTATGTTTAACCAGCCGTCACCTATAAAAACCGAGCATATGCTTATTGGAAAATAGTATATAGAGGTATATGATGTATAACAAGCGTCACCTATAATAACCGAGCATATACTTGGTGGAAAATAGTCTATAGAGGTGTATTATGTATAACAAGGCGTCACCTATAACAACCGAACATATACATAGTGGAAAATAGTATATAGATTTGTATTATGTTAAACCAGGCGTAACCTATAACATCCGAGCATATACTTAGTGGAAAATAGTATATGGAGGTGTATTATTAATAACCAGGCGTCACCTATAACAACGGAGCATATACACAGTGGAAAATACTCTATAGAGGTCTATTATGTATAACCAGGCGTCACCTATAATAACTGAGCATATACTTGGTGGAAAATAATATATAGAGGTGTATTATGTATAGCCAGCGTCACCGATAACAACCGAGCATATACTTAGTGGAAAATAGTCTATAGAGGTGTATTATGTATAACCAGGCGTCACCTATAACAACCGAGCATATACTTAGTGGAATATAGTCTATAGAAGTGTATTATGTATAAACAGGCGTCACCTAAAACAACCAAGGATATACTTGATGGAAAGTAGTAAATATAGGTGTATTATGTATAACCAGGCGTCACCTATAACTACCGAGCATATACTTAGTGGAAAATATCTATAGAGGTGTATTATGTATAACCAGGCGTCACTTATTACAACCGAGCATATACTTAGTGGAAAATAGTATATAGAGGTGTAATATGTATAACCAGCCGGCACCTATAAACACCAAACATATACTTAGTGGAAAATAGTCTATAGAGGTGTATTATGTATAACGAGACGTCACCTATAACAACCGAGCATATGCTTAGTGGAAAATAGTATATAGAGGTGTATAATGTATAATCAAGCGTCACCTATAACAACCGAGCATATACTTAGTGGAAAAAAGTATATAGAGGTGTACTATGTATAACCAGGCGTTACCTATAACAACTGAGCATATACTTGGTGGACAAGTATATAGAAATGTATTGTATATAACCAGGCGTCACCTATAACAACCGAGCATATGCTTATTGGAAAATAGTCTATAGAGGTGTATTATGTATAAACAGGCGTCACCTATAACAACCGAGCATATGCTTATTTGAAAATAGTCTATAGAGGTGCATTATGTATAACCAGGAGTCACCTATTACAACCGAGCATATACTTAGTGACAATAGTCTATAGAGGTGTATAATGTATAACCAGGCGTCACCTATAACAACCGCGTATATGCTTAGTGGAAAATAGTCTATAGAAGTGTATTATGTATAACCAGGCGTCACCTATAACAACCGAGCATATACTTGGTGGAAAATATTATATAGAGGTGTATTATGTATAACCAGGCGTCAACTATAACAACCTAGCATATACTTAGTGGAAAAAAGTATATAGATGTGTATTATGTATAACCAGGCGCCACCTATAACAGCCGAGCATATACTTAGTGGAAAATAGTATATAGAGGTGTATTATTTATAAACAGGCGTCACCTATAACAACCGAGCATATGCTTGGTTGAAATTAGTATACAGAGGTGTATTATGTATAACCAGGCGTCACCTATAACAACCGAGCATATACTTAGTGGAAAATAGACTATAGAGGTCTATTATGTATAACCAGGCGTCACCTATAACAACAGAGCATATACTTTGTGGAAAATAGTCTATAGAGGTGTATTATGTATAACCAGGCGTCACATATAACAACCGAGCATATACTTAGTAGAAAATAGTCTATAGAGGTGTATTATGTATAACCAGGCGTCACCTATAACAACCGAGCATATACTTAGTAACAAATAGTCTATAGAGGCGTATTATGTATAACCAGGCATCACCTATAACAACCATGCATATACTTAGTGGAAAATAATATATAGAGGTGTATTATGTATAACCAGGCGTCACCTATAAAAACCGAGCCTATACCTGGTAGAAAATAGTATATAGACGTGTATTATGTAAATCAGTCGTCACCTATAACAACCGAGCATATACTTCGTGGAAAAGAGTATATAGAGGTGTATTATGTATAACTAGGCGCACCTAAAACAACGGAGCGTATAGTTAGTGGAAAATAGTATATAGAGGTGTATTATGTTTAACCAGCCGTCACCTATAAAAACCGAGCATATGCTTAGTGGAAAATAGTCTATAGAAGTGTATGATGTATAACAAGCGTTACCTATAACAACCGAGCATATACTTAGTGGAAAATTGTCTGTAGAGGTGTATTATGTATAACCAGGCGTCACCTAAAACAACCGAGCATATACTTGGTGGAAAATAATTAATATAGTTGCATTATGTATAACCAGGCGTCACCTATAACAACCGAGCATATACTTAGTGGAAAATAGTCTATAGAGGTGTATTATGTATAATAAGGCGTCACCTATAACAAACGAGCATATACTTAGTGGAAAATAGTCTATAAAGGTGTATTATGTACAACCAGGCGTCACCTACAACAACCGAGCATATACTTAGTGGAAAATATTATATAGAGGTGTATTATGTATAACCATGCGTCACCTATAACAACCAAGCATATACTTGGTGGAAAATAGTTAATATAAGTGTATTATGTATAACCAGGCGTCTCCTATAACAACCGAGCATATACTTGGTAGAAAATAGTATATAGAGGTGTATTATGTATAATCAGGCGTCACCTATAACAACCGAGCATATACTTAGTGGAAAAGAGTATATAGAGGTGTATTATGTATAACTAGGCGTCACCTAAAACAACGGAGCATATACTTAGTGGAAAATAGTATATAGAGGTGTATTATGTATAACCAGGCGTCACCTAAAACAACCGAGCATATACTTGGTGGAAAATAATTAATATAGTTGTATCATGTATAAACAGGCGTCACCTATAACAACCGAGCATATACTTAGTGGAAAATAGTCTATAGAGGTGTATTATTTATAACAAGGCGTCACCTATAACAAACGAGCATATACTTAGTGGAAAATAGTATATAGAGGTGTAATATGTATAACCAGCCGTCACCTATAAAAACCGAGCATATACTTAGTGGAAAAAAGTATATAGAGGTGTATTGTGTATAACCAGGCGTCACGTATAAAAACCGAGCATATGCTTAGTGGAAAATAGTATATAGAGGTGTATGATGTATAACCAGGCGTCATCTATAACAACCGAGCATATACTTAGTGGAAAATAGTCTATAGAGGTGTATTATGTATAACCAGGCATCACCTAAAAAAACCAAGCATATACTTTGTGAAAATAGTTAATATAGGTGTATTATGTATAACCAGGCGTCACTTAAAACAACCGAGCATATACTTGGTGGAAAATAATTAATATAGTTGTATCATGTATAAACAGGAGTCACCTATAACAACCGAGCATATACTTAGTGGAAAATAGTCTATAGAGGTGTATTATTTATAACAAGGCGTCACCTATAACAAACGAGCATATACTTAGTGGAAAATAGTATATAGAGGTGTAATATGTATAACCAGCCGTCACCTATAAAAACCGAGCATATACTAGTGGACAATAGTATATAGTGGTGTATTGTGTATAACCAGGCGTCACGTATAAAAACCGAGCATATGCTTAGTGGAAAATAGTATATAGAGGTGTATGATGTATAACCAGGCGTCACCTATAACAACCGAGCATATACTTAGTGGAAAATAGTCTATAGAGGTGTATTATGTATAACCAGGCGTCACCTAAAAAAACCAAGCATATACTTTGTGGAAAATAGTTAATATAGGTGTATTATGTATAACCAGGCGTCAACTATAACAACCGAGCATATACTATTGGAAAATAGTCTATAGAGGTGTATTATGTATAACCAGGCGTCACCTAAAATAACCGAGCATATACTTGGTGGAAAATAATTAATATAGTTGTATTATGTATAACCAGGCGTCACCTATAACAACCGAGCATATACTTAGTGGAAAATAGTTTATAGAGGTGTATTATGTATAACAAGGCGTCACCTATAACAACCGAACATATACATAGTGGATAATAGTATATAGAGGTGTATTATTAATAACCAGGCGTCACCTATAACAGCCGAGCATATACTTAGTGGAAAACAGTCTATAGAGGTGTATTATGTATAAATAGGCGTCACCTAAAACAACCGAGCATATAATTGGTGTAAAATAGTTATTATTGGTTTATTATGTATAACCAGGCGTCACCTATAATAACTGAGCATATACTTGGTGGAAAATAGTATATAGAGGTGTATTATGTATAACCAGGAGTCACCTATAACAGCCGAGCATATACTTAGTGGAAAATAGTCTATAGAGTTGTATTATGTATAACTAGGCGTCACCTAAAACAACGGAGCATATACTTAGTTTAAAATAGTATATAGAGGTGTATTATGTTTCACCAGCCGTCACCAATAAAAACCGAGCATATGCTTAGCGGAAAGTAGTATATAGAGGTGTATGATGTATAACATGCGTCACCTATAACAACCGAGCATATACCTAGTGCAAAATAGTATATAGAGGTGTATTATGTATAACCAGGCGTCACCTATAACAACCGAGCATATACTTAGTGGAAAATAGTATATAGAGGTGTAATATGTACAACCAGGCGTCACCTATAAAAACCGAGCATAAACTTGGTAGAAAATAGTATATAGAGGTGTATTATGTATAATCAGGCGTCACCTATAACAACCGAGCATATACTTAGTGGAAAAGAGTATATAGAGTTGTATTATGTATAACTAGGCGTCACCTAAAACAACGGTGCATATACTTAGTGGAAAATAGTATATAGAGGTGTATTATGTTTCACCAGCCGTCACCAATAAAAACCGAGCATATGCTTAGCGGAAAGTAGTATATAGAGGTGTATGATGTATAACATGCGTCACCTATAACAACCGAGCATATACCTAGTGCAAAATAGTTTATAGAGGTGTATTATGTATAACCAGGCGTCACTTAAAACATTCGAGCATATACTTGGTGGAAAATAATTAATATAGTTGTATCATGTATAAACAGGAGTCACCTATAACAACCGAGCATATACTTAGTGGAAAATAGTCTATAGAGGTGTATTATTTATAACAAGGCGTCACCTATAACAAACGAGCATATACTTAGTGGAAAATAGTATATAGAGGTGTAATATGTATAACCAGCCGTCACCTATAAAAACCGAGCATATACTTAGTGGAATATAGTATATAGAGGTGTATTGTGTATAACCAGGCGTCACGTATAAAAACCGAGCATATGATTAGTGGAAAATAGTATATAGAGGTGTATGATGTATAACCAGGCGTCATCTATAACAACCGAGCATATACTTAGTGGAAAATAGTCTATAGAGGTGTATTATGTATAACCAGGCGTCACCTAAAAAAACCAAGCATATACTTTGTGGAAAATAGTTAATATATGTGTATTATGTATAACCAGGCGTCAACTATAACAACCGAGCATATACTATTGGAAAATAGTCTATAGAGGTGTATTATGTATAACCAGGCGTCACCTAAAACAACGGAGCATATACTTAGTGGAAAATAGTATATAGAGGTGTATTATGTATAACCAGGCGTCACCTAAAACAACCGAGCATATACTTGGTGGAAAATAATTAATATAGTTGTATCATGTATAAACAGGCGTCACCTATAACAACCGAGCATATACTTAGTGGAAAATAGTCTATAGAGGTGTATTATTTATAACAAGGCGTCACCTATAACAAACGAGCATATACTTAGTGGAAAATAGTATATAGAGGTGTAATATGTATAACCAGCCGTCACCTATAAAAACCGAGCATATACTTAGTGGAAAATAGTATATAGAGGTGTATTGTGTATAACCAGGCGTCACGTATAAAAACCGAGCATATGCTTAGTGGAAAATAGTATATAGAGGTGTATGATGTATAACCAGGCGTCATCTATAACAACCGAGCATATACTTAGTGGAAAATAGTCTATAGAGGTGTATTATGTATAACCAGGCATCACCTAAAAAAACCAAGCATATACTTTGTGAAAATAGTTAATATAGGTGTATTATGTATAACCAGGCGTCACTTAAAACAACCGAGCATATACTTGGTGGAAAATAATTAATATAGTTGTATCATGTATAAACAGGAGTCACCTATAACAACCGAGCATATACTTAGTGGAAAATAGTCTATAGAGGTGTATTATTTATAACAAGGCGTCACCTATAACAAACGAGCATATACTTAGTGGAAAATAGTATATAGAGGTGTAATATGTATAACCAGCCGTCACCTATAAAAACCGAGCATATACTTAGTGGAAAATAGTATATAGTGGTGTATTGTGTATAACCAGGCGTCACGTATAAAAACCGAGCATATGCTTAGTGGAAAATAGTATATAGAGGTGTATGATGTATAACCAGGCGTCACCTATAACAACCGAGCATATACTTAGTGGAAAATAGTCTATAGAGGTGTATTATGTATAACCAGGCGTCACCTAAAAAAACCAAGCATATACTTTGTGGAAAATAGTTAATATAGGTGTATTATGTATAACCAGGCGTCAACTATAACAACCGAGCATATACTATTGGAAAATAGTCTATTGAGGTGTATTATGTATAACCAGGCGTCACCTAAAATAACCGAGCATATACTTGGTGGAAAATAATTAATATAGTTGTATTATGTATAACCAGGCGTCACCTATAACAACCGAGCATATACTTAGTGGAAAATAGTTTATAGAGGTGTATTATGTATAACAAGGCGTCACCTATAACAACCGAACATATACATAGTGGAAAATAGTATATAGAGGTGTATTATTAATAACCAGGCGTCACCTATAACAGCCGAGCATATACTTAGTGGAAAACAGTCTATAGAGGTGTATTATGTATAAATAGGCGTCACCTAAAACAACCGAGCATATAATTGGTGTAAAATAGTTATTATTGGTTTATTATGTATAACCAGGCGTCACCTATAATAACTGAGCATATACTTGGTGGAAAATAGTATATAGAGGTGTATTATGTATAACCAGGCGTCACCTATAACAGCCGAGCATATACTTAGTGGAAAATAGTCTATAGAGTTGTATTATGTATAACTAGGCGTCACCTAAAACAACGGAGCATATACTTAGTTTAAAATAGTATATAGAGGTGTATTATGTTTCACCAGCCGTCACCAATAAAAACCGAGCATATGCTTAGCGGAAAGTAGTATATAGAGGTGTATGATGTATAACATGCGTCACCTATAACAACCGAGCATATACCTAGTGCAAAATAGTATATAGAGGTGTATTATGTATAACCAGGCGTCACCTATAACAACCGAGCATATACTTAGTGGAAAATAGTATATAGAGGTGTAATATGTACAACCAGGCGTCACCTATAAAAACCGAGCATAAACTTGGTAGAAAATAGTATATAGAGGTGTATTATGTATAATCAGGCGTCACCTATAACAACCGAGCATATACTTAGTGGAAAAGAGTATATAGAGTTGTATTATGTATAACTAGGCGTCACCTAAAACAACGGAGCATATACTTAGTGGAAAATAGTATATAGAGGTGTATTATGTTTCACCAGCCGTCACCAATAAAAACCGAGCATATGCTTAGCGGAAAGTAGTATATAGAGGTGTATGATGTATAACATGCGTCACCTATAACAACCGAGCATATACCTAGTGCAAAATAGTTTATAGAGGTGTATTATGTATAACCAGGCGTCACTTAAAACAACCGAGCATATACTTGGTGGAAAATAATTAATATAGTTGTATCATGTATAAACAGGAGTCACCTATAACAACCGAGCATATACTTAGTGGAAAATAGTCTATAGAGTTGTATTATTTATAACAAGGCGTCACCTATAACAAACGAGCATATACTTAGTGGAAAATAGTATATAGAGGTGTAATATGTATAACCAGCCGTCACCTATAAAAACCGAGCATATACTTAGTGGAATATAGTATATAGAGGTGTATTGTGTATAACCAGGCGTCACGTATAAAAACCGAGCATATGCTTAGTGGAAAATAGTATATAGAGGTGTATGATGTATAACCAGGCGTCATCTATAACAACCGAGCATATACTTAGTGGAAAATAGTCTATAGAGGTGTATTATGTATAACCAGGCGTCACCTAAAAAAACCAAGCATATACTTTGTGGAAAATAGTTAATATATGTGTATTATGTATAACCAGGCGTCAACTATAACAACCGAGCATATACTATTGGAAAATAGTCTATAGAGGTGTATTATGTATAACCAGGCGTCACCTAAAATAACCGAGCATATACTTGGTGGAAAATAATTAATATAGTTGTATTATGTATAACCAGGCGTCACCTATAACAACCGAGCATATACTTAGTGGAAAATAGTTTATAGAGGTGTATTATGTATAACAAGGCGTCACCTATAACAACCGAACATATACATAGTGGAAAATAGTATATAGATGTGTATTATGTTAAACCAGGCGTCACCTATAACATCCGAGCATATACATAGTGGAAAATAGTATATAGAGGTGTATTATTAATAACCAGGCGTCACCTATAACAGCCGAGCATATACTTAGTGGAAAATAGTCTATAGAGGTGTATTATGTATAACCAGGCGTCACCTATAACAACCGAGCATATTATTAGTGGCAAATAGTCTATAGAGGTGTATTATGTATAACCAGGCGTCACCTAAAACAGCCGAGCATATACTTTGTGGAAAATTATTAATATAGTTGTATTATGTATAACCAGGCGTCACCTATAACAACCGAGCATATACTTAGTGGAAAATAGTTAATAGAGGTGTATTATATATAACCAGGCGTCACCTACAACAACCGAGCATATACTTAGTGGAAAATAGTATATAGAGGTGTATTGTGTATAACCATGCGTCACCTATAACAACCGAGCATATTCTTAGTGGAAAATAGTATATAGAGGTGTAATATGTATAACCAGGCGTCACGTATAAAAACCGAGCATATGCTTAGTGGAAAATAGTATATAGAGGTGTATGAAGTATAACCAGGGGTCACCTATAACAACCGAGCATATACTTAGTGGAAAATAGTCTATAGAGGTGTATTATGTATAAACAGGCGTCACCTAAAACAACTAAGCATATACTTGGTGGAAAGTAGTTAATATAGGTGTATTATGTATAACCAGGCGTCACCTATAACAACCGAGCATATGCTTAGTGGAAAATAGTCTATAGAGGTGTATTATGTATAACCAGGCGTCATCTATAACATTACTTTCTTACTGACTTAGCAATTGATGAAAAGAAAGGGCCAAAGTAAGGCAGGAGAAAAAGGTCGGTAAGAAAAGTATGGCGCCCAACATTTGAGGCTCGATGCTTACATTGTAACATCGGGTCAACATCAAATAGAGACAGATTTAAATCGACTAAGGAGCCTAGTGAAACAAAATTAAATAAATAGAATTCAATTAAAATTGTAAATAATAATAGGAATCATAAAATGAAAACCAAAGAAGTTCTTTAAATTAAATAAGAGTTAATTATAATAAAAATGAAATTAAAAAGAACTTAGAATAAATAATAATAATTAAAAGGAAATAATTAAGTAAAATAAAATTCAGTAGGCGGCGGTACGGCATATTAAGTAAAAAAAAAAAAATAAAATAAAAAAAATAATGTTAGTTATTAATAAAAGTAAATAGAATACATAGGCGTTAGATAGACAAGGTCAAGGGAACACTGAACCGGATCACATCGAGCACAATTATAAATGAATATTTAATTAAATACTCAGTATATAGTAAAAATATAGAAGTAGGAGAAGTTAGCAAGGGAATAAAAGGATAGTTAAATACGGGACTTTAAGATGGCGACAAGACAGAGAAAAGACACAGAACCATCTGAAATGATGGAGTTTTTTAAAAAAATGATGGAGGAACAAAAACAGGAAAGATTAAAAGAGAAGAAGGAACAAAAACAGGAAAGATTAAAAGAGAAGGAGGAACAGAAACAAGGGAGAATAAATGAACAAGAAGAATTAGTAAAAAAGATAGAGGAACAAAGAAAGAAAGAAAGAGAGGAGGAAAAAGTAGAAAGAAAGAAAGAAAGATAGGAGGATAAACAAGAAATTAAGAATCTTTGGGAAATCATGAATAAGAGGATAGATGAAATAAATGAAGGAATTACAAGAAAGAATGAGGAAATGGGAAATAAAATCCAAGAGACTATAGAAAAGATGTATAACTTAGAGGTAACAGTCAGTGAAAATAAACAGACTGTAGAAACAGTTAAGGGAGAAGTCAAAAAAGTAGAAAGAAGGGTACAAGTGGTTTAGAATAAGATAAAGAATATGGGAGAAGGAATAAATATAGCTACCTTGTTTAAATCAAGGATGTTTGAGATGGGTGATAATGGAGACAAAAGCAAGAACGAATTCTACGGTATGGAAGATGAAGACCCTATTGATTTCATTAAACACCTAGAAGGTATGATGTCCGAAATTGATCCTGACATGGAGGAAGGACAAAAACGGAAAATAATGGAGAGACATCTTAAAGGACCAGCACAAGAATGGTGGTTGGCCATGAATATGGAGGAGGAAAATTATGATGAAGTTAAGGAGAGATTCTTTAGCCACTTTTGGGGATCTCATGCACAAGAGAGAATTCGAGGAAGAATCGAAAATGGAAAATATGAATACCATCGAGGCACAAACAACATGGTAAATTATTTCTTAAAAATGGTGAACACGGCGAGACACCTAACCCCGCCATACAATCAGGCGGAGTTAATTATGAAGATTATGAAGCATTATGGGAACAGAATGTATATAGGATGTTCCGGGATGGCGGCTACCGACATAGAGGAGGCGGTAAAATACATCCGAAGGAACATGGAGCAGGAGGCTACCAAGAACCGGACTCAGCCTAGGACTGAGGAACGGGAACCTGAGAGGAGAGGGTGGACACACCAAACGAGAAACCCCGGATACAAGGGAAATTGGAGGCAAGAGCCTTACCCGGTAGAAGGGAGAGGAAACTGAAGACAGAGGCCCTACCAAAGAGAGGGACCAAGAAATAGGCCGCAAAATCAGTGGCAACAACAAAGGCCAGAGTACAGGCCACAAAACCAAACGGAAGAAGGCCCACAGACAAAAGAAAAGAGACCACAAAATCCAGGGCCAAGTGGTCAATCAAAAAACTAAATGAGAGGATCCCTAATGGTAGGAAGGAAAAGAGGAGAAAACCATTAGAGATCCAACAACAAACAAAATGTAGGAAATATTACCCGGAGAAACAGGGAACATTAAATAAAGGAAAGGCGGAAGACCTAAAGAACAAAAATAAAAAAAACAATACAACAGGAAAATAACAATGAAGTACACCAAAATCAAGAGCTTAGAGTTGGTGGACTATCTCTTGATATTCGTGCTGAATTGTTAGAAGAGGACAAGGAGATTGGCGAAGGTAACCAGAAGAAAGAGCCATGCCCTGTAATTGACTGTGAGGTAGAAGAGCACTCTATAGAGGTAGAGATTGACACGGGTGCAGACGTGTCAGTCATTCAAGAAAAGGCTTACAACAACCTCAAGTTGCATGGGCTTAAGTTCCTGGAACTACCCATCAACAATGTGGGAGTTGTAACAGCCATTAAGACTGCACAGATAAAGGTTACCCGGCAATGCTTAATTCACTTAACAATTAAAGGCATAAAAGTGGACTGCATCTTCATAGTGGTCTCCAAACTTCGGTCGGAGATGATTATAGGGTGCAACACACTGTATGACCTAAAGGCACGGATAAACATGGATAGACGCTTTGTGACCTTCGAGATAGAAGGGAAGATGGTGTACCAGGATTTTAAAAATAAAATACAAAAGATAGAGGAAAATAAAGAAGTCCGAAAAATATGTCAGATAACCCAGGGAAAAGAAGATGCATCAACAATAGGGCATCGAAGCAAAAAGGAGGGGTTAATGCGACAGTGCGAGAAGCAGGGGCACTGCCGAATGAATGAAGGAGGAAATGGACAAGAAACAAGTAAAGGGGAAATCTTAAATATAAAAAACGAATATCAAAGAAAAATAAAAAATGAAACAGAGGAAAAATTAAACAAAAACAAAAAATTAAATAACAAAAATGAAAATATAATAAATAAGGAAATTAATTTAAGACCTGAGGGAGTCAATACAGGAGATAAAGAAACAAAGGACATAGAAAGAAGAGCTGCAGCTGAGATTAAGAGCAAAACAAAATATAAACAAGGTAAGGCCGAAATAGTGCCAAAAGGGGGAAATAATGTGAGTGGAAAAATAACAAATAAGAAAATAAATATAAATAAAAATATAAACGTCGCGTCGAAACAATTAAAAGGGGGGAACAACGAGGTTAAAATGAATAACCAACAAGTAGCTCGGAAGCCCATGACTAAGACTTTAGATTCTGGAGAGATAACCCAAAGGAAAGAAATTGAAATTAAAGAAAGAAAAAAGAAAAACCCATTTACTAGATCAAGAGTTCGAAAGTCAATTAAAATGAGAACCAATCCAAATAAGAGAAGAACCTTCATTTCATTACAATTCAAAAACAGAAAAATAAAAGGTAGATTTAAGGAGAATAAGGGAAAGTTAAGAAATTGGAAAAGGAGAAAGAAGAAAAAGAAAGATAAAGCTGGACGGATAATAAGAAAATATTTGAGAATTAACCATTTAGGAATCGAAGAAGAAGAAACAGAAAATAAATGTATATTAGACAAAGAACAGCAAAATCAATTAAACCAGCTAATATTGGAATATGACGATATATTTAGCGAGATACCGGGAAGATCAAATAAATATAAGCATCAATTGAAACTAATAGAGAATAAAACTTTTGTAGGAAGGAATTATCCAATTCCAATTAATTACCGTAAACAGGTCCAAGAAGAGATTGTAAGAATGCTCAGATATGACATCATCGAACGCTCAAGAACTCCTTACATCAACCCAATGGTGACAGTAATAAAACCAGACAAGACCATCCGTCTGTGCCTAGACGCTAGGAAGTTGAATGAGATAACTGTGCCGGATTATGAAAGTGCACCCACTATTGACGATATACTAAGGAAAGGTCGCAACAGGCGATATTTTTGAAAAATAGATTTAACGTCAAGTTTCTGGCAAATACCGTTGACTAATGAGTCCAAAAAATATACAGGATTTTTATTTAATAATAAAGTATATAATTTCAAAGTGGTGCCTTTCGGACTCCAAAACTCCCTAGCGGCTCTAGTGAGAACGGTAGATATCACTTTGGGTAAGGAGTTAGAGGAAAATCTTTTAGTGTATGTCGATGATCTGTTGTGTCTATCTGAGACATTCGATGAGCACCTCAGTCACCTGAGGACAATTTTCACCAGATTCAGAGAGGGGAATTTAACCATCAACCCGAAGAAAACCTTGTTCTGTCAACAAGAGGTGAAGTTTTTAGGATATATCTTCAGACAAGAAGGGGTCACCACAGACCCAGAGAAGCTACAGGCAATACAGGATTTCCCAGAACCTAGAAACAAAAAACAACTACAATCGTTTCTAGGTTTTGTAAATTACTATGCACGATTTACAAAGAAACATGCTGAAGAGACTTCACCCTTGTTGAAATTACTAAGACAAGATCAGCCCTGGATCTGGGATGAATACATGAGTAAAGCCTTCAATAGGGTAAAAGACTTGTTTACGGAATCAGTCACTCTGATGCATCCAATCGAAGGGCAACGTACGTTCCTACAGACAGATGCATGCGATAATGCAATTGCCAGTCAGATTTTCCAGAGGGATGGACAAAGGCAAATGCAAGTAATAGGGTTCGTTAGCCGAACGCTTAAGAGTTGTGAGAAGGCATACACTATATGCGAGAAAGAATTATTGGCTATAGTGCATGGCTTGAAAAAATTTCGGTCATTAATAGTGGGAGCGCCACTAACTATCATAACGGATAATAAGGCATTAAAATTTATGAACACGTGCAATTTCACTAATTCACGAATCACTAGGTGGATATTGGCGATTCAGGAGTATCAACCAACAGTGATATATTGCCCAGGAAAGGAAAACATACCGTGCGACGTCGTGAGTCGGATGTATCAGAATGAGATGGATAATAAGGGAAACAGTCAGAACCGTCAGGTTATAAAAGTAGGGCGGTTACAAATAGGATGTGAAGAAACACTAAAAGCAAAGTTTCAAAACATAAAAAACTTACAAAGACAACAACCAGAATTAGAAAAAATTTTTGAAAACGTGACCAAATTTAAGAAATATTCAATACAAGAAGGGATATTGTGTAAAGAAGTCAAAAATAAAATAAAGATAGTAATCCCGGAATTAATAATAAACGAGGTAATTGAGAACATACATCAGATATATGCTCACATAGGCAGAAATAAAATAACGAATATAATGAGCCAGAGCATGTATATAAAGCAAATGAAGAAACGGATATTACAAGTGATAGAAAGATGTCAGATATGTCAGTACGCAAAACCGACCAATAGATACCTCCAAGGAAGCACGAAACCAATCGTCTCAAGAGGGCCAGGCGAAATGGTGGCGATAGACCATCTAGGGCCCTTACCAACCAGCGTTGGTGGGGTAAAACATATATTGGTAGTAATAGATAGCTTCTCGAAGTATGTTAAGTTATATGCAGTACGAAGTACCACAACAAGGAGCTCAAAGTTGAAGTTACTGCATTATTTTCAAGCAGTAGGGAAACCAAGCAAGATCCTTACAGATTTTGGAACTGCATTTACATCACGGCAATGGCGTACTTGGATCAGGTGTGAAGGAATCCAACACATACTGAGCCCAGTACGGCACCCGCAGGTGAATTTAGCAGAAAGAGTAAATAGAGAACTGAGAAGGATATTGCGGACCTACTGCTATGATAACCAATCGCACTGCCGGAAGTACCTGTCATACATGGAAGGAATAATCAATGCTTTACCGCATGAAGCTACTGGATACACTCCAGAGCAAATTCAGTTCGGGGTTGATCCGGAATATGTGTGGCAAGGATTTGTACCAGACGTTTGTAAAAATTTAGTAACGGAAACACAACAGCAGCGTGTGCAGAAGGCATACGATAGAATGAGAAGGACAGGAGAGCTCAGGGCTGAGAAATTAAATAGAAAAACGAAGCAGACGGAATTGAAATGTGGGGACAAGGTACTGGTAACAAGGGTAAATAGATCTAACTTGAGCCGTCAAGAGACCGAGAAGATGCTATTAATTTACCAGGGTCCATAGTATATGGTCGGTTGTTTTAGGTGACGCCTGGTTATACATAATATACCTATATTAACTATTTTCCAACAATTATATGCCGGGTTGTTTTAGGTGACGCCTGGTTATACATAATACACCTCTATAGACTATTTTCCACTAAGTATATGCTCGGTTGTTATAGATGACGACTGGTTATATACTTAACATACCTCTATAGACTATTTTCCACTAAGTATATGCTCGGTTGTTATAGGCGACGCCTGGTCATACGTAATACACCTCTATATACTATTTTCCACTAAGGTTATGCTGGGTTGTTATAGGTGACGCATGGTTATAATAATTCACCTCCTAATACTATTTTCCACTAAGTATATGCTCGGTTGTTGTAGATGACGCCTGGTTATACATAATTTACCTCTATATACTATTTTCCACTAAGCATAGGCTCGATTGTTATAGGTGACGCCTGGTTATACATCATACACCTCTATATACTATTTTCCACTAAGTATGTGCTCGGTTGTTATAGATGACGCCTGGTTATATACTTAACATAACTCTATAGACTATTTTCCACTAAGTATATGCTCGGTTGTTATAGGCGACGCCTGGTCATACGTAATACACCTCTATAGAATATGTTCCACTAAGTATATGCTCGGTTGTTATAGGTGACGCCTTGTTATACATAATACGCCCCTATAGACTATTTTTCACTAAGTATATGCTCGGTTGTTATAGGTGACGTCTGGTTATACATAATACACCTCTATAGACTATTGCCAACTAAGTATATGCTCGGGTGTTATAGATGACGCCTGGTTATATATATAATATACCTCTATAGACTATTTTCCACTAAGTATATGCTCGGTTGTTATAGGCGACGCCTGGTCATACGTAATACACCTCTATAGAATATGTTCCACTAAGTATATGCTCGGTTGTTATCGGTGACGCCTGGTTATACATAATACACCTCTATAGACTATTTTCCACTAAGTATATGCTCTGTTGTTATAGGTGACGTCTGGTTATACATAATGGACCTCTATAACTATTTTCCACTGTGTTAATATTCCGTTGTTATAGGTGACGCCTGGTTATAAATAATACAACTCTATATACTTTTTTCCACTAAGTATATCCTCGGTTGATATAGGTAACGCCTGATTATACATAATACACCTCTATATACTATTTTCCACCAAGTATATGCTCGGTTGTTTTAGGTGACGCCTGGTTATACATAATACACCTTAATATATTATTTTCCAACAAGTATATGCTTGTTTGTTATAGGTGACGCCTGGTTATACATAATACACCTCTATAGACTATTTTCCACTAAGTATATGCTCGGTTGTTATAGGTGACGCCTGGTTATACATAATACACCTCTATAGAACATTTTCCACTAAGTATATGCTCTGTTGTTATAGGTGACGCCTGGTTATACATAATAGACCTCTATAGACTATTTTCCACTGTGTATAGGTTCCGTTGTTATAGGTGACGCCTGGTTATAAATAATACAACTCTATATACTTTTTTCCACTAAGTATATCCTCGGTTGTTATTAGTGACGCCTGGTTATACATTACACTTCTATATACTATTTTCCACCAAGTATATGCTCAGTTGTTTTAGGTGACGCCTGGTTATACATAATACACCTCTATATACTATTTTCCATCAAGTATAGCTTGGTTGTTTTAGGTAACGCCTAGTTATACATAATACACCTCTATAGACTATTTTATACTAAGTATATGCTCAGTTGTTATAGGTGACGCCTGGTTATACATAATACACCTCTATTAACTATTTTCCACCAAGTATATGCTCGGTTGTTTTAGGTGACGCCTGGTTATACATAATACAACTCTATATACTATTTTCCACAAAGCATATGCTCGGTCGTTATAGGTGACGCCTGGTTATACATCATACACCTCTATAGACTATTTTCCACTAAATATATGCTCTGTTGTTATAGGTGACGCCATAAACATAATAGACCTCTATAGACTATTTTCCACAGTGTATATGCTCGGTTGTTGTAGGTGACGCCTGATTATACATAATACACCTCTATATACTATTTTCCACCAAGTATATGCTCGGTTGTTTTAGGTGACGCCTGGTTATACATGATACACCCCTATATACTATTTTCCAACAAGAATATGCTCGGTTGTTTTAGGTGACGTTTGTTATACATCATACACCTCTATATACTATTTTCCACTAAGTATATGCTGGGTTGTTTTAGGTGACGCCTGGTTATACATAATAAACCCATAATAAATATTTTCCACCAATTATATGCTCGGTTGTTTTAGGTGACGCCTGGTTATACATAATACACCTCTATAGACTATTTTCCACTAAGTATATGCTGGGTTGTTTTAGGTGACGCCTGGTTATACATAATAAACCCATAATAAATATTTTCCACCAATTATATGCTCGGTTGTTTTAGGTGACGCCTGGTTATACATAATACACCTCTATAGACTATTTTCCACTAAGTATATGCTCGGTTGTTATAGGTGACGTTTGTTATACATCATACACCTCTATATACTATTTTCCACTAAGTATATGCTACGTTGTTTTAGGTGACGCCTAGTTTTACAAAAATACACCTCTATATCCTCTTTTCCACCAAGTATATGCTCGGTTGTTATGAGTGACGCTTGTTATACATCATGCACCTCTATATACTATTTTCCACTAAGCATATGCTCGGTTTTTATACGTGACGCCTGGTTATATATAACACACCTCTATATACTATTTTCCACTAAGTATATGCTCGGTTTTTATAGGTGACGGCTGGTTATACATAATACACCTCTATATCCTCTTTTCCACTAAGTATATGCTCGGTTGTTATGAGTGACACCTGATTATACATAATACACCTCTATACACTATTTTCTACCAAGTATATGCTCGGTTTTTATAGGTGACGCCTGGTTATACATAATACACCTCTATAGACTATTGTCAACTAAGTATATGCTCGGGTGTTATAGATGACGCCTGGTTATACATAATAAACCGATTTTAACTACTTTCCACCAATTATATGCTGTGTTGTTCTAGGTGACGCCTGGTTATACATAATACACCTCTATAGACTATTTTCCACTAGGTATATGCTCGGTTGTTATAGGTGACGCCTGGTTATACATTACACACCTCTATAGACTATTTTCTACTAAGTATATGCTCGGTTGTTGTAGGTGACGCCTGGTTATACATAATACACCTCTATATACTAATTTCTACTAAGTATATGCTCGGTTGTTATATGTGACGCCTGGTTATACATAATACACCTCTATAGACTATTTTCCACTAAGTATATGCTCTGTTGTTATAGGTGACGCCTGGTTATACATAATAGACCTCTATAGACTATTTTCCACTGTGTATATGCTCCGTTGTTATAGGTGACGCCTGGTTATAAATAATACACCTCTATAGACTATTTTCCACTAAGTATATGGTCGGTTGTTATAGGTGACGCCTGATTATACATAATAAACCTATATTAACTATTCTCCACCAATTATATGCCGGGTTGTTTTAGGTGACGCCTGGTTATACATAATACACCTCTATAGACTATTTTCCACTAAGTATATGCTCGGTTGTTATAGGTGACGCCTGGTTATACATCATACACATCTATATACTATTTTCCACTAAGCATATGCTCGGTTTTTATACGTGACGCCTGGTTATGCATAATACACCTCTATATACTATTTTCCACTAAGGTTATGCTCGGTTGTTATAGGTGACGCATGGTTATAATAATACACCTCCTAATACTATTTCCCACTAGGTATATGGTCGGTTGTTGTAGGTGACGCCTGGTTATACATAATACAACTCTATAGACTATTTTCCACTAAGTATATGCTCGTTTGTTATAGGTGACGACTTGTTATACATAATACACCTCTATAGACTATCTTCCACTAAGTATATGCTCGGTTGTTATAGGTGACGCCTGGTTATACATAATACACCTCTATATACTATTTTCCACTATGATAGGCTCGATTGTTATAGGTGACGCCTGGTTATACATCATACACCTCTATATTCTATTTTCCACTAAGTATGTGCTCGGTTGTTATAGATGACGCCTGGTTATATACATAATATACCTCTATAGACTATTTTCCACTAAGTATATGCTCGGTTGTTATAGGCGACGCCTGGTCATACGTAATACACCTCTATAGAGAATATTCCACTAAGTATATGCTCAGTTGTTATAGGTGACGCCTTGTTATACTTAATACGCCCCTATAGACTATTTTTCACCAAGTATATGCTCGGTTGTTATAGGTGACGCCTGGTTATACATAATACACCTCTAAGACTATTGTCAACTAAGTATATGCTCGGATGTTATAGATGACGCCTGGTTATATACATAATATACCTCTATAGACTATTTTCACTAAGTATATGCTCTGTTGTTATAGGTGACGTCTGGTTATACAAAATGGACCTCTTTAGACTATTTTCCACTGTGTGAATATTCCGTTGTTATAGGTGACGCCTGGTTATAAATAATACAACTCTATATACTTTTTTCCACTAAGTATATGCTCGGTTGTTTTAGGTGACGCCTGGTTATACATAATATATCTATATTAACTATTTTCCACCAATTATATGCCGGGTTGTTTTAGGTGACGCCTGGTTATACATAATACACCTCTATAGACTATTTTCCACTAAGTATATGCTCGGTTTTTATACGTGACGCCTGGTTATACATAATACACCTCTATAGACTATTTTCCACTAAGGTTATGCTCGGTTGTTATAGGTGACGCATGGTTATAATAATACACCTCCTAATACTATTTTCCACTAAGTATATGCTCGGTTGTTGTAGGTGACGCCTGGTTATACATAATACACCTCTATATACTATTTTCCACTAAGCATAGGCTCGATTGTTATAGGTGACGTCTGGTTATACATCATACACCTCTATATACTATTTTCCACTAAGTATGTGCTCGATTGTTATAGATGACGCCTGGTTATATACTTAACATACCTCTATAGACTATTTTCCACTAAGTATATGCTCGGTTGTTATAGGCGACGCCTGGTCATACGTAATACACCTCAATAGAATATGTTCCACTAAGTATATGCTCGGTTGTTATAGGTGACGCCTTGTTATACATAATACGCCCCTATAGACTATTTTTCACTAAGTATATGAGCGGTTGTTATAGGTGACGCCTGGTTATACATAATACACCTCTATAGACCATTGTCAACTAAGTATATGCTCGGGTGTTATAGATGACGCCTGGTTATATACATAATATACCTCTATAGACTATTTTCCACTAAGTATATGCTCGCTTGTTATAGGCGACGCCTGGTGATTCGTAATACACCTCTATAGAATATGTTCCACTAAGTATATGCTCGGTTGTTATAGGTAACGCCTGGTTATACAGAATACACCTCTATAGACTATTTTCCACTAAGTATATGCTCTGTTGTTATAGGTGACGTCTGGTTATATATAATGGACCTCTATAGACTATTTTCCACTGTGTTAATATTCCGTTGTTATAGGTGACGCCTGGTTATAAATAATACAACTCTATATACTCTTTTCCACTAAGTATATGCTCGGTTGTTATAGGTAACGCCTTATTATACATAATACACCTATATATACTATTTTCCACCAAGTATATGCTCGGTCGTTTTAGGTGACGCCTGGTTATATATAATACACCTCTATATATTATTTTCCAACAAGTATATGCTTGGTTGTTATATTTCACGCCTGGTTATACATAATACACCTCTTTGCCTATTTTCCACTAAGTATATGCTCGTTTGTTATACGTGACGCCTTGTTATACATAATACACCTCTATAGACTATTTTCCACCAAGTATATGCTCGGTTGTTATAGGCGACGCCTGGTCATACGTAATACACCTCTATAGAATATGTTCCACTAAGTATATGCTCGGTTGTTATAGGTGACGCCTTGTTATACATAATACGCCTCTATAGACTATTTTTCACTAAGTATATGCTCGGTTGTTATAGGTGACGCCTGGTTATACATAATACACCTCTATAGACTATTGTCAACTACGTATATGCTCGGATGTTATAGATGACGCCTGGTTATATACATAATATACCTCTATAGACTATTTTCCACTAAGTATATGCTCGGTTGCTATAGGTGACGCCTGGTTATACATAATACACCTCTATAGACTATTTTCCACTAAGTATATGCTCTGTTGTTATAGGTGACGTCTGGTTATACATAATGGACCTCTATAGACTATTTTCCAATGTGTTAATATTCCGTTGTTATAGGTGACGCCTGGTTATACATAATAAACCTATACAATCATATGCTGAGTTTTTATAGGTGACGGCTGGATATACATAATACAACTCTATATACTATCTTCCATTAAGTATATGCTCGGTTGTTATAGGTGACGCATGGTTATAATAATACAAATCTATATACTATTTTCCACTAAGCATATGCTCGATTGTTATAGGTGACGCCTGGTTATACATAATACACCTCTATATACTATTTTCCAGGAAGGATATGCTCGGTTGTTATAGGCGACGCCTGCTTATACGTAATACAACTCTATAGAATATTTTCCACTAAGTATATGCTCGGTTGTTATAGGTGACGCCTGGTTATACATAATACACCTCTATAGACTATTTTCCACTAAGTATATTCTCGATTGTTATAGGTGACGCCTTCTTGTACATAATACACCTCTATAGACTATTTTCCACTAAGTATATGCTCGGTTGTTATAGGTGACGCCTGGTTATACATAATACAACTCTATATACTATTTTCCACTAAGCAAATGCTCGATTGTTATAGGTGACGCCTGGTTATACATAATACACCTCTATATACTATTTTCAAGCAAGGACATGCTCGGTTGTTATAGGCGACGCCTGCTTATACGTAATACAACTCTATAGAATATTTTCCACTAAGTATATGCTCGGTTGTTATAGGTGACGCCTGGTTATACATATTACACCTCTATATACTATTTTCCACTAAGTATATGCTCGGTTGTTATAGGTGACGCTTGTTATACATCATACACCTCTATAGACTATTTTCTACTATGTATATGCTCGGTTGTTATATGTGACGCCTGGTTATACATAATACACCTCTATAGACTATTTTCCACTAAGTATATGCTCGGATGTTATAGGTGACGTGTGTTATACATCATACACCTTTATATACTATTTTCCACTAAGCATATGCTCGGTTTTTATAGGTGACGGCTGGTTAAACATAATACACCTCTATAAACTATTTTCCACTAAGTATATGCTCCGTTGTTTTAGGTGACGCCTAGTTATACATAATACACCCCTATATCCTCTTTTCCTTTAAGGATTCGCTCGGTTGTTATGAGTGACGCTTGTTATACATCATGCACCTCTAAATACTATTTTCCACTAAGCATATGCTCGGTTTTTATACGTGACGCCTGGTTATACATAATACACCTCTATATACTATTTTCCACTAAGTATATGGTCGGTTTTTATAGGTGACGGCTGGTTATACATAATACACCTCTATATACTATCTTCCACTAAGTATATGCTCGGTTGTTATAGGTGACGCATGGGTATAATAATACACCTCCTAATACTATTTTCCACTAAGTATGTGCTCGGTTGTTGTAGGTGACGCCTGGTTATACATAATACACCTCTATAGACTATTTTCCACTAAGTATATTCTCGTTTGTTATAGGTGACGTCTTGTTATACATAATACACCTCTATAGACAATTTTCCACTAAGTATATGCTCCGTTGTTATAGGTGACGCCTGGTTATACATAATACACCTCTATAGACTATTGTCAAGTAAGAATATGCTCGGGTGTTATAGAAGACGCCTGGTTATACATAATAAACCTACTTTAACTATTTTCCACCAATTATATGCTGTGTTGTTTTAGGTGACGCCTGGTTATACATAATACACCTCTATATACTATTTTCCACTAAGCATATGCTCGGTTTTTATACGTGACGTCTGGTTATACATAATACATCTCAATATACTTTTTTCCACTAAGTATATGCTCGGTTTTTAGAGGTGACGGCTGGTTATACATAATACACCTCTATATACTATCTTCCACTAAGTATATGCTCGGTTGATATAGTTGACTCACGGTTATAATAATACACCTCCTAATACTATTTTCCACTAAGTATATGCTCGGTTGTTATAGGTAACGCCTTATTATACATAATACACCTCTATATACAATTTTCCACCAAGTATATGCTCGGTCGTTTTAGGTGCCGCCTGGTTATACATAATACACCTCTATATACTATTTTCCAACAAGTATATGCTTGGTTGTTATAGGTGACGCCTGGTTATACATAATACACCTCTATAGACTATTTTCCACTAAGTATATGCTCGTTTGTTATACGTGACGCCTTGTAATGCATAATACACCTCTATATACTATTTTCCACTAAGTATATCCTCGGTTGTTAAAGGTGACGCCTTGTTATACTTAATACGCCTCTATAGACTATTTTTCAGCAAGTATGTGCTCGGTTGTTATAGGTGACGCCTGGTTATACATAATACACCTACATAGACTATTGTCAACTAAGTATATGCTCGGATGTTATAGATGACGCCTGGTTATATACATAACATACCTTTATAGACTATTTTCCACTAAGTATATGCTCGGTTGTTATAGGCGACGCCTGGTCATACGTAATACACCTCTATAGAATATGTTCCACTAAGTATATGCTCGGTTGCTATAGGTGACGCCTGGTTATACATAATACACCTCTATAGACTATTTTCCACTAAGTATATGATCTGTTGTTATAGGTGACGTCTGGTTATACATAATGGACCTCTATAGACTATTTTCCACTGTGTTAATATTCCGTTGTTATAGGTGACGCCTGGTTATAATAATACAACTCTATATACTTTTTTCCACTAAGTATATGCTCGGTTGTTATAGGTAACGCCTGATTATACACTATACACCTCTATATACTATTTTCCACCAATTATATGCCGGGTTGTTTTAGGTGACGCCTGGTTATACATAATACAACTCTATAGACTATTTTCCACTAAGTATATGCTCGGTTTTTATACGTGACGCCTGGTTATACATAATACACCTCTATATACTATTTTCCACTAAGTATATGCTCGGTTTTTATAGGTGGCGGCTGGTTATACATATTACACCTCTATATACTATTTTCCACTAAGGTTATGCTCGGTTGTTATAGGTGACGTCTGGTTATACATCATACACCTC
This sequence comes from Prosapia bicincta, assembly GCA_036971475.1. NCBI lineage: Eukaryota > Metazoa > Arthropoda > Insecta > Hemiptera > Cercopidae > Prosapia > Prosapia bicincta. The sequence continues at coordinate 20,638,464 of JBAIZL010000009.1, read as the reverse complement.
TATATACTATTTTCCACTAAGTATGTGCTCGGTTGTTATAGATGACGCTTGGTTATATACTTAACATAACTCTATAGACTATTTTCCACTAAGTATATGCTCGTTTGTTATACGTGACGCCTTGTTATACATAATACAACTCTATATACTATTTTCCACTAAGCATATGCTCGATTGTTATAGGTGACGCCTGGTTATACATAATACACCTCTATATACTATTTTCCAGCAAGGATATGCTCGGTTGTTATAGGTGACGCCTGGGTCTACATAATACACCTCTATATACTATTTTCCACTAAGCATAGACTCGATTGTTATAGGTGACGTCTGGTTATACATCATACACCTCTATATACTATTTTCCACTAAGTATGTGCTCGGTTGTTATAGATGACGCTTGGTTATATACTTAACATAACTCTATAGACTATTTTCCACTAAGTATATGCTCGTTTGTTATACGTGACGCCTTGTTATACATAATACGCCTCTATAGACTATTTTCCACTAAGTATATGCTCGGTTGTTATAGGTGACGCCTGGTTATACATAATACAACTCTATATACTATTTTCCACTAAGCATATGCTCGATTGTTATAGGTGACGCCTGGTTATACATAATACACCTCTATATACTATTTTCCAGCAAGGATATGCTCGGTTGTTATAGGCGACGCCTGCTTATACGTAATACAACTCTATAGAATATTTGCCACTAAGTATATGCTCGGTTGTTATAGGTGACGCCTGGTTATATATAATACACCTCTATATACTATTTTCCACTAAGTATATGCTCTGTTGTTATAGGTGACGCCTGGTTATACATAATAGACCTCTATAGACTATTTTCCACTGTGTATATGCTCCGTTGTTATAGGTGACGCCTGGTTATAAATAATACACCTCTATATACTTTTTTCCACTAAGTATATGCTCGGTTGTTATAGGTGACGCCTGATTATACTTAATACACCTCTATGCACTATTTTCCACCAAGTATATGCTCGGTTGTTTTAGGTGACGCCTGGTTATACATAATACACCTCTATATAATATTGTCCAACAAGTATATGCTTGGTTGTTATAGGTGACGCCTGGTTATACATAATACACCTCTATAGACTATTTTCCACTAAGTATATGCTGGGTTGTTTTAGGTGACGCCTGGTTATACATTAAAAAAACATAATAAATATTTTGCACCAATTATATGCTCGGTTGTTTTAGGTGACGCCTGGTTATACATAATACACCTCTATAGACTATTTTCCACTAAGTATATGCTCGGTTGTTATAGGTGACGTTTGTTATACATCATACACCTCTATATACTATTTTCCACTAAGCATATGCTCGGTTTTTATAGGTGACGGCTGGTTAAACATAATACACCTCTATATACTATTTTCCACTAAGTATATGCTCTGTTGTTATAGGTGACGCCTGGTTATACATAATAGACCTCTATTGACTATTTCCCACTGTGTATATGCTCCGTTGTTATAGATGACGCCTGGTTATAAATAATACACCTCTATATACTTTTTTCCACTAAGTATATGCTCGGTTGTTATAGGTGACGCCTTATTATACATAATACACCTCTATGCACTATTTTCCACCAAGTATATGCTCGGTTGTTTTAGGTGACGCCTGGTTATACATAATACACCTCTATATAATATTGTCCAACAAGTATATGCTTGGTTGTTATAGGTGACGCCTGGTTATACATAATACACCTCTATAGACTATTTTCCACTAAGTATATGCTGGGTTGTTTTAGGTGACGCCTGGTTATACATAATAAACCCATAATAAATATTTTGCACCAATTATATGCTCGGTTGTTTTAGGTGACGCCTGGTTATACATAATACACCTCTATAGACTATTTTCCACTAAGTATATGCTCGGTTGTTATAGGTGACGTTTGTTATACATCATACACCTCTATATACTATTTTCCACTAAGCATATGCTCGGTTTTTATAGGTGACGGCTGGTTAAACATAATACACCTCTATATACTATTTTCCACTAAGTATATGCTCGGTTGTTATGAGTGACGCTTGTTATACATCATGCACCTCTATATACTATTTTCCACTAAGCATATGCCCGGTTTTTATACGTGACGCCTGGTTATACATAATACACCTCTATATACTATTTTCCACTAAGTATATGGTCGGATTTTATAGGTGACGGCTGGTTATACATAATACACCTCTATATACTATCTTCCACTAAGTATATGCTCGGTTGTTATAGGTGACGCATGGTTATAATAATACACCTCCTAATATAATTTTCCACTAAGTATGTGCTCGGTTGTTGTAGGTGACGCCTGGTTATACATAATACACCTCTATATACTATTTTCCACTGAGTATATGCTCCGTTGTTTTAGGTGACGCCTAGTTATACATAATACACCTCTATATCCTCTTTTCCACTAAGTATATGCTCGGTTGTTATGAGTGACACCTGATTATACATAATACACCTCTATACACTATTTTCTACCAAGTATATGCTCGTTTTTTATAGGTGACGCCTGGTTATACATAATACACCTCTATAGACTATTGTCAACTAAGTATATGCTCGGGTGTTATAGATGACGCCTGGTTATACATAATAAACCTATTTTAACTATTTTCCACCAATTATATGCTGTGTTGTTTTAGGTGACGCCTGGTTATACATAATACACCTCTATATACTATTTTCCACTAAGCATATGCTCGGTTTTTATACGTGACGCCTGGTTATACATAATACACCTCTATATACTATCTTCCACTAAGTATATGCTCGGTTGATATAGGTGACTCACGGTTATAATAATACACCTCCTAATACTATTTTCCACTAAGTATATGCTCGGTTGTTGTAGGTGACGCCCGGTTATACATATTACACCTCTATAGACTATTTTCCACTAAGTATATTCTCGTTTGTAATAGGTGACGCCTTGTTATACATAATACACCTCTATAGACTATTTTCCAATAAGTATATGCTCGGTTGTTATTGGTGACGCCTGGTTATACATAATACAACTCTATATACTATTTTCCACTAAGCATAGTCTCGATTGTTATAGGTGACGCCTGGTTATACATAATACACCTCTATATACTATTTTCCAGCAAGTAAATGCTCGGTTGTTATAGGCGACGCCTGATATACGTAATACACCTCTATAGAATATTTTCCACTAAGTATATGCTCGGTTGTTATAGGTGACGATTGTTATACATCATACACCTCTATAGACTATTTTCTACTAAGTATATGCTCGGTTGTTATATGTGACGCCTGGTTATACATAATACACCTCTATAGACTATTTTCCACTAAGTATATGCTCTGTTGTTATAGGTGACGCCTGGTTATTCATAATAGACCTCTATAGACTATTTTCCACTGTGTATATGCTCCGTTGTTATAGGTAACGCCTGGTTATAAATAATACACCTCTATAGACTATTTTCCACTATGTATATGGTCAGTTGTTATAGGTGACGCCTGATTATACATAATACACCTCTATACACTATTTTCCACCAATTATATGCTCGGTTGTTTTAGGTGACGCCTGGTTATACATAATAAAAATATATTAACTATTTTCCACCAATTATATGCCGGGTTGTTTTAGGTGACGCCTTGTTATACATAATACACCTCTATAGACTATTTGCCACTAAGTATATGCTCGGTTGTTATAGGTGACGCCTGGTTATACATCATACACCTCTATATACTATTTTCCACTAAGCATATGCTCGGTTTTTATACGTGACGCCTGGTTATGCATAATACACCTCTATATACTATTTTCCACTAAGTATATGCTCGGTTTTTATAGGTGGCGGCTGGTTATACATAATACACCTCTATATACTATTTTCCACTAAGGTTATGCTCGGTTGTTATAGGTGACGCATGGTTATAATAATACACCTCCTAATACTATTTTCCACTAAGTATATGCTCGGTTGTTGTAGGTGACGCCTGATTATACACAATACACCTCTATATACTATTTTCCACCAAGTATATGCTCGGTTGTTTTAGGTGACGCCTGGTTATACATAATACACCTCTATATACTATTTTCCAACAAGTATATGCTCGGTTGTTATAGGCGACGCCTGGTAATACGTAATACACCTCTATAGAATATGTTCCACTAAGTATATGCTCGATTGCTATAGGTGACGCCTGGTTATACATAATACACTTCTATAGATTATTTTCCACTAAGTATATGCTCTGTTGTTATAGGTGACGTCTGGTTATACGTAATGGACCTCTATAGACAATTTTCCACTGTGTTAATATTCCGTTGTTATAGGTGACGCCTGGTTATAAATAATACAACTCTATATAATTTTTTCCATTAAGTATATGCTCGGTTATTATAGGTAACGCCTGATTATACACAATAAACCTCTATATACTATTTTCCACCAAGTATATGCTCGGTTGTTTTAGGTGACGCCTGGTTATACATAATACACCTCTATAAACTATTTTCCAACAAGTATATGCTTGGTTGTTATAGGCGACGCCTGGTTATACATAATACACCTCTATACACTATTTTCCACTAAGTATATGCTCGGTTGTTATAGGTGACGCCTGGTTATACATAATAAACCTATATTAACTATTTTCCACTAATTATATGCTGGGTTGTTTTAGGTGACGCCTGGTTATACATAATATATCTATATTAACTATTTTCCACCAATTATATGCCGGGTTGTTTTAGGTGACGCATGGTTATACATAATACAACTCTATAGACTATTTTCCACTAAGTATATGCTCGGTTTTTATACGTGACGCCTGGTTATACATAATACACCTCTATATACTATTTTCCACTAAGTATATGCTCGGTTTTTATAGGTGGCGGCTAGTTATACATAATACACATCTATATACTATATTCCACTAAGGTTATGCTCGGTTGTTATAGGTGACGCATGGTTATAATAATACACCTCCTAATACTATTTTCCACTAAGTATGTTCTCGGTTGTTATAGATGACGCCTGGTTATATACTTAACATACCTCTATAGACTATTTTCCACTAAGTATATGCTCGGTTGTTATAGGCGACGCCTGGTCATACGTAATACACCTCTATAGAATATGTTCAACTAAGTATATGCTCGGTTGTTATAGGTGACGCCTGGTTATACATAATACACCTCTATAGACTATTGTCAACTAAGTATATGCTCGGGTGTTATAGATGACGCCTGGTTATATACATAATATACCTCTATAGACTATGTTCCACTAAGTATATGCTCGGTTGTTATAGGCGACGCCTGGTCATACGTAATACACCTCTATAGAATATGTTCCACTAAGTATATGCTCGGTTGTTATAGGTGACGCCTGGTTATACATAATACACCTCTATAGACTATTTTCCACTACGTATATGCTCTGTTGTTATAGGTGACGTCTGGTTATACATAATGGACCTCTATAGACTATTTTCCACTGTGTTAATATTCCGTTGTTATAGGTGACGCCTGGTTATAAATAATACAACTCTATATACTTTTTTCCACTAGGTATATGCTCGGTTGTTATAGGTAACGCCTTATTATACATAATACACCTCTATATACTATTTTCCACCAAGTATATGCTCGGTCGTTTTAGGTGACGCCTGGTTATACATAATACACCTCTATAGACTATTTTCCAATAAGTATATGCTCGGTTGTTATTGGTGACGCCTGGTTATACATAATACAACTCTATATACTATTTTCCACTAAGTATATGCTCGGTTGTTATAGGTGACGCTTGTTATACATCATACACCTCTATAGACTATTTTCTATTAAGTATATGCTCGGTTGTTATATGTGACGCCTGGTTATACATAAGACACCTCTATAGACTATTTTCCACTAAGTATATGCTCTGTTGTTATAGGTGACGCCTGGTTATACATAATAGACCTCTATAGACTATTTTCCACTGTGTATATGCTCCGTTGTTATAGGTAACGCCTGGTTATAAATAATACACCTCTATAGACTATTTTCCACTATGTATATGGTCGGTTGTTATAGGTGACGCCTGATTATACATAATACACCTCTATACACTATTTTCCACCAATTATATGCTCGGTTGTTTTAGGTGACGCCTTGTTATACATAATACACCTCTATAGACTATTTGCCACTAAGTATATGCTCGGTTGTTATAGGTGACGCCTGGTTATACATTATACACCTCTATATACTATTTTCCACTAAGGTTATGCTCGGTTGTTATAGGCGACGCCTGGTAATACGTAATACACCTCTATAGAATATGTTCCACTAAGTATATGCTCGATTGCTATAGGTAACGCCTGGTTATACATAATACACCTCTATAGAATATGTTCCACTAAGTATATGCTCGGTTGCTATAGGTGACGCCTGGTTATACATAATACACCTCTATAGACTATTTTTCACTAAGTATATGCTCTGTTGTTATAGGTGACGTCTGGTTATACATAATGGACCTCTATTGACTATTTTCCACTGTGTTAATATTCCGTTGTTATAGGTGACGCCTGGTTATAAATAATACAACTCTATATAATTTTCTCCACTAAGTATATGCTCGGTTATTATAGGTAACGCCTGATTATACCCAATACACCTCTATATACTATTTTCCACCAAGTATATGCTCGGTTGTTTTAGGAGACGCCTGGTTATACATAATACACCTCTATATACTATTTTCCAACAAGTATATGCTTGGTTGTTATAGGCGACGCCTGGTTATACATAATACACCTCTATACACTATTTTCCACTAAGTATATGCTCGGTTGTTATAGGTGACGCCTGGTTATACATAATAAACCTATATTAACTATTTTCCACTAATTATATGCTGGGTTGTTTTAGGTGACGCCTGGTTATACATAATATATCTATATTAACTATTTTCCACCAATTATATGCCGGGTTGTTTTAGGTGACGCCTGGTTAAACATAATACAACTCTATAGACTATTTTCCACTAAGTGTATGCTTGGTTTTTATACGTGACGCCTGGTTATACATAATACACCTCTATATACTATTTTCCACTAAGTATATGCTCGGTTTTTATAGGTGGCGGCTAGTTATACATAATACACATCTATATACTATTTTCCACTAAGGTAATGCTCGGTTGTTATAGGTGACGCATGGTTATAATAATACACCTCCTAATACTATTTTCCACTAAGTATGTTCTCGGTTGTTATAGATGACGCCTGGTTATATACTTAACATACCTCTATAGACTATTTTCCACTAAGTATATGCTCGGTTGTTATAGGCGACGCCTGGTCATACGTAATACACCTCTATAGACCATTGTCAACTAAGTATATGCTCTGTTGTTATAGGTGACGCCTGGTTATTCATAATAGACCTCTATAGACTATTTTCCACTGTGTATATGCTCCGTTGTTATAGGTAACGCCTGGTTATAAATAATACACCTCTATAGACTATTTTCCACTATGTATATGGTCAGTTGTTATAGGTGACGCCTGATTATACATAATACACCTCTATACACTATTTTCCACCAATTATATGCTCGGTTGTTTTAGGTGACGCCTGGTTATACATAATAAAAATATATTAACTATTTTCCACCAATTATATGCCGGGTTGTTTTAGGTGACGCCTTGTTATACATAATACACCTCTATAGACTATTTGCCACTAAGTATATGCTCGGTTGTTATAGGTGACGCCTGGTTATACATCATACACCTCTATATACTATTTTCCACTAAGCATATGCTCGGTTTTTATACGTGACGCCTGGTTATGCATAATACACCTCTATATACTATTTTCCACTAAGTATATGCTCGGTTTTTATAGGTGGCGGCTGGTTATACATAATACACCTCTATATACTATTTTCCACTAAGGTTATGCTCGGTTGTTATAGGTGACGCATGGTTATAATAATACACCTCCTAATACTATTTTCCACTAAGTATATGCTCGGTTGTTGTAGGTGACGCCTGATTATACACAATACACCTCTATATACTATTTTCCACCAAGTATATGCTCGGTTGTTTTAGGTGACGCCTGGTTATACATAATACACCTCTATATACTATTTTCCAACAAGTATATGCTCGGTTGTTATAGGCGACGCCTGGTAATACGTAATACACCTCTATAGAATATGTTCCACTAAGTATATGCTCGATTGCTATAGGTGACGCCTGGTTATACATAATACACTTCTATAGATTATTTTCCACTAAGTATATGCTCTGTTGTTATAGGTGACGTCTGGTTATACGTAATGGACCTCTATAGACAATTTTCCACTGTGTTAATATTCCGTTGTTATAGGTGACGCCTGGTTATAAATAATACAACTCTATATAATTTTTTCCATTAAGTATATGCTCGGTTATTATAGGTAACGCCTGATTATACACAATAAACCTCTATATACTATTTTCCACCAAGTATATGCTCGGTTGTTTTAGGTGACGCCTGGTAATACATAATACACCTCTATAAACTATTTTCCAACAAGTATATGCTTGGTTGTTATAGGCGACGCCTGGTTATACATAATACACCTCTATACACTATTTTCCACTAAGTATATGCTCGGTTGTTATAGGTGACGCCTGGTTATACATAATAAACCTATATTAACTATTTTCCACTAATTATATGCTGGGTTGTTTTAGGTGACGCCTGGTTATACATAATATATCTATATTAACTATTTTCCACCAATTATATGCCGGGTTGTTTTAGGTGACGCATGGTTATACATAATACAACTCTATAGACTATTTTCCACTAAGTATATGCTCGGTTTTTATACGTGACGCCTGGTTATACATAATACACCTCTATATACTATTTTCCACTAAGTATATGCTCGGTTTTTATAGGTGGCGGCTAGTTATACATAATACACATCTATATACTATATTCCACTAAGGTTATGCTCGGTTGTTATAGGTGACGCATGGTTATAATAATACACCTCCTAATACTATTTTCCACTAAGTATGTTCTCGGTTGTTATAGATGACGCCTGGTTATATACTTAACATACCTCTATAGACTATTTTCCACTAAGTATATGCTCGGTTGTTATAGGCGACGCCTGGTCATACGTAATACACCTCTATAGAATATGTTCAACTAAGTATATGCTCGGTTGTTATAGGTGACGCCTGGTTATACATAATACACCTCTATAGACTATTGTCAACTAAGTATATGCTCGGGTGTTATAGATGACGCCTGGTTATATACATAATATACCTCTATAGACTATGTTCCACTAAGTATATGCTCGGTTGTTATAGGCGACGCCTGGTCATACGTAATACACCTCTATAGAATATGTTCCACTAAGTATATGCTCGGTTGTTATAGGTGACGCCTGGTTATACATAATACACCTCTATAGACTATTTTCCACTACGTATATGCTCTGTTGTTATAGGTGACGTCTGGTTATACATAATGGACCTCTATAGACTATTTTCCACTGTGTTAATATTCCGTTGTTATAGGTGACGCCTGGTTATAAATAATACAACTCTATATACTTTTTTCCACTAGGTATATGCTCGGTTGTTATAGGTAACGCCTTATTATACATAATACACCTCTATATACTATTTTCCACCAAGTATATGCTCGGTCGTTTTAGGTGACGCCTGGTTATACATAATACACCTCTATAGACTATTTTCCAATAAGTATATGCTCGGTTGTTATTGGTGACGCCTGGTTATACATAATACAACTCTATATACTATTTTCCACTAAGTATATGCTCGGTTGTTATAGGTGACGCTTGTTATACATCATACACCTCTATAGACTATTTTCTATTAAGTATATGCTCGGTTGTTATATGTGACGCCTGGTTATACATAAGACACCTCTATAGACTATTTTCCACTAAGTATATGCTCTGTTGTTATAGGTGACGCCTGGTTATACATAATAGACCTCTATAGACTATTTTCCACTGTGTATATGCTCCGTTGTTATAGGTAACGCCTGGTTATAAATAATACACCTCTATAGACTATTTTCCACTATGTATATGGTCGGTTGTTATAGGTGACGCCTGATTATACATAATACACCTCTATACACTATTTTCCACCAATTATATGCTCGGTTGTTTTAGGTGACGCCTTGTTATACATAATACACCTCTATAGACTATTTGCCACTAAGTATATGCTCGGTTGTTATAGGTGACGCCTGGTTATACATTATACACCTCTATATACTATTTTCCACTAAGGTTATGCTCGGTTGTTATAGGCGACGCCTGGTAATACGTAATACACCTCTATAGAATATGTTCCACTAAGTATATGCTCGATTGCTATAGGTAACGCCTGGTTATACATAATACACCTCTATAGAATATGTTCCACTAAGTATATGCTCGGTTGCTATAGGTGACGCCTGGTTATACATAATACACCTCTATAGACTATTTTTCACTAAGTATATGCTCTGTTGTTATAGGTGACGTCTGGTTATACATAATGGACCTCTATTGACTATTTTCCACTGTGTTAATATTCCGTTGTTATAGGTGACGCCTGGTTATAAATAATACAACTCTATATAATTTTCTCCACTAAGTATATGCTCGGTTATTATAGGTAACGCCTGATTATACCCAATACACCTCTATATACTATTTTCCACCAAGTATATGCTCGGTTGTTTTAGGAGACGCCTGGTTATACATAATACACCTCTATATACTATTTTCCAACAAGTATATGCTTGGTTGTTATAGGCGACGCCTGGTTATACATAATACACCTCTATACACTATTTTCCACTAAGTATATGCTCGGTTGTTATAGGTGACGCCTGGTTATACATAATAAACCTATATTAACTATTTTCCACTAATTATATGCTGGGTTGTTTTAGGTGACGCCTGGTTATACATAATATATCTATATTAACTATTTTCCACCAATTATATGCCGGGTTGTTTTAGGTGACGCCTGGTTAAACATAATACAACTCTATAGACTATTTTCCACTAAGTGTATGCTTGGTTTTTATACGTGACGCCTGGTTATACATAATACACCTCTATATACTATTTTCCACTAAGTATATGCTCGGTTTTTATAGGTGGCGGCTAGTTATACATAATACACATCTATATACTATTTTCCACTAAGGTAATGCTCGGTTGTTATAGGTGACGCATGGTTATAATAATACACCTCCTAATACTATTTTCCACTAAGTATGTTCTCGGTTGTTATAGATGACGCCTGGTTATATACTTAACATACCTCTATAGACTATTTTCCACTAAGTATATGCTCGGTTGTTATAGGCGACGCCTGGTCATACGTAATACACCTCTATAGACCATTGTCAACTAAGTATATGCTCGGGTGTTATAGATGACGCCTGGTTATATACATAATATACCTCTATAGACTATGTTCCACTAAGTATATGCTCGGTTGGTATAGGCGACGCCTGGTCATACGTAATACACCTCTATAGAATATGTTCCACTAAGTATATGCTCGGTTGTTATAGGTGACGCCTGGTTATACATAATACACCTCTATAGACTATTTTCCACATCGTATATCCTCTGTTGTTATAGGTGACGTCTGGTTATACATAATGGACCTCTATAGAATATTTTCCACTGTGTTAATATTCCGTTGTTATAGGTGACGCCTGGTTATAAATAATACAACTCTATATACTTGTAAAGTATAGAAAATAGTATATAGAGGTTATTATGTATAACCAGGCGTCACCTATAACAACCGAGCATATACTTAGTGGAAAATAGTATTAGAAGGTGTATTATGTATAACCATGCGTCACCTATAACAACCTAGCATATACTTAGTGGAAAATAGTATAAAGAGGTGTATTATGTATAACCAGCCGTCACCTATAAAAACCAAGCATATACTTAGTGGAAAATTGTATATAGAGGTGTATTATGTATAACCAGGCGTCACGTATAAAAACCGAGCATATGCTTAGTGGAAAATAGTATATAGAGGTGTATGATGTATAACCAGGCGTCACCTATAACAACCGAACATATACTTAGTGGAAAATAGTCTATAGAAGTGTATTATGTATAACCAGGCGTCACCTAAAACAACCAAGCATATACTTGATGGAAAATAGTTAATATAGGTGTATTATGTATAACCAGGCGTCACCTATAACAACCGAGCATATACTTAGTGGAAAATATTCTATAGAGGTGTATTATGTATAACCAGGCATCACCTATAACAACCGAGCATATACTTAGTGGAAAATAGTCTATAGAGGTGTATTCTGTATAACCAGGCGTCACCTAAAACAACCCAGCATATTATTGGTGGAAAATAGTTAATATAGGTTTATTATGTATAAAAAGGCGTCACCTATAACAACCGAGCATATACTTAGTGGAAAATAATCTATAGACGTGTATTATGTATAACCAGGCGTCACCTATAACAACCAAGCATATACTTATCGGAAAATAGTATATAGAGGTGTATTATGTATAACCAGGCTTCACCTAAAACAACCGAGCATATACTTGGTGGAAAATAGTATATAGAGGTGTATTATGTATAATCAGGCGTCCCCTATAACAACCTAGCATATACTTAGTGGAAAAACATATATAGAGGTGTATTATTTATAACCAGGCGTCACCTATAACAAACGAGCATATACTTAGTGGAAAATAGTCTATGGAGGTGTATTATGTATAACCAGCCGTCACCTAAAAAAACCGAGCATATACTTAGTGGAAAACAGTATATAGATGTGTATTATGTATAACCAGGCGTCACGTATGAAAACCGAGCATATGCTTAGTGGAAAATAGTATATAGAGGTGTATGATGTATAACCAGGCGTCACCTATAACAACCGAGCATATACTTAGTGGAAAATAGTCTATAGAGGTGTATTATGTATAACCAGGCGTCACCTAAAACATCCAAGCATATCCTTGGTTGAAAATAGTTAATACAGGTGTATTATGTATAACCAGGCCTCACCTATAACAACCGAGCATATACTTAGTGGAAAATATCCTATAGAGTTGTATTATGTATAACCAGGCGTCACCTAAAACAACCCAGCATATGATTGGTGGAAAGTAGTTAATATAGGTTTATTATGTATACCCAGGCGTCACCTATAACTACCGAGCATATACTTAGTGGAAAATAGCCTATAGAGGTGTATTATGTATAACCAGGCGTCACCTATAACAACCAAGCATATACTTGTTGGAAAATAGTATATAGAGGTGTATTATGTATAACCAGGCGTCACCAATAAAAACCGAGCATATACTTAGTGGAAAAGAGTATATATAGATGTGTATTATGTATAACTAGGCCTCACCTAAAACAATGGAGCATATACTTAGTGGAAAATAGTATATAGCGGTGTATTATGTATAACCAGCCGTGACCTAAAAAAACCGAGCATATGCTTAGTGGAAAATAGTATATAGGGGTGTATGATGTATAACGAGCGTCACCTATAACAACCGAGTAAATCCTTAGTGGAAAAAAGTCTATAGAGATGTATTATGTATAACCAGGCGTCACCTATAACAACGGAGCATATACCCAGTGGAAAATAGTCTATAGAGGTCTATTATGTATAACCAGGCGTCACATATAACAACCGAGCATATACTTAGTGGGAAATATTCTATAGAGGTGTATTACGTATAACCAGGCGTCGCCTATAACAACCGAGCATATACTTAGTGGAAAATAGTCTATAGAGGTGTATTATGTATATAACCAGGCGTCATCTATAACACCCGAGCATATACTTAGTTGACAATAGTCTATAGAGGTGTATTCTGTATAACCAGGCGTCACCTAAAACAACCCAGCATATAATTGGTGGAAAATAGTTAATATAGGTTTATTATGTATAAAAAGGCGTCACCTATAACAACCGAGCATATAATTAGTGGAAAATAATCTATAGACGTGTATTATGTATAACCAGGCGTCACCTATAACAACCAAGCATATACTTGTCGGAAAATAGTATAAAGAGGTGTATTATGTATAACCAGGCGTCAACTAAAACAATCGAGCATATACTTGGTGGAAAATAGTATATAGAGGTGTATTATGTATAATCAGGCGTCCCCTATAACAACCTAGCATATACTTAGTGGAAAAACATATATAGAGGTGTATTATGTATAACCAGGCATCACATATAACAACCGAGCATATACTTAGTAGAAAATAGTCTATTGAGGTGTATGATGTATAACCAGGCGTCACCTATAACAACCGAGCATATGCTTAGTGGAAAATAGTCTATAGAGGTGTATTATATATAACCAGGCGTCACCTATAACAACCGAGCATATACTTAGTGGAAAATATGCTATAGAGGTGTATTACGTATAACCAGCCGTCGCCTATAGCAACCGAGCATATACTTAGTGGAAAATAGTCTATAGAGGTGTATTATGTATATACCCAGGCGTCATCTATAACACCCGAGCATATACGTAGTTGACAATAGTCTATAGAGGTGTATTATGTATAACCAGGCGTCACCTATAACAACTGAGCATATACTTAGTGAAAAATAGTCTATAGAGGCGTATTATGTATGACCAGGCGTCACCTATAACAACCGAGCATATACGTAGTGGAAAATAGTATTAGTAGTTGTATTATGTATAACCAGGCGTCACCTATAACAACCGAGCATATACTTAGTGGAAAACAGTATATAGAGGTGTATTATGTATAACCAGGCGTCACGTATGAAAACCGAGCATATGCTTAGTGGAAAATAGTATATAGAGGTGTATGATGTATAACCAGGCGTCACCTATAACAACCGAGCATATACTTAGTGGAAAATAGTCTATAGAGGTGTATTATGTATAACCAGGCGTCACCTAAAACATCCAAGCATATACTTGGTTGAAAATAGTTAATACAGGTTTATTATTTATAACCAGGCCTCACCTATAACAACCGAGCATATACTTAGTGGAAAATAGGCTGTAGAGGTGTATTATGTATAACCAGGTGTCACCTATAACAACCGAGCATATACGTAGTGGAAAATATCCTATAGAGTTGTATTATGTATAACCAGGCGTCACCTAAAACAACCCAGCATATGATTGGTGGAAAGTAGTTAATATAGGTTTATTATGTATACCCAGGCGTCACCTATAACTACCGAGCATATACTTAGTGGAAAATAGTCTATGGAGGTGTATTATGTATAACCAGCCGTCACCTAAAAAAACCGAGCATATACTTAGTGGAAAATAGTATATAGAGGTGTATTATGTATATACCCAGGCGTCATCTATAACACCCGAGCATATACGTAGTTGACAATAGTCTATAGAGGTGTATTATGTATAACCAGGCGTCACCTATAACAACTGAGCATATACTTAGTGAAAAATAGTCTATAGAGGCGTATTATGTATGACCAGGCGTCGCCTATAACAACCGAGCATATACGTAGTGGAAAATAGTATTAGTAGTTGTATTATGTATAACCAGGCGTCACCTATAACAACCGAGCATATACTTAGTGGAAAATAGTATATAGAGGTGTATTATGTATAACCAGGCGTCACCTATAACAAACGAGCATATACTTAGTGGAAAATAGTCTATGGAGGTGTATTATGTATAACCAGCCGTCACCTAAAAAAACCGAGCATATACTTAGTGGAAAATAGTATATAGAGGTGTATGAGGTATAACCAGGCGTCACCTATAACAACCGAGCATATACTTAGTGGAAAATATTCTATAGAGGTGTATTATGTATAACCAGGCGTCACCTAAAACATCCAAGCATATACTTGGTTGAAAATAGTTAATACAGGTGTATTATGTATAACCAGGCCTCACCTATAACAACCGAGCATATACTTAGTGGAAAATAGTCTATAGAGGTGTATTATGTATAACCAGGTGTCACCTATAACAACCGAGCATATACGTAGTGGAAAATATCCTATAGAGTTGTATTATGTATAACCAGGCGTCACCTAAAACAACCCAGCATATGATTGGTGGAAAGTAGTTAATATAGGTTTATTATGTATACCCAGGCGTCACCTATAACTACCGAGCATATACTTAGTGGAAAATAGCCTATAGAGGTGTATTATGTATAACCAGGCGTCACCTATAACAACCAAGCATATACTTGTTGGAAAATAGTATATAGAGGTGTATTATGTATAACCAGGCGTCACCTAAAACAACCGAGCATATACTTAGTGAAAAATAGTCTATAGAGGCGTATTATGTATTACCAGGCGTCACCTATAACAACCGAGCATATACGTAGTGGAAAATAGTATTAGTAGTTGTATTATGTATAACCAGGCGTCACCTATAACAACCGAGCATATACTTAGTGGAAAATAGGATATAGAGGTGTATTATGTATAACCAGGCGTCACCTATAACAAACGAGCATATACTTAGTGGAAAATAGTCTATGGAGGTGTATTATGTATAACCAGCCGTCACCTAAAAAAACCGAGCATAAACTTAGTGGAAAATAGTATATAGAGGTGTAATATGTATAACCAGGCGTCACGTATGAAAACCGAGCATAGCTTAGTGGAAAATATTATATAGAGGTGTATGATGTATAACCAGGCGTCACCTATAACAACCGAACATATACTTAGTGGAAAATAGTCTATAGAGGTGTATTATGTATAACCAGGCGTCACCTAAAACATCCAAGCATATACTTGGTTGAAAATAGTTAATACAGGTGTATTATGTATAACCAGGCCTCACCTATAACAACCGAGCATATACTTAGTGGAAAATAGTCTATAGAGGTGTATTATGTATAACCAGGTGTCACCTATAACAACCGAGCATATACGTAGTGGAAAATATCCTATAGAGTTGTATTATGTATAACCAGGCGTCACCTAAAACAACCCAGCATATGATTGGTGGAAAGTAGTTAATATAGGTTTATTATGTATACCCAGGCGTCACCTATAACTACCGAGCATATACTTAGTGGAAAATAGTCTATAGAGGTGTATTATGTATATAACCAGGCGTCATCTATAACACCCGAGCATATACTTAGTTGACATAGTCTATAGAGGTGTATTATGTATAACCAGGTGTCAACTATAAAAACCGAACATATACTTGGTAGAAAATAGTACATAGAGGTGTATTATGTATAATCATGCGTCACCTATAACAAACGAACATATACTTAGTGGAAAAGAGTATATATAGATGTGTATTATGTATAACTAGGCCTCACCTAAAACAACGGAGCATATACTTAGTGGAAAATAGTATATAGAGGTGTATTATGTATAACAAGGCGTTACCTATAACAAACGAGCATATACTTAGTGAAAATAGTCTATAGAGGTGTATTATGTATAACCAGGCGTCACCTATAACAACCGAGCATATACTTAGTGGAAAATAGTATATAGAGGTGTATTATTTATAACCAGCCTTCACCTATAAAAACCGAGCATATACTTAGAGGAAAATAGTATATAGAGGTGTATTATGTATAACCAGGCGTCACCTACAACAACCGAACATATACTTAGTGGAAAATAGTATTAGGAGGTGTATTATGTATAACCAGGCGTCACATATAACAACCGAGCATATACTTAGTGGAAAATATTCTTTAGAGGTGTATTACGTATAACCAGGCGTCACGTATAAAAACCGAGCATATGCTTAGTGGAAAATAGTCTATAGAGGTGTATGATGTATAACCAGGCGTCACCTAAAACAACCGAGCATATAATTGGTGGAAAATAGTTATTATGGGTTTATTATGTATAACCAGGCGTCACCTATAACAACCGAACATATACTTAGTGCAAAATAGTCTAAAGAGGTGTATTATTAATAACCAGGCGTCACCTATAACAACCAAGCATATACTTGGTGGAAAATAGTATATAGATTTGTATTATGTATAACCAGGCGTCAGCTATAACAATCGAGCCTATGCTTAGTGGAAAATAGTATATAGAGGTGTATTATGTATAACAATGCGTAACCTATAACAACCGTGCATATACTTAGTGGAAAATAGTATAAAGAGGTGTATTATGTATAACCAGCCGTCACCTATAAAAACCAAGCATATACTTAGTGGAAAATAGTATATAGAGGTGTATAATGTATAACCAGGCGTCACGTATAAAAACCGAGCATATGCTTAGTGGAAAATAGTATATAGAGGTGTATGATGTATAACCAGGCGTCACCTATAACAACCGAACATATACTTAGTGGAAAATAGTCTATAGAAGTGTATTATGTATAACCAGGCGTCACCTAAAACAACCAAGCATATACTTGATGGAAAATAGTTAATATAGGTGTATTATGTATAACCAGGCGTCACCTATAACAACCGAGCATATGCTTAGTGGAAAATAGTCTATAGAGGTGTATTATATATAACCAGGCGTCACCTATAACAACCGAGCATATACTTAGTGGAAAATATGCTATAGAGGTGTATTACGTATAACCAGCCGTCGCCTATAGCAACCGAGCATATACTTAGTGGAAAATAGTCTATAGAGGTGTATTATGTATATACCCAGGCGTCATCTATAACACCCGAGCATATACGTAGTTGACAATAGTCTATAGAGGTGTATTATGTATAACCAGGCGTCACCTATAACAACTGAGCATATACTTAGTGAAAAATAGTCTATAGAGGCGTATTATGTATGACCAGGCGTCACCTATAACAACCGAGCATATACGTAGTGGAAAATAGTATTAGTAGTTGTATTATGTATAACCAGGCGTCACCTATAACAACCGAGCATATACTTAGTTGACAATAGTCTATAGAGGTGTATTATGTATAACCAGGTGTCAACTATAAAAACCGAACATATACTTGGTAGAAAATAGTACATAGAGGTGTATTATGTATAATCATGCGTCACCTATAACAAACGAACCTATACTTAGTGGAAAAGAGTATATATAGATGTGTATTATGTATAACTAGGCCTCACCTAAAACAACGGAGCATATATTTAGTGGAAAATAGTATATAGAGGTGTATTATAAATAACCATCCGTCACCTATAAAAACCGAGCATATGCTTAGTGGAAAATAGTATATAGGGGTGTATGATGTATAATAAGCGTCACCTATAACAACCGAGCAAATACTTATTGGAAAATAGTCTATAGAGGTGTATTATGTATAACAAGGCGCCACCTATAACAAACGAGCTTATACTTAGTGAAAATAGTCTATAGAGGTGTATTATGTATAACCAGGCGTCACCTATAACAACCGAGAATATACTTAGTGGAAAATATTCTATAGAGGTGTATTATGTATAACCAGGCATCACCTATAACAACCGAGCATATACTTAGTGGAAAATAGTCTATAGAGGTGTATTCTGTATAACCAGGCGTCACCTAAAACAACCCAGCATATAATTGGTGGAAAATAGTTAATATAGGTTTATTATGTATAAAAAGGCGTCACCTATAACAACCGAGCATATACTTAGTGGAAAATAATCTATAGACGTGTATTATGTATAACCAGGCGTCACCTATAACAACCAAGCATATACTTGTCGGAAAATAGTATAAAGAGGTGTATTATGTATAACCAGGCGTCAACTAAAACAACCGAGCATATACTTGGTGGAAAATAGTATATAGAGGTGTATTATGTATAATCAGGCGTCCCCTATAACAACCTAGCATATACTTAGTGGAAAAACATATATAGAGGTGTATTATTTATAACCAGGCGTCACCTATAACAACAGAGCATATACTTCGTGGAAAATAGTCTATAGAGGTGTATTATGTATAACCAGGCATCACATATAACAACCGAGCATATACTTAGTAGAAAATAGTCTATTGAGGTGTATGATGTATAACCAGGCGTCACCTATAACAACCGAGCATATGCTTAGTGGAAAATAGTCTATAGAGGTGTATTATATATAACCAGGCGTCACCTATAACAACCGAGCATATACTTAGTGGAAAATATGCTATAGAGGTGTATTACGTATAACCAGCCGTCGCCTATAGCAACCGAGCATATACTTAGTGGAAAATAGTCTATAGAGGTGTATTATGTATATACCCAGGCGTCATCTATAACACCCGAGCATATACGTAGTTGTCAATAGTCTATAGAGGTGTATTATGTATAACCAGGCGTCACCTATAACAACTGAGCATATACTTAGTGAAAAATAGTCTATAGAGGCGTATTATGTATGACCAGGCGTCACCTATAACAACCGAGCATATACGTAGTGGAAAATAGTATTAGTAGTTGTATTATGTATAACCAGGCGTCACCTATAACAACCGAGCATATACTTAGTGGAAAACAGTATATAGAGAAGTATTATGTATAACCAGGCGTCACGTATGAAAACCGAGCATATGATTAGTGGAAAATAGTATATAGAGGTGTATGATGTATAACCAGGCGTCACCTATAACAACCGAGCATATACTTAGTGGAAAATAGTCTATAGAGGTGTATTTTGTATAACCAGGCGTCACCTAAAACATCCAAGCATATACTTGGTTGAAAATAGTTAATACAGGTGTATTATTTATAACCAGGCCTCACCTATAACAACCGAGCATATACTTAGTGGAAAATAGGCTGTAGAGGTGTATTATGTATAACCAGGTGTCACCTATAACAACCGAGCATATACGTAGTGGAAAATATCCTATAGAGTTGTATTATGTATAACCAGGCGTCACCTAAAACAACCCAGCATATGATTGGTGGAAAGTAGTTAATATAGGTTTATTATGTATACCCAGGCGTCACCTATAACTACCGAGCATATACTTAGTGGAAAATAGCCTATAGAGGTGTATTATGTATAACCAGGCGTCACCTATAACAACTAAGCATATACTTGTTGGAAAATAGTATATAGAGGTGTATTATGTATAACCAGGCGTCACCTAAAACAACCGAGCATATACTTAGTGGAAAAGAGTATATATAGATGTGTATTATGTATAACTAGGCCTCACCTAAATAACGGAGCATATACTTAGTGGAAAATTGTATATAGAGGTGTATTATGTATAACCAGCCGACACCTATAAAAACCGAGCATATGCTTAGTGGAAAATAGTATATAGGGGGTGTATGATGTATACCAAGCGTCACCTATAACAACCGAGCACATACTTAGTGGAAAATAGTATATAGAGGTGTATTATGTATAACCAGCCGTGACCTATAAAAACCGAGCATATGCTTAGTGGAAAATAGTATATAGGGGTGTATGATGTATAACGAGCGTCACCTATAACAACCGAGTAAATTCTTAGTGGAAAAAAGTCTATAGAGGTGTATTATGTATAACCAGGCGTCACCTATAACAACGGAGCATATACCCAGTGGAAAATAGTCTATAGAGGTCTATTATGTATAACCAGGCGTCACATATAACAACCGAGCATATACTTAGTGGAAAATATTCTATAGAG
The DNA here is from genome assembly GCA_036971475.1 of Prosapia bicincta. NCBI lineage: Eukaryota > Metazoa > Arthropoda > Insecta > Hemiptera > Cercopidae > Prosapia > Prosapia bicincta. The sequence goes on along the minus strand of JBAIZL010000009.1, from coordinate 20,616,784 downwards.
GTGTATTACGTATAACCAGGCGTCGCCTATAACAACCGAGCATAAACTTAGTGGAAAATAGTCTATAGAGGTGTATTATGTATATAACCAGGCGTCATCTATAACACCCGAGCATATACTTAGTTGACAATAGTCTATAGAGGTGTATTATGTATAACCAGGTGTCAACTATAACAACCGAACATATACTTGGTAGAAAATAGTACATAGAGGTGTATTATGTATAATCATGCGTCACCTATAACAAACGAACATATACTTAGTGGAAAAGAGTATATATAGATGTGTATTATGTATAACTAGGCCTCACCTAAAACAACGGAGCATATACTTAGTGGAAAATAGTATATAGAGGTGTATTATGTATAACAAGGCGTTACCTATAACAAACGAGCTTATACTTAGTGAAAATAGTCTATAGAGGTGTATTATGTATAACCAGGCGTCACCTATAACAACCGAGCATATACTTAGAGGAAAATAGTATATAGAGGTGTATTATTTATAACCAGCCTTCACCTATAAAAACCGAGCATATACTTAGAGGAAAATAGTATATAGAGGTGTATTATGTATAACCAGGCGTCACCTACAACAACCGAACATATACTTAGTGGAAAATAGTATTAGGAGGTGTATTATGTATAACCAGGCGTCACATATAACAACCGAGCATACACTTAGTGGAAAATATTCTATAGAGGTGTATTACGTATAACCAGGCGTCACGTATAAAAACCGAGCATATGCTTAGTGGAAAATAGTCTATAGAGGTGTATGATGTATAACCAGGCGTCACCTAAAACAACCGAGCATATAATTGGTGGAAAATAGTTATTATGGGTTTATTATGTATAACCAGGCGTCACCTATAACAACCGAACATATACTTAGTGGAAAATAGTCTAAAAAGGTGTATTATTTATAACCAGGCGTCACCTATAACAACCAAGCATATACTTGGTGGAAAATAGTATATAGATTTGTATTATGTATAACCAGGCGTCAGCTATAACAATCGAGCCTATGCTTAGTGGAAAATAGTATATAGAGGTGTATTATGTATAACCATGCGTAACCTATAACAACCGTGCATATACTTAGTGGAAAATAGTATAAAGAGGTGTATTATGTATAACCAGCCGTCACCTATAAAAACCAAGCATATACTTAGTGGAAAATAGTATATAGAGGTGTATAATGTATAACCAGGCGTCACGTATAAAAACCGAGCATATGCTTAGTGGAAAATAGTATATAGAGGTGTATGATGTATAACCAGGCGTCACCTATAACAACCGAACATATACTTAGTGGAAAATATGCTATAGAGGTGTATTACGTATAACCAGCCGTCGCCTATAGCAACCGAGCATATACTTAGTGGAAAATAGTCTATAGAGGTGTATTATGTATATACCCAGGCGTCATCTATAACACCCGAGCATATACGTAGTTGACAATAGTCTATAGAGGTGTATTATGTATAACCAGGCGTCACCTATAACAACTGAGCATATACTTAGTGAAAAATAGTCTATAGAGGCGTACTATGTATGACCAGGCGTCACCTATAACAACCGAGCATATACGTAGTGGAAAATAGTATTAGTAGTTGTATTATGTATAACCAGGCGTCACCTATAACAACCGAGCATATACTTAGTGGAAAATAGTATATAGAGGTGTATTATGTATAACCAGGCGTCACCTATAACAAACGAGCATATTCTTAGTGGAAAATAGTCTATGGAGGTGTATTATGTATAACCAGCCGTCACCTAAAAAAACCGAGCATATACTTAGTGGAAAATAATATATAGAGGTGTATGAGGTATAACCAGGCGTCACCTATAACAACCGAGCATATACTTAGTGGAAAATATTCTATAGAGGTGTATTATGTATAACCAGGCGTCACCTAAAACATCCAAGCATATACTTGGTTGAAAATAGTTAATACAGGTGTATTATGTATAACCAGGCCTCACCTATAACAACCGAGCATATACTTAGTGGAAAATAGTCTATAGAGGTGTATTATGTATAACCAGGTGTCACCTATAACAACCGAGCATATACGTAGTGGAAAATATCCTATAGAGTTGTATTATGTATAACCAGGCGTCACCTAAAACAACCCAGCATATGATTGGTGGAAAGTAGTTAATATAGGTTTATTATGTATACCCAGGCGTCACCTATAACTACCGAGCATATACTTAGTGGAAAATAGCCTATAGAGGTGTATTATGTATAACCAGGCGTCACCTATAACAACCAAGCATATACTTGTTGGAAAATAGTATATAGAGGTGTATTATGTATAACCAGGCGTCACCTAAAACAACCGAGCATATACTTAGTGAAAAATAGTCTATAGAGGCGTATTATGTATTACCAGGCGTCACCTATAACAACCGAGCATATACGTAGTGGAAAATAGTATTAGTAGTTGTATTATGTATAACCAGGCGTCACCTATAACAACCGAGCATATATATGTGGAAAATAGGATATAGAGGTGCATTATGTATAACCAGGCGTCACCTATAACAAACGAGCATATACTTAGTGGAAAATAGTCTATGGAGGTGTATTATGTATAACCAGCCGTCACCTAAAAAAACCGAGCATATACTTAGTGGAAAATAGTATATAGAGGTGTATTATGTATAACCAGGCGTCACGTATGAAAACCGAGCATAGCTTAGTGGAAAATAGTATATAGAGGTGTATGATGTATAACCAGGCGTCACCTATAACAACCGAGCATATACTTAGTGGAAAATAATCTATAGAGGTGTATTATGTATAACCAGGCGTCACCTATAACAAACAAGCATATACTTGTTGGAAAATAGTATATAGAGGTGTATTATGTATAACCAGGCGTCACCTAAAACAACCGAGCATATCCTTAGTGAAAAATAGTCTATAGAGGCGTATTATGTATTACCAGGCGTCACCTATAACAACCGAGCATATACGTAGTGGAAAATAGTATTAGTAGTTGTATTATGTATAACCAGGCGTCACCTATAACAACCGAGCATATACTTAGTGGAAAATAGTATATAGAGGTGTATTATGTATAACCAGGCGTCACCTATAACAAACGAGCATATACTTAGCGGAAAATAGTCTATGGAGGTGTATTATGTATAACCAGCCGTCACCTAAAAAAACCGAGCATATACTTAGTGGAAAATAGTATATAGAGGTGTATTATGTATAGCCAGGCGTCACGTATGAAAACCGAGCATATACGTAGTGGAAAATATCCTATAGAGTTGTATTATGTATAACCAGGCGTCACCTAAAACAACCCAGCATATGATTGGTGGAAAGTAGTTAATATAGGTTTATTATGTATACCCAGGCGTCACCTATAACTACCGAGCATATACTTAGTGGAAAATAGCCTATAGAGGTGTATTATGTATAACCAGGCGTCACCTATAACAACCAAGCATATACTTGTTGGAAAATAGTATATAGAGGTGTATTATGTATAACCAGGCGTCACCTAAAACAACCGAGCATATACTTAGTGAAAAATAGTCTATAGAGGCGTATTATGTATTACCAGGCGTCACCTATAACAAAAGAGCATATACGTAGTGGAAAATAGTATTAGTAGTTGTATTATGTATAACCAGGCGTCACCTATAACAACCGAGCATATATATGTGGAAAATAGGATATAGAGGTGTATTATGTATAACCAGGCGTCACCTATAACAAACGAGCATATACTTAGTGGAAAATAGTCTATGGAGGTGTATTATGTATAACCAGCCGTCACCTAAAAAAACCGAGCATATACTTAGTGGAAAATAGTATATAGAGGTGTATTATGTATAACCAGGCGTCACGTATGAAAACCGAGCATAGCTTAGTGGAAAATAGTATATAGAGGTGTATGATGTATAACCAGGCGTCACCTATAACAACCGAACATATACTTAGTGGAAAATATGCTATAGAGGTGTATTACGTATAACCAGCCGTCGCCTATAGCAACCGAGCATATACTTAGTGGAAAATAGTCTATAGAGGTGTATTATGTATATACCCAGGCGTCATCTATAACACCCGAGCATATACGTAGTTGACAATAGTCTATAGAGGTGTATTATGTATAACCAGGCGTCACCTATAACAACTGAGCATATACTTAGTGAAAAATAGTATTAGGAGGTGTATTATGTATAACCAGGCGTCACATATAACAACCGAGCATACACTTAGTGGAAAATATTCTATAGAGGTGTATTACGTATAACCAGGCGTCACGTATAAAAACCGAGCATATGCTTAGTGGAAAATAGTCTATAGAGGTGTATGATGTATAACCAGGCGTCACCTAAAACAACCGAACATATAATTGGTGGAAAATAGTTATTATGGGTTTATTATGTATAACCAGGCGTCACCTATAACAACCGAACATATACTTAGTGGAAAATAGTCTAAAAAGGTGTATTATTTATAACCAGGCGTCACCTATAACAACCAAGCATATACTTGGTGGAAAATAGTATATAGATTTGTATTATGTATAACCAGGCGTCAGCTATAACAATCGAGCCTATGCTTAGTGGAAAATAGTATATAGAGGTGTATTATGTATAACCATGCGTAACCTATAACAACCGTGCATATACTTAGTGGAAAATAGTATAAAGAGGTGTATTATGTATAACCAGCCGTCACCTATAAAAACCAAGCATATACTTAGTGGAAAATAGTATATAGAGGTGTATAATGTATAACCAGGCGTCACGTATAAAAACCGAGCATATGCTTAGTGGAAAATAGTATATAGAGGTGTATGATGTATAACCAGGCGTCACCTATAACAACCGAACATATACTTAGTGGAAAATATGCTATAGAGGTGTATTACGTATAACCAGCCGTCGCCTATAGCAACCGAGCATATACTTAGTGGAAAATAGTCTATAGAGGTGTATTATGTATATACCCAGGCGTCATCTATAACACCCGAGCATATACGTAGTTGACAATAGTCTATAGAGGTGTATTATGTATAACCAGGCGTCACCTATAACAACTGAGCATATACTTAGTGAAAAATAGTCTATAGAGGCGTACTATGTATGACCAGGCGTCACCTATAACAACCGAGCATATACGTAGTGGAAAATAGTATTAGTAGTTGTATTATGTATAACCAGGCGTCACCTATAACAACCGAGCATATACTTAGTGGGAAATAGTATATAGAGGTGTATTATGTATAACCAGGCGTCACCTATAACAAACGAGCATATACTTAGTGGAAAATAGTCTATGGAGGTGTATTATGTATAACCAGCCGTCACCTAAAAAAACCGAGCATATACTTAGTGGAAAATAGTATATAGAGGTGTATGAGGTATAACCAGGCGTCACCTATAACAACCGAGCATATACTTAGTGGAAAATATTCTATAGAGGTGTATTATGTATAACCAGGCGTCACCTAAAACATCCAAGCATATACTTGGTTGAAAATAGTTAATACAGGTGTATTATGTATAACCAGGCCTCACCTATAACAACCGAGCATATACTTAGTGGAAAATAGTCTATAGAGGTGTATTATGTATAACCAGGTGTCACCTATAACAACCGAGCATATACGTAGTGGAAAATATCCTATAGAGTTGTATTATGTATAACCAGGCGTCACCTAAAACAACCCAGCATATGATTGGTGGAAAGTAGTTAATATAGGTTTATTATGTATACCCAGGCGTCACCTATAACTACCGAGCATATACTTAGTGGAAAATAGCCTATAGAGGTGTATTATGTATAACCAGGCGTCACCTATAACAACCAAGCATATACTTGTTGGAAAATAGTATATAGAGGTGTATTATGTATAACCAGGCGTCACCTAAAACAACCGAGCATATACTTAGTGAAAAATAGTCTATAGAGGCGTATTATGTATTACCAGGCGTCACCTATAACAACCGAGCATATACGTAGTGGAAAATAGTATTAGTAGTTGTATTATGTATAACCAGGCGTCACCTATAACAACCGAGCATATATATGTGGAAAATAGGATATAGAGGTGTATTATGTATAACCAGGCGTCACCTATAAGAAACGAGCATATACTTAGTGGAAAATAGTCTATGGAGTTGTATTATGTATAACCAGCCGTCACCTAAAAAAACCGAGCATATACTTAGTGGAAAATAGTATATAGAGGTGTATTATGTATAACCAGGCGTCACGTATGAAAACCGAGCATAGCTTAGTGGAAAATAGTATATAGAGGTGTATGATGTATAACCAGGCGTCACCTATAACAAACAAGCATATACTTGTTGGAAAATAGTATATAGAGGTGTATTATGTATAACCAGGCGTCACCTAAAACAACCGAGCATATACTTAGTGAAAAATAGTCTATAGAGGCGTATTATGTATTACCAGGCGTCACCTATAACAACCGAGCATATACGTAGTGGAAAATAGTATTAGTAGTTGTATTATGTATAACCAGGCGTCACCTATAACAACCGAGCATATACTTAGTGGAAAATAGTATATAGAGGTGTATTATGTATAACCAGGCGTCACCTATAACAAACGAGCATATACTTAGCGGAAAATAGTCTATGGAGGTGTATTATGTATAACCAGCCGTCACCTAAAAAAACCGAGCATATACTTAGTGGAAAATAGTATATAGAGGTGTATGATGTATAACCAGGCGTCACCTATAACAACCGAGCATATACATAGTGGAAAATAGTCTATAGAGGTGTATTATGTATAACCAGGCGTCACCTAAACCATCCAAGCATATACTTGGTTGAAAATAGTTAATACAGGTGTATTATGTATAACCAGGCCTCACCTATAACAACCGAGCATATACTTAGTGGAACATAGTCTATAGAGGTGTATTATGTATAAACAGGCGTCACCTATAACAACCGAGCATATACTTGTTGGAAAATAGTATATAGAGGTGTATTATGTATAACCAGGCGTCACCTAAAACAACCGAGCATATACTTGGTGGAAAATAGTATATAGAGGTGTATTATTTATAACCAGGCGTCACCTATAACAACGGAGCATATACCCAGTGGAAAATAGTCTATAGAGGTCTATTATGTATAACCAGGCGTCACATATAACAACCGAGCATATACTTAGTGGAAAAAATTCTATAGAGGTGTATTACGTATAACCAGGTGTCACCTATAACAACCGAGCATATACTTAGTGGAAAAGAGTATATATAGATGTGTATTATGTATAACTAGGCCTCACCTAAAACAACGGAGCATATACTTAGTGGAAAATAGTATATAGAGGTGTATTATGTATAACCAGCCGTCACCTATAAAAACCGAGCATATGCATAGTGGAAAATAGTATATAGGGGTGTATGATGTATAACGAGCGTCACCTATAACAACCGAGTAAATCCTTAGTGGAAAAAAGTCTATAGAGGTGTATTATGTATAACCAGGCGTCACCTATAACAACGGAGCATATACCCAGTGGAAAATAGTCTATAGAGGTCTATTATGTATAACCAGGCGTCACATATAACAACCGAGCATATACTTAGTGGAAAATATTCTATAGAGGTGTATTACGTATAACCAGGCGTCGCCTATAACAACCGAGCATATACTTAGTGGAAAATAGTCTATAGAGGTGTATTATGTATATAACCAGGCGTCATCTATAACACCCGAGCATATACTTAGTTGACAATAGTCTATAGAGGTGTATTATGTATAACCAGGTGTCAACTATAAAAACCGAACATATACTTGGTAGAAAATAGTACATAGAGGTGTATTATGTATAATCATGCGTCACCTATAACAAACGAACATATACTTAGTGGAAAAGAGTATATATAGATGTGTATTATGTACAACTAGGCCTCACATAAAACAACGGAGCATATACTTAGTGGAAAATAGTATATAGAGGTGTATTATGTATAACAAGGCGTTACCTATAACAAACGAGCTTATACTTAGTGAAAATAGTATATAGAGGTGTATTATTTATAACCAGCCTTCACCTATAAAAACCGAGCATATACTTAGAGGAAAATAGTATATAGAGGTGTATTATGTATAACCAGGCGTCACCTACAACAACCGAACATATACTTAGTGGAAAATAGTATTAGGAGGTGTATTATGTATAACCAGGCGTCACATATAACAACCGAGCATACACTTAGTGGAAAATATTCTATAGAGGTGTATTACGTATAACCAGGCGTCACGTATAAAAACCGAGCATATGCTTAGTGGAAAATAGTCTATAGAGGTGTATGATGTATAACCAGGCGTCACCTAAAACAACCGAGCATATAATTGGTGGAAAATAGTTATTATTGGTTTATTATGTATAACCAGGCGTCACCTATAACAACCGAACATATACTTAGTGGAAAATAGTCTAAAAAGGTGTATTATTTATAACCAGGCGTCCCCTATAACAACCAAGCATATACTTGGTGGAAAATAGTATATAGATTTGTATTATGTATAACCAGGCGTCAGCTATAACAATCGAGCCTATGCTTAGTGGAAAATAGTATATAGAGGTGTATTATGTATAACCATGCGTAACCTATAACAACCGTGCATATACTTAGTGGAAAATAGTATAAAGAGGTGTATTATGTATAACCAGCCGTCACCTATAAAAACCAAGCATATACTTAGTGGAAAATAGTATATAGAGGTGTATAATGTATAACCAGGCGTCACGTATAAAAACCGAGCATATGCTTAGTGGAAAATAGTATATAGAGGTGTATGATGTATACCCAGGCGTCACCTATAACAACCGAACATATACTTAGTGGAAAATAGTCTATAGAAGTGTATTATGTATAACCAGGCGTCACCTAAAACAACCAAGCATATACTTGATGGAAAATAGTTAATATAGGTGTATTATGTATAACCAGGCGTCACCTATAACAACCGAGCATATGCTTAGTGGAAAATAGTCTATAGAGGTGTATTATATATAACCAGGCGTCACCTATAACAACCGAGCATATACTTAGTGGAAAATATGCTATAGAGGTGTATTACGTATAACCAGCCGTCGCCTATAGCAACCGAGCATATACTTAGTGGAAAATAGTCTATAGAGGTGTATTATGTATATACCCAGGCGTCATCTATAACACCCGAGCATATACGTAGTTGACAATAGTCTATAGAGGTGTATTATGTATAACCAGGCGTCACCTATAACAACTGAGCATATACTTAGTGAAAAATAGTCTATAGAGGCGTATTATGTATGACCAGGCGTCACCTATAACAACCGAGCATATACGTAGTGGAAAATAGTATTAGTAGTTGTATTATGTATAACCAGGCGTCACCTATAACAACCGAGCATATACTTAGTGGAAAATAGTATATAGAGGTGTATTATGTATAACCAGGCGTCACCTATAACAAACGAGCATATACTTAGTGGAAAATAGTCTATGGAGGTGTATTATGTATAACCAGCCGTCACCTAAAAAAACCGAGCATATACTTAGTGGAAAATAGTATATAGAGGTGTATGAGGTATAACCAGGCGTCACCTATAACAACCGAGCATATACTTAGTGGAAAATATTCTATAGAGGTGTATTATGTATAACCAGGCGTCACCTAAAACATCCAAGCATATACTTGGTTGAAAATAGTTAATACAGGTGTATTATGTATAACCAGGCCTCACCTATAACAACCGAGCATATACTTAGTGGAAAATAGTCTATAGAGGTGTATTATGTATAACCAGGTGTCACCTATAACAACCGAGCATATACGTAGTGGAAAATATCCTATAGAGTTGTATTATGTATAACCAGGCGTCACCTAAAACAACCCAGCATATGATTGGTGGAAAGTAGTTAATATAGGTTTATTATGTATACCCAGGCGTCACCTATAACTACCGAGCATATACTTAGTGGAAAATAGCCTATAGAGGTGTATTATGTATAACCAGGCGTCACCTAAAACAACCGAGCATATACTTAGTGAAAAATAGTCTATAGAGGCGTATTATGTATTACCAGGCGTCACCTATAACAACCGAGCATATACGTAGTGGAAAATAGTATTAGTAGTTGTATTATGTATAACCAGGCGTCACCTATAACAACCGAGCATATATATGTGGAAAATAGGATATAGAGGTGTATTATGTATAACCAGGCGTCACCTATAACAAACGAGCATATACTTAGTGGAAAATAGTCTATGGAGGTGTATTATGTATAACCAGCCGTCACCTAAAAAACCCGAGCATATACTTAGTGGAAAATAGTATATAGAGGTGTATTATGTATAACCAGGCGTCACGTATGAAAACCGAGCATAGCTTAGTGGAAAATAGTATATAGAGGTGTATGATGTATAACCAGGCGTCACCTATAACAACCGAGCATATACTTAGTGGAAAATAGTCTATAGAGGTGTATTATGTATAACCAGGCGTCACCTATAACAAACAAGCATATACTTGTTGGAAAATAGTATATAGAGGTGTATTATGTATAACCAGGCGTCACCTAAAACAACCGAGCATATACTTAGTGAAAAATAGTCTATGGAGGCGTATTATGTATTACCAGGCGTCACCTATAACAACCGAGCATATACGTAGTGGAAAATAGTATTAGTAGTTGTATTATGTATAACCAGGCGTCACCTATAACAACCGAGCATATACTTAGTGGAAAATAGTATATAGAGGTGTATTATGTATAACCAGGCGTCACCTATAACAAACGAGCATATACTTAGCGGAAAATAGTCTATGGAGGTGTATTATGTATAACCAGCCGTCACCTAAAAAAACCGAGCATATACTTAGTGAAAAATAGTATATAGAGGTGTATTATGTATAGCCAGGCGTCACGTATGAAAACCGAGCATATGCTTAGTGGAAAATAGTATATAGAGGTGTATGATGTATAACCAGGCGTCACCTATAACAACCGAGCATATACATAGTGGAAAATAGTCTATAGAGGTGTATTATGTATAACCAGGCGTCATCTAAACCATCCAAGCATATACTTGGTGGAAAATAGTTAATACAGGTGTATTGTATTATGTATAACCAGGCCTCACCTATAACAACCGAGCATATACTTAGTGGAACATAGTCTATAGAGGTGTATTATGTATAACCAGGCGTCACCTATAACAACCGAGCATATACTTGTTGGAAAATAGTATATAGAGGTGTATTATGTATAACCAGGCGTCACCTAAAACAACCGAGCATATACTTGGTGGAAAATAGTATATAGAGGTGTATTATTTATAACCAGGCGTCACCTATAACAACGGAGCATATACCCAGTGGAAAATAGTCTATAGAGGTCTATTATGTATAACCAGGCGTCACATATAACAACCGAGCATATACTTAGTGGAAAAAATTCTATAGAGGTGTATTACGTATAACCAGGTGTCACCTATAACAACCGAGCATATACTTAGTGGAAAAGAGTATATATAGATGTGTATTATGTATAACTAGGCCTCACCTAAAACAACGGAGCATATACTTAGTGGAAAATAGTATATAGAGGTGTATTATGTATAACCAGCCGTCACCTATAAAAACCGAGCATATGCATAGTGGAAAATAGTATATAGGGGTGTATGATGTATAACAAGCGTCACCTATAACAACCGAGCACATACTTAGTGGAAAATACTATATAGAGGTTATTATGTATAAACAGGCTTCGCCTATAACAACCGAGCATATACTTAGTGGAAAATAGTCTATAGAGGTGTATTATGTATATAACCAGGCGTCATCTATAACACCCGAGCATATACTTAGTTGACAATAGTCTATAGAGGTGTATTATGTATAACCAGGCGTCAACTATAAAAACCGAACATATACTTGGTAGAAAATAGTACATAGAGGTGTATTATGTATAATCATGCGTCACCTATAACAAACGAACATATACTTAGTGGAAAAGAGTATATATAGATGTGTATTATGTATAACTAGGCCTCAACTAAAACAACGGAGCATATACTTAGTGGAAAATAGTATGTAGAGGTGTATTATTTATAACCAGGCGTCACCTATAACAACAGAGCATATGCTTCGTGGAAAATAGTCTATAGAGGTGTTTTATGTATAACCAGGCGTCACCTACAACAACCGAGCATATGCTTAGTGGAAAATAGTCTATAGAGGTGTATTATATATAACCAGGCGTCACCTATAACAACCGAGCATATACTTAGTGGAAAATATGCTATAGAGGTGTATTACGTATAACCAGCCGTCGCCTATAGCAACCGAGCATATACTTAGTGGAAAATAGTCTATAGAGGTGTATTATGTATATACCCAGGCGTCATCTATAACACCCGAGCATATACGTAGTTGACAATAGTCTATAGAGGTGTATTATGTATAACCAGGCGTCACCTATAACAACTGAGCATATACTTAGTGAAAAATAGTCTATAGAGGCGTATTATGTATGACCAGGCGTCACCTATAACAACCGAGCTTATACGTAGTGGAAAATAGTATTAGTAGTTGTATTATGTATAACCAGGCGTCACCTATAACAACCGAGCATATACTTAGTAGAAAATAGTATATAGGGGTGTATGATGTATAACGAGCGTCACCTATAACAACCGAGCAAATACTTAGTGGAAAAAAGTCTATAGAGGTGTATTATGTATAACCAGGCGTCACCTATAACAACCGAGCACATACTTAGTGGAAAATAGTATATAGAGGTGTATTATTTATAACCAGGCGTCACCTATAACAACGGAGCATATACCCAGTGGAAAATAGTCTATAGAGGTGTATTACGTATAACCAGGCGTCGCCTATAACAACCGAGCATATACTTAGTGGAAAATAGTCTATAGAGGTGTATTATGTATATAACCAGGCGTCATCTATAAAAACCGAACATATACTTGGTAGAAAATAGTACATAGAGGTGTATTATGTATAATCATGCGTCACCTATAACAAACGAACATATACTTAGTGGAAAAGAGTATATATAGATGTGTATTATGTATAACTAGGATTCACCTAAAACAACGGAGCATATACTTAGTGGAAAATAGTATATAGAGGTGTATTATAAATAACCATCCGTCACCTATAAAAACCGAGCATATGCTTAATGGAAAATAGTATATAGGGGTGTATGATGTATAATAAGCGTCACCTATAACAACCGAGCAAATACTTATTGGAAAATAGTCTATAGAGGTGTATTATGTATAACAAGGCGTCACCTATAACAAACGAGCTTATACTTAGTGAAAATAGTCTATAGAGGTGTATTACGTATAACCAGGCGTCACCTATAACAACCGAGAATATACTTAGTGGAAAATATTCTATAGAGGTGTATTATGTATAACCAGGCATCAAATATAACAACCGAGCATATACTTAGTGGAAAATAGTCTATAGAGGTGTATTCTGTATAACCAGGCGTCACCTAAAACAACCCAGCATATAATTGGTGGAAAATAGTTATTATAGGTTTATTATGTATAAAAAGGCGTCACCTATAACAACCGAGCATATACTTCGTGGAAAATAATCTATAGACGTGTATTATGTATAACCAGGCGTCACCTATAACAACCAAGCATATACTTGTCGGAAAATAGTATAAAGAGGTGTATTATGTATAACCAGGCGTCAACTAAAACAACCGAGCATATACTTGGTGGAAAATAGTATATAGAGGTGTATTATGTATAATCAGGCGTCCCCTATAACAACCTAGCATATACTTAGTGGAAAAACATATATAGAGGTGTATTATTTATAACCAGGCGTCACCTATAACAACAGAGCATATACTTCGTGGAAAATAGTCTATAGAGGTGTATTACGTATAACCAGCCGTCGCCTATAGCAACCGAGCATACAATTAGTGGAAAATAGTCTATAGAGGTGTATTATGTATATACCCAGGCGTCATCTATAACACCCGAGCATATACGTAGTTGACAATAGTCTATAGAGGTGTATTATGTATAACCAGGCGTCACCTATAACAACTGAGCATATACTTAGTGAAAAATAGTCTATAGAGGCGTATTATGTATGACCAGGCGTCACCTATAACAACCGAGCATATACGTAGTGGAAAATAGTATTAGTAGTTGTATTATGTATAACCAGGCGTCACCTATAACAACCGAGCATATACTTAGTGAAAAATAGTATATAGAGGTGTATTATGTATAACCAGGCGTCACGAAAAAAAACCGAGCATATGCTTAGTGGAAAATAGTATATAGAGGTGTATGATGTATAACCAGGCGTCACCTATAACAACCGAACATATACTTAGTGGAAAATAGTCTATAGAAGTGTATTATGTATAACCAGGCGTCACCTATAACAACCGAGCATATAGTTAGTGGAAAATATTCTATAGAGGTGTATTATGTATAACCAGGCATCACCTATAACAACCGAGCATATACTTAGTGGAAAATAGTCTATAGAGGTGTATTCTGTATAACCAGGCGTCACCTAAAACAACCCAGCATATAATTGGTGGAAAATAGTTAATATAGGTTTATTATGTATAAAAAGGCGTCACCTATAATAACCGAGCATATACTTAGTGGAAAATAGTCTATAGACGTGTATTATGTATAACCAGGCGTCACCTATAAAAACCAAGCATATACTTGTCGGAAAATAGTATATAGAGGTGTATTATGTATAACCAGGCGTCACCTAAAACAACCGAGCATATACTTGGTGGAAAATAGTATATAGAGGTGTATTATGTATAATCAGGCGTCCCCTATAACAACCTAGCATATACTTAGTAGAAAATAGTCTATTGAGGTGTATGATGTATAACCAGGCGTCACCTATAACAACCGAGCATATGCTTAGTGGAAAATAGTCTATAGAGGTGTATTATATATAACCAGGCGTCACCTATAACAACCGAGCATATAGTTAGTGGAAAATATGCTATAGAGGTGTATTACGTATAACCAGCCGTCACCTATAGCAACCGAGCATATACTTAGTGGAAAATAGTCTATAGAGGTGTATTATGTATATACCCAGGCGTCATCTATAACACCCGAGCATATACGTAGTTGACAATAGTCTATAGAGGTGTATTATGTATAACCAGGCGTCACCTATAACAACTGAGCATATACTTAGTGAAAAATAGTCTATAGAGGCGTATTATGTATGACCAGGCGTCACCTATAACAACCGAGCATATACGTAGTGGAAAATAGTATTAGTAGTTGTATTATGTATAACCAGGCGTCACCTATAACAACCGAGCATATACTTAGTTGACAATAGTCTATAGAGGTGTATTATGTATACCCAGGCGTCACCTATAACAAACGAGCATATACTTAGTAGAAAATAGTCTATGGAGGTGTATTATGTATAACCAGACATCACCTAAAAAAACCGAGCATATACTTAGTGGAAAATAGTATATAGAGATGTATTATGTATAACCAGGCGTCACGTATGAAAACCGAGCATATGCTTAGTGGAAAATAGTATATAGAGGTGTATGATGTATAACCAGGCGTCACCTATAACAACCGAGCATATACTTAGTGGAAAATAGTCTATAGAGGTGTGTTATGTATAACCAGGCGTCACCTAAAACATCCAAGCATATACTTGGTTGAAAATAGTTAATACAGGTGTATTATGTATAACCAGGCCTCACCTATAACAACCGAGCATATACTTAGTGGAAAATAGTCTATAGAGGTGTATTATGTATAACCAGGTGTCACCTATAACAACCGAGCATATACGTAGTGGAAAATATCCTATAGAGTTGTATTATGTATAACCAGGCGTCACCTAAAACAACCCAGCATATGATTGGTGGAAAGTAGTTAATATAGGTTTATTATGTATACCCAGGCGTCACCTATAACTACCGAGCATATACTTAGTGGAAAATAGCCTATAGAGGTGTATTATGTATAACCAGGCGTCACCTATAACAACCAAGCATATACTTGTTGGAAAATAGTATATAGAGGTGTATTATGTATAACCAGGCGTCACCTAAAACAACCGAGCATATACTTAGTGAAAAATAGTCTATAGAGGCGTATTATGTATTACCAGGCGTCACCTATAACAACCGAGCATATACGTAGTGGAAAATAGTATTAGTAGTTGTATTATGTATAACCAGGCGTCACCTATAACAACCGAGCATATACTTAGTGGAAAATAGTATATAGAGGTGTATTATGTATAACCAGGCGTCACCTATAACAAACGAGCATATACTTAGCGGAAAATAGTCTATGGAGGTGTATTATGTATAACCAGCCGTCACCTAAAAAAACCGAGCATATACTTAGTGGAAAATAGTATATAGAGGTGTATTATGTATAACCAGGCGTCACGTATGAAAACCGAGCATATGCTTATTGGGAAATAGTATATAGAGGTGTCTGATGTATAACCAGGCGTCACCTATAACAACCGAGCATATACTTAGTGGAAAATAGTCTATAGAGGTGTATTATGTATAACCAGGCGTCACCTAAAACATCCAAGCATATACTTGGTGGAAAATAGTTAATACAGGTGTATTATGTATAACCAGGCCTCACCTATAACAACCGAGCATATACTTAGTGGAAAATAGTCTATAGAGGTGTATTATGTATAACCAGGCGTCACCTATAACAACCGAGCATATACTTGTTGGAAAATAGTATATAGAGGTTTATTATGTATAACCAGGCGTCACCTAAAACAACCGAGCATATACTTGGTGGAAAATAGTATATAGAGGTGTATTATTTATAACCAGGCGTCACCTATAACAACGGAGCATATACCCAGTGGAAAATAGTCTATAGAGGTCTATTATGTATAACCAGGCGTCACATATAACAACCGAGCATATACTTAGTGGAAAAAATTCTATAGAGGTGTATTACGTATAACCAGGTGTCGCCTATAACAACCGAGCATATACTTAGTGGAAAAGAGTATATATAGATGTGTATTATGTATAACTAGGCCTCACCTAAAACAACGGAGCATATACTTAGTGGAAAATAGTCTATAGAGGTGTATTATGTATATAACAATGCGTCATCTATAAAACCCGAGCATATACTTAGTTGACAATAGTCTATAGAGGTGTATTATGTATAACCAGGCGTCACCTATAAAAACCGAGCATATACTTAGTGGAAAATAGTATATAGAAGTGTATTATGTATAAATAGGCGTCACGTATTAAAAACCGAGCATATGCTTAGTGGAAAATAGTATATAGAGGTGTATGATGTATAACCAGGCGTCACCTATAACAACCGAGCATATACTTAGAGGAAAATAGTCTATAGAGGTGTATTATGTATAACCAGGCGTCACCTAAAACAACCAAGCATATACTTGGTGGAAAATAGTTAATACAGGTGTATTATGTATAACCAGGCCTCACCTATAACAACCGAGCATATACTTAGTGGAAAAGAGTATATATAGATGTGTATTATGTATAACTAGGCCTCAACTAAATAACGGAGCATATACTTAGTGGAAAATTGTATATAGAGGTGTATTATGTATAACCAGCCGACACCTATAAAAACCGAGCATATGCTTAGTGGAAAATAGTATATAGGGGTGTATGATGTATACCAAGCGTCACCTATAACAACCGAGCACATACTTAGTGGAAAATAGTATATAGAGGTGTATTATGTATAACCAGCCGTGACCTATAAAAACCGAGCATATGCTTAGTGGATAATAGTATATAGGGGTGTATGATGTATAACGAGCGTCACCTATAACAACCGAGTAAATCCTTAGTGGAAAAAAGTCTATAGAGGTGTATTACGTATAACCAGGCGTCGCCTATAACAACCGAGCATATACTTAGTGGAAAATAGTCTATAGAGGTGTATTATGTATATAACCAGGCGTCATATATAACACCCGAGCATATACTTAGTTGACAATAGTCTATAGAGGTGTATTATGTATAACCAGGTGTCAACTATAAAAACCGAACATATACTTGGTAGAAAATAGTACATAGAGGTGTATTATGTATAATCATGCGACACCTATAACAAACGAACATATACTTAGTGGAAAAGAGTATATATAGATGTGTATTATGTATAACCAGGCCTCACCTATAACAACCGAGCATATACTTAGTGGAAAATAGTCTATAGAGGTGTATTATGTATAACCAGGTGTCACCTATAACAACCGAGCATATACGTAGTGGAAAATATCCTATAGAGTTGTATTATGTATAACCAGGCGTCACCTAAAACAACCCAGCATATGATTGGTGGAAAGTAGTTAATATAGGTTTATTATGTATACCCAGGCGTCACCTATAACTACCGAGCATATACTTAGTGGAAAATAGCCTATAGAGGTGTATTATGTATAACCAGGCGTCACCTATAACAACCAAGCATATACTTGTTGGAAAATAGTATATAGAGGTGTAATATGTATAACCAGGCGTCACCTAAAACAACCGAGCATATACTTAGTGGAAAAGAGTATATATAGATGTGTATTATGTATAACTAGGCCTCACCTAAATAACGGAGCATATACTTAGTGGAAAATTGTATATAGAGGTGTATTATGTATAACCAGCCGACACCTATAAAAACCGAGCATATGCTTAGTGGAAAATAGTATATAGGGGTGTATGATGTATACCAAGCGTCACCTATAACAACCGAGCACATACTTAGTGGAAAATAGTATATAGAGGTGTATTATGTATAACCAGGCGTCACCTATAAAAACCGAGCATATACTTAGTGGAAAAGAGTATATATAGATGTGTATTATGTATAACTAGGCCTCACCTAAAACAATGGAGCATATACTTAGTGGAAAATAGTATATAGCGGTGTATTATGTATAACCAGCCGTGACCTATAAAAACCGAGCATATGCTTAGTGGAAAATAGTATATAGGGGTGTATGATGTATAACGAGCGTCACCTATAACAACCGAGTAAATCCTTAGTGGAAAAAAGTCTATAGAGGTGTATTATGTATAACCAGGCGTCACCTATAACAACGGAGCATATACCCAGTGGAAAATAGTCTATAGAGGTCTATTATGTATAACCAGGCGTCACATATAACAACCGAGCATATACTTAGTGGAAAATATTCTATAGAGGTGTATTACGTATAACCAGGCGTCGCCTATAACAACCGAGCATATACTTAGTGGAAAATAGTCTATAGAGGTGTATTATGTATATAACCAGGCGTCATCTATAACACCCGAGCATATACTTAGTTGACAATAGTCTATAGAGGTGTATTATGTATACCCAGGCGTCACCTATAACTACCGAGCATATACTTAGTGGAAAATAGCCTATAGAGGTGTATTATGTATAACCAGGCGTCAACTATAACAACCAAGCATATACTTGTTGGAAAATAGTATATAGAGGTGTATTATGTATAACCAGGCGTCACCTAAAACAACCGAGCATATATTTAGTGAAAAATAGTCTATAGAGGCGTATTATGTATTACCAGGCGTCACCTATAACAACCGAGCACATACGTAGTGGAAAATAGTATTGGTAGTTGTATTATGTATAACCAGGCGTCACCTATAACAACCGAGCATATACTTAGTGGAAAATAGTATATAGAGGTGTATTATGTATAACCAGGCGTCACCTATAACAAACGAGCATATACTTAGTGGAAAATAGTCTATGGAGGTGTATTATGTATAACCAGCCGTCACCTAAAAAAACCGAGAATATACTTAGTGGAAAATAGTATATAGAGGTGTATTATGTATAACCAGGCGTCACGTATGAAAACCGGGCATATGCTTAGTGGAAAATAGTATATAGAGGTGTATGATGTATAACCAGGCGTCACCTATAACAACCGAGCATATACTTAGTGGAAAATAGTCTATAGAGGTGTATTATGTATAACCAGGCGTTACCTAAAACATCCAAGCATATACTTGGTGGAAAATAGTTAATATAGGTTTATTATGTATACCCAGGCGTCACCTATAACTACCGAGCATATACTTAGTGGAAAATAGCCTATAGAGGTGTATTATGTATAACCAGGCGTCACCTATAACATCCAAGCATATGCTTGTTGAAAAATAGTATATAGAGGTGTATTATGTATAACCAGGCGTCACCTAAAACAACCGAGCATATACTTAGTGAAAAATAGTCTATAGAGGCGTAATATGTATTACCAGGCGTCACATATAACAACCGAGCATATACTTAGTGGAAAAAATTCTATAGAGGTGTATTACGTATAACCAGGTGTCGCCTATAACAACCGAGCATATACTTAGTGGAAAAGAGTATATATAGATGTGTATTATGTATAACTAGGCCTCACCTAAAACAACGGAGCATATACTTAGTGGAAAATAGTATATAGAGGTGTATTATGTATAACCAGCCGTCACCTATAAAAACCGAGCATATGCTTAGTGGAAAATATTCTATAGAGGTGTATTACATATAACCAGGCGTCGCCTATAACAACCGAGTATATACTTAGTGGAAAATAGTCTATAGAGGTGTATTATGTATATAACCAGGCGTCATCTATAAAACCCGAGCATATACTTAGTTGACAATAGTCTATAGAGGTGTATTATATATAACCAGGCGTCACCTATAAAAACCGAGCATATACTTAGTGGAAAATAGTATATAGAGGTGTATGATGTATAACCAGGCGTCACCTATAACAACCGAGCATATACTTAGAGGAAAATAGTCTATAGAGGTGTATTATGTATAACCAGGCGTCACCTAAAACAACCAAGCATATACTTGGTGGAAAATAGTTAATACAGGTGTATTATGTATAACCAGGCCTCACCTATAACAACCGAGCATATACTTAGTGGAAAAGAGTATATATAGATGTGTATTATGTATAACTAGGCCTCACCTAAATAACGGAGCATATACTTAGTGCAAAATTGTATATAGAGGTGTATTATGTATAACCAGCCGACACCTATAAAAACCGAGCATATGCTTAGTGGACAATAGTATATAGGGGTGTATGATGTATACCAAGCGTCACCTATAACAACCGAGCACATACTTAGTGGAAAATAGTATATAGAGGTGTATTATGTATAACCAGCCGTGACCTATAAAAACCGAGCATATGCTTAGTGGAAAATAGTATATAGGGGTGTATGATGTATAACGAGCGTCACCTATAACAACCGAGTAAATCCTTAGTCGAAAAAAGTCTATAGAGGTGTATTATGTATAACCAGGCGTCACCTATAACAACGGAGCATATACCCAGTGGAAAATAGTCTATAGAGGTCTATTATGTATAACCAGGCGTCACATATAACAACCGAGCATATACTTAGTGGAAAATATTCTATAGAGGTGTATTACGTAAAACCAGGCGTCGCCTATAACAACCGAACATATACTTATTGGAAAATAGTCTATAGAGGTGTATTATGTATATAACCAGGCGTCATCTATAACACCCGAGCATATACTTAGTTGACAATAGTCTATAGAGGTGTATTATGTATAACCAGGTGTCAACTATAAAAACCGAACATATACTTGGTAGAAAATAGTACATAGAGGTGTATTATGTATAATCATGCGTCACCTATAACAAACGAACATATACTTAGTGGAAAAGAGTATATATAGATGTGTATTATGTATAACTAGGCTTCACCTAAAACAACGGAGCATATACTTAGTGGAAAATAGTATATAGAGGTGTATTATAAATAACCATCCGTCACCTATAAAAACCGAGCATATGCTTAGTGGAAAATAGTATATAGGGGTGTATGATGTATAATAAGCGTCACCTATAACAACCGAGCAAATACTTATTGGAAAATAGTCTATAGAGGTGTATTATGTATAACAAGGCGTCACCTATAACAAACGAGCATATACTTAGTGGAAAATAGTATATAGAGGTGTATTATTTATAACCAGCCTTCACCTATAAAAACCGAGCATATACTTAGACGAAAATAGTATATAGAGGTGTATTATGTATAACCAGGCGTCACCTACAACAACCGAACATATACTTAGTGGAAAATAGTATTAGGAGGTGTATTATGTATAACCAGGCGTCACATATAACAACCGAGCATATACTTAGTGGAAAATATTCTATAGAGGTGTATTACGTATAACCAGGCGTCACGTATAAAAACCGAGCATATGCTTAGTGGAAAATAGTCTATAGAGGTGTATGATGTATAACCAGGCGTCACCTAAAACAACCGAGCATATAATTGGTGGAAAATAGTTATTATGGGTTTATTATGTATAACAAGGCGTCACCTATAAAAACCGAGCATATACTTAGTGGAAAAGAGTATATATAGATGTGTATTATGTATAACTAGGCCTCACCTAAAACAATGGAGCATATACTTAGTGGAAAATAGTATATAGAGGTGTATTATGTATAACCAGCCGTGACCTATAAAAACCGAGCATATGCTTAGTGGATAATAGTATATAGGGGTGTATGATGTATAACGAGCGTCACCTATAACAACCGAGTAAATCCTTAGTGGAAAAAAGTCTATAGAGGTGTATTACGTATAACCAGGCGTCGCCTATAACAACCGAGCATATACTTAGTGGAAAATAGTCTATAGAGGTGTATTATGTATATAACCAGGCGTCATATATAACACCCGAGCATATACTTAGTTGACAATAGTCTATAGAGGTGTATTATGTATAACCAGGTGTCAACTATAAAAACCGAACATATACTTGGTAGAAAATAGTACATAGAGGTGTATTATGTATAATCATGCGACACCTATAACAAACGAACATATACTTAGTGGAAAAGAGTATATATAGATGTGTATTATGTATAACCAGGCCTCACCTATAACAACCGAGCATATACTTAGTGGAAAATAGTCTATAGAGGTGTATTATGTATAACCAGGTGTCACCTATAACAACCGAGCATATACGTAGTGGAAAATATCCTATAGAGTTGTATTATGTATAACCAGGCGTCACCTAAAACAACCCAGCATATGATTGGTGGAAAGTAGTTAATATAGGTTTATTATGTATACCCAGGCGTCACCTATAACTACCGAGCATATACTTAGTGGAAAATAGCCTATAGAGGTGTATTATGTATAACCAGGCGTCACCTATAACAACCAAGCATATACTTGTTGGAAAATAGTATATAGAGGTGTAATATGTATAACCAGGCGTCACCTAAAACAACCGAGCATATACTTAGTGGAAAAGAGTATATATAGATGTGTATTATGTATAACTAGGCCTCACCTAAATAACGGAGCATATACTTAGTGGAAAATTGTATATAGAGGTGTATTATGTATAACCAGCCGACACCTATAAAAACCGAGCATATGCTTAGTGGAAAATAGTATATAGGGGTGTATGATGTATACCAAGCGTCACCTATAACAACCGAGCACATACTTAGTGGAAAATAGTATATAGAGGTGTATTATGTATAACCAGGCGTCACCTATAAAAACCGAGCATATACTTAGTGGAAAAGAGTATATATAGATGTGTATTATGTATAACTAGGCCTCACCTAAAACAATGGAGCATATACTTAGTGGAAAATAGTATATAGCGGTGTATTATGTATAACCAGCCGTGACCTATAAAAACCGAGCATATGCTTAGTGGAAAATAGTATATAGGGGTGTATGATGTATAACGAGCGTCACCTATAACAACCGAGTAAATCCTTAGTGGAAAAAAGTCTATAGAGGTGTATTATGTATAACCAGGCGTCACCTATAACAACGGAGCATATACCCAGTGGAAAATAGTCTATAGAGGTCTATTATGTATAACCAGGCGTCACATATAACAACCGAGCATATACTTAGTGGAAAATATTCTATAGAGGTGTATTACGTATAACCAGGCGTCGCCTATAACAACCGAGCATATACTTAGTGGAAAATAGTCTATAGAGGTGTATTATGTATATAACCAGGCGTCATCTATAACACCCGAGCATATACTTAGTTGACAATAGTCTATAGAGGTGTATTATGTATACCCAGGCGTCACCTATAACTACCGAGCATATACTTAGTGGAAAATAGCCTATAGAGGTGTATTATGTATAACCAGGCGTCAACTATAACAACCAAGCATATACTTGTTGGAAAATAGTATATAGAGGTGTATTATGTATAACCAGGCGTCACCTAAAACAACCGAGCATATATTTAGTGAAAAATAGTCTATAGAGGCGTATTATGTATTACCAGGCGTCACCTATAACAACCGAGCACATACGTAGTGGAAAATAGTATTGGTAGTTGTATTATGTATAACCAGGCGTCACCTATAACAACCGAGCATATACTTAGTGGAAAATAGTATATAGAGGTGTATTATGTATAACCAGGCGTCACCTATAACAAACGAGCATATACTTAGTGGAAAATAGTCTATGGAGGTGTATTATGTATAACCAGCCGTCACCTAAAAAAACCGAGAATATACTTAGTGGAAAATAGTATATAGAGGTGTATTATGTATAACCAGGCGTCACGTATGAAAACCGGGCATATGCTTAGTGGAAAATAGTATATAGAGGTGTATGATGTATAACCAGGCGTCACCTATAACAACCGAGCATATACTTAGTGGAAAATAGTCTATAGAGGTGTATTATGTATAACCAGGCGTTACCTAAAACATCCAAGCATATACTTGGTGGAAAATAGTTAATATAGGTTTATTATGTATACCCAGGCGTCACCTATAACTACCGAGCATATACTTAGTGGAAAATAGCCTATAGAGGTGTATTATGTATAACCAGGCGTCACCTATAACATCCAAGCATATGCTTGTTGAAAAATAGTATATAGAGGTGTATTATGTATAACCAGGCGTCACCTAAAACAACCGAGCATATACTTAGTGAAAAATAGTCTATAGAGGCGTAATATGTATTACCAGGCGTCACATATAACAACCGAGCATATACTTAGTGGAAAAAATTCTATAGAGGTGTATTACGTATAACCAGGTGTCGCCTATAACAACCGAGCATATACTTAGTGGAAAAGAGTATATATAGATGTGTATTATGTATAACTAGGCCTCACCTAAAACAACGGAGCATATACTTAGTGGAAAATAGTATATAGAGGTGTATTATGTATAACCAGCCGTCACCTATAAAAACCGAGCATATGCTTAGTGGAAAATATTCTATAGAGGTGTATTACATATAACCAGGCGTCGCCTATAACAACCGAGTATATACTTAGTGGAAAATAGTCTATAGAGGTGTATTATGTATATAACCAGGCGTCATCTATAAAACCCGAGCATATACTTAGTTGACAATAGTCTATAGAGGTGTATTATATATAACCAGGCGTCACCTATAAAAACCGAGCATATACTTAGTGGAAAATAGTATATAGAGGTGTATGATGTATAACCAGGCGTCACCTATAACAACCGAGCATATACTTAGAGGAAAATAGTCTATAGAGGTGTATTATGTATAACCAGGCGTCACCTAAAACAACCAAGCATATACTTGGTGGAAAATAGTTAATACAGGTGTATTATGTATAACCAGGCCTCACCTATAACAACCGAGCATATACTTAGTGGAAAAGAGTATATATAGATGTGTATTATGTATAACTAGGCCTCACCTAAATAACGGAGCATATACTTAGTGCAAAATTGTATATAGAGGTGTATTATGTATAACCAGCCGACACCTATAAAAACCGAGCATATGCTTAGTGGACAATAGTATATAGGGGTGTATGATGTATACCAAGCGTCACCTATAACAACCGAGCACATACTTAGTGGAAAATAGTATATAGAGGTGTATTATGTATAACCAGCCGTGACCTATAAAAACCGAGCATATGCTTAGTGGAAAATAGTATATAGGGGTGTATGATGTATAACGAGCGTCACCTATAACAACCGAGTAAATCCTTAGTCGAAAAAAGTCTATAGAGGTGTATTATGTATAACCAGGCGTCACCTATAACAACGGAGCATATACCCAGTGGAAAATAGTCTATAGAGGTCTATTATGTATAACCAGGCGTCACATATAACAACCGAGCATATACTTAGTGGAAAATATTCTATAGAGGTGTATTACGTAAAACCAGGCGTCGCCTATAACAACCGAACATATACTTATTGGAAAATAGTCTATAGAGGTGTATTATGTATATAACCAGGCGTCATCTATAACACCCGAGCATATACTTAGTTGACAATAGTCTATAGAGGTGTATTATGTATAACCAGGTGTCAACTATAAAAACCGAACATATACTTGGTAGAAAATAGTACATAGAGGTGTATTATGTATAATCATGCGTCACCTATAACAAACGAACATATACTTAGTGGAAAAGAGTATATATAGATGTGTATTATGTATAACTAGGCTTCACCTAAAACAACGGAGCATATACTTAGTGGAAAATAGTATATAGAGGTGTATTATAAATAACCATCCGTCACCTATAAAAACCGAGCATATGCTTAGTGGAAAATAGTATATAGGGGTGTATGATGTATAATAAGCGTCACCTATAACAACCGAGCAAATACTTATTGGAAAATAGTCTATAGAGGTGTATTATGTATAACAAGGCGTCACCTATAACAAACGAGCATATACTTAGTGGAAAATAGTATATAGAGGTGTATTATTTATAACCAGCCTTCACCTATAAAAACCGAGCATATACTTAGACGAAAATAGTATATAGAGGTGTATTATGTATAACCAGGCGTCACCTACAACAACCGAACATATACTTAGTGGAAAATAGTATTAGGAGGTGTATTATGTATAACCAGGCGTCACATATAACAACCGAGCATATACTTAGTGGAAAATATTCTATAGAGGTGTATTACGTATAACCAGGCGTCACGTATAAAAACCGAGCATATGCTTAGTGGAAAATAGTCTATAGAGGTGTATGATGTATAACCAGGCGTCACCTAAAACAACCGAGCATATAATTGGTGGAAAATAGTTATTATGGGTTTATTATGTATAACAAGGCGTCACCTATAACAACCGAACATATACTTAGTGGAAAATAGTCTAAAGAGGTGTATTATTTATAACCAGGCGTCACCTATAACAACCAAGCATATACTTGTTTGAAAATAGTATATAGATTTGTATTATGTATAACCAGGCGTCAGCTAAAACAATCGAGCCTATGCTTAGTGGAAAATAGTATATAGAGGTGTATTATGTATAACCATGCGTAACCTATAACAACCGTGCATATACTTAGTGGAAAATAGCCCTATAGAGGTGTATTATGTATAACAATTCGTCACCTATAACAAACGAGCATATACTTAGTGGAAAATAGTATATAGAGGTGTATTATGTATAACCAGGCGTCACCTACAACAACCGAGCATATACTTAGTGGAAAATAGTATTAGGACGTGTATTATGTATAACCATGTGTCACCTATAACAACAGAGCATATACTTAGAGGAAAATAGTATATAGAGGTGTATTATGTATAACCAGGCGTCACCTATAACAAACGAGCATATACTTAGTGGAAAATAGTATTAGAAGGTGTATTATGTATAACCATGCGTCACCTATAACAACCTAGCATATAATTAGTGGAATATAGTATAAAGAGGTGTATTATGTATAACCAGCTGTCACCTATAAAAACCAAGCATATACTTAGTGAAAAATAGTATATAGAGGTGTATTATGTATAACCAGGCGTCACGTATAAAAACCGAGCATATGCTTAGTGGAAAATAGTATATAGAGGTGTATGATGTATAACCAGGCGTCACCTATAACAACCGAACATATACTTAGTGGAAAATAGTCTATAGAAGTGTATTATGTATAACCAGGCGTCACCTATAACAACCGAGCATATACTTAGTGGAAAATATTCTATAGAGGTGTATTATGTATAACCAGGCATCACCTATAACAACCGAGCATATACTTAGTGGAAAATAGTCTATAGAGGTGTATTCTGTATAACCAGGCGTCACCTAAAGCAACCCAGCATATAATTGGTGGAAAATAGTTAATATAGGTTTATTATGTATAAAAAGGCGTCACCTATAACAACCTAGCATATACTTATTGGAAAAACATATATAGAGGTGTATTATTTATAACCAGGTGTCACCTATAACAACAGAGCATATACTTGTCGGAAAATAGTCTATAGAGGTGTATTATGTATAACCAGGCATCACATATAACAACCGAGCATATACTTAGTAGAAAATAGTCTATTGAGGTGTATGATGTATAACCAGGCGTCACCTATAACAACCGAGCATATGCTTAGTGGAAAATAGTCTATAGAGGTGTATTATATATAACCAGGCGTCACCTATAACAACCGAGCATATACTTAGTGGAAAATATGCTATAGAGGTGTATTACGTATAACCAGCCGTCACCTATAGCAACCGAGCATATACTTAGTGGAAAATAGTCTATAGAGGTGTATTATGTATATACCCAGGCGTCATCTATAACACCCGAGCATATACGTAGTTGACAATAGTCTATAGAGGTGTATTATGTATAACCAGGCGTCACCTATAACAACTGAGCATATACATAGTGAAAAATAGTCTATAGAGGCGTATTATGTATGACCAGGCGTCACCTATAACAACCGAGCATATACGTAGTGGAAAATAGTATTAGTAGTTGTATTATGTATAACCAGGCGTCACCTATAACAACCGAGCATATACTTAGTTGACAATAGTCTATAGAGGTGTATTATGTATACCCAGGCGTCACCTATAACAACCGAGCATATACTTAGTGGAAAATAGTATATAGAGGTGTATTATGTATAACCAGGCGTCACCTATAACAAACGAGCATATACTTAGCGGAAAATAGTCTATGGAGGTGTATTATGTATAACCAGCCGTCACCTAAAAAAACGAGCATATACTTAGTGGAAAATAGTATATAGAGGTGTATTATGTATAACCAGGCGTCACGTATGAAAACCGAGCATATGCTTAGTGGGAAATAGTATATAGAGGTGTATGATGTATAACCAGGCGTCACCTATAACAACCGAGCATATACTTAGTGGAAAATAGTCTATAGAGGTGTATTATGTATAACCAGGCGTCACCTAAAACATCCAAGCATATACTTGGTGGAAAATAGTTAATACAGGTGTATTATGTATAACCAGGCGTCACCTATAACTACCGAGCATATACTTAGTGGAAAATAGCCTATAGAGGTGTATTATGTATAACCAGGCGTCACCTATAACAACCAAGCATATGCTTGTTGAAAAATAGTATATAGAGGTGTATTATGTATAACCAGGCGTCACCTAAAACAACCGAGCATATACTTAGTGAAAAATAGTCTATAGAGGCGTAATATGTATTACCAGGCGTCACCTATAACAACCGAGCATATACTTAGTGGAAAATAGTATATAGAGGTGTATTATGTATAACCAGGCGTCACCTATAACAAACGAGCATATACTTAGCGGAAAATAGTCTATGGAGGTGTATTATGTATAACCAGGCGTCACCTAAAACATCCAAGCATATACTTGGTTGAAAATAGTTAATACAGGTGTATTATGTATAACCAGGCCTCACCTATAACAACCGAGCATATACTTAGTGGAATATAGTCTATAGAGGTGTATTATGTATAACCAGGTGTCACCTAAAACAACCCAGCATATGATTGGTGGAAAGTAGTTAATATAGGTTTATTATATATACCCAGGCGTCACCTATAACTACCGAGCATATACTTAGTGGAAAATAGTCTATAGAGGTGTGTTATGTATAACCAGGCGTCACCTAAAACATCCAAGCATATACTTGGTTGAAAATAGTTAATACAGGTGTATTATGTATAACCAGGCCTCACCTATAACAACCGAGCATATACTTAGTGGAAAATAGTCTATAGAGGTGTATTATGTATAACCAGGCGTCACCTATAACAACCAAGCATATACTTGTTGGAAAATAGTATATAGAGGTGTATTATGTATAACCAGGCGTCACCTAAAACAACCGAGCATATACTTAGTGAAAAATAGTCTATAGAGGCGTATTATGTATGAC
Source organism: Prosapia bicincta (assembly GCA_036971475.1). Classification (NCBI taxonomy): domain Eukaryota; kingdom Metazoa; phylum Arthropoda; class Insecta; order Hemiptera; family Cercopidae; genus Prosapia; species Prosapia bicincta. The sequence goes on along the minus strand of JBAIZL010000009.1, from coordinate 20,586,472 downwards.
CAGGCGTCACCTATAACAACCGAGCATATACGTAGTGGAAAATAGTATTAGTAGTTGTATTATGTATAACCAGGCGTCACCTATAACAACCGAGCATATACTTAGTGGAAAATAGTATATAGAGGTGTATTATGTATAACCAGGCGTCACCTATAACAAACGAGCATATACTTAGTGGAAAATAGTCTATGGAGGTGTATTATGTATAACCAGCCGTCACCTAAAAAAACCGAGCATATACTTAGTGGAAAATAGTATATAGAGGTGTATTATGTATAACCAGGCGTCACGTATGAAAACCGAGCATATGCTTAGTGGAAAATAGTATATAGAGGTGTATGATGTATAACCAGGCGTCACCTATAACAACCGAGAATATACCTAGTGGAAAATAGTCTATATAGGTGTATTATGTATAACCAGGCGTCACCTAAAACATCCAAGCATATACTTGGTGGAAAATAGTTAATACAGGTGTATTATGTATAACCAGGCCTCACCTATAACAACCGAGCATATACTTAGTGGAAAATAGTCAATAGAGGTGTATTATGTATAACCAGGCGTCACCTATAACAACCGAGCATATACGTAGTGGAAAATATCCTATAGAGTTGTATTATGTATAACCAGGCGTCACCTAAAACAACCCAGCATATGATTGGTGGAAAGTAGTTAATATAGGTTTATTATATATACCCAGGCGTCACCTATAACTACCGAGCATATACTTAGTGGAAAATAGCCTATAGAGGTGTATTATGTATAACCAGGCGTCACCTATAACAACCAAGCATATCCTTTTTTAAAAATAGTATATAGAGGTGTATTATGTATAACCAGGCGTCACCTAAAACAACCGAGCATATACTTGGTGGAAAATAGTATATAGAGGTATATTATGTATAACCAGGCGTCACCTATAACAAACGAGCATATACTTAGTGGAAAATAGTCTATGGAGGTGTATTATGTATAACCAGCCGTCACCTAAAAAAACCGAGCATATACTTAGTGGAAAACAGTATATAGAGGTGTATTATGTATAACCAGGCGTCACGTATAAAAAAAGAGCATATGCTTAGTGGAAAATAGTATATAGAGGTGTATGATGTATAACCAGGCGTCACCTATAACAACCGAGCATATACTTAGTGGAACATAGTCTATAGAGGTGTATTATGTATAACCAGGCGTCACCTAAAACATCCAAGCATATACTTGGTTGAAAATAGTTAATACAGGTGTATTATGTATAACCAGGCCTCACCTATAACAACCGAGCATATACTTAGTGGAAAATAGTCTATAGAGGTGTATTATGTATAACCAGGTGTCACCTATAACAACCGAGCATATACGTAGTGGAAAATATCCTATAGAGTTGTATTATGTATAACCAGGCGTCACCTAAAACAACCCAGCATATAATTGGTGGAAAGTAGTTAATATAGGTTTATTATGTATACCCAGGCGTCACCTATAACTACCGAGCATATACTTAGTGGAAAATAGCCTATAGAGGTGTATTATGTATAACCAGGCGTCACCTATAACAACCAAGCATATACTTGTTGGAAAATAGTATATAGAGGTGTAATATGTATAACCAGGCGTCACCTAAAACAACCGAGCATATACTTAGTGGAAAAGAGTATATATAGATGTGTATTATGTATAACTAGGCCTCACCTAAATAACGGAGCATATACTTAGTGGAAAATTGTATATAGAGGTGTATTATGTATAACCAGGCGTCAACTATAAAAACCGAGCATATACTTAGTGGAAAATAGTATATAGAGGTGTATTATGTATAACCAGGCGTCAACTATAAAAACCGAGCATATACTTAGTGGAAAAGAGTATATATAGATGTGTATTATGTATAACTAGGCCTCACCTAAAACAATGGAGCATATACTTAGTGGAAAATAGTATATAGCGGTGTATTATGTATAACCAGCCGTGACCTATAAAAACCGAGCATATGCTTAGTGGAAAATAGTATATAGGGGTGTACGATGTATAACGAGCGTCACCTATAACAACCGAGTAAATCCTTAGTGGAAAAAAGTCTATAGAGGTGTATTATGTATAACCAGGCGTCACCTATAACAACGGAGCATATACCCAGTGGAAAATAGTCTATAGAGGTCTATTATGTATAACCAGGCGTCACATATAACAACCGAGCATATACTTAGTGGAAAATATTCTATAGAGGTGTATTACGTATAACCAGGCGTCGCCTATAGCAACCGAGCATATACTTAGTGGAAAATAGTCTAGAGAGGTGTATTATGTATATAACCAGGCGTCATCTATAACACCCGAGAATATACTTAGTTGACAATAGTCTATAGAGGTGTATTATGTATACCCAGGCGTCACCTATAACTACCGAGCATACACTTAGTGGAAAATAGCCTATAGAGGTGTATTATGTATAACCAGGCGTCACCTATAACAACCAAGCATATACTTGTTGGAAAATAGTATATAGAGGTGTATTATGTATAACCAGGCGTCACCTAAAACAACCGAGCATATACTTAGTGAAAAATAGTCTATACAGGCGTATTATGTATTACCAGGCGTCACCTATAACAACCGAGCATATACGTAGTGGAAAATAGTATTAGTAGTTGTATTATGTATAACCAGGCGTCACCTATAACAACCGAGCATATACTTAGTGGAAAATAGTATATAGAGGTGTATTATGTATAACCAGGCGTCACCTATAACAAACGAGCATATACTTAGTGGAAAATAGTCTATAGAGGTGTATTATGTATAACCAGGCGTTACCTAAAAAAACGAGCATATACTTAGTGGAAAATAGTATATAGAGGTGTATTATGTATAACCAGGCGTCACGTATGAAAACCGAGCATATGCTTAGTGGGAAATAGTATATAGAGGTGTATGATGTATAACCAGGCGTCACCTATAACAACCGAGCATATACTTAGTGGAAAATAGTCTATGGAGGTGTATTATGTATAACCAGCCGTCACCTAAAAAAACCGAGCATATACTTAGTGGAAAATAGTATATAGAGGTGTATTATGTATAACCAGGCGTCACGTATGAAAACCGAGCATATGCTTAGTGGAAGATAGTATATAGAGGTGTATGATGTATAACCAGGCGTCACCTATAACAACCGAGCATATACTTAGTGGAAAATAGTCTATAGAGGTGTATTATGTATAACCAGGCGTTACCTAAAACATCCAAGCATATACTTGGTGGAAAATAGTTAATATAGGTTTATTATGTATACCCAGGCGTCACCTATAACTACCGAGCATATACTTAGTGGAAAATAGCCTATAGAGGTGTATTATGTATAACCAGGCGTCACCTATAACAACCAAGCATATACTTGTTGGAAAATAGTATATAGAGGTGTATTATGTATAACCAGGCGTCACCTAAAACAACCGAGCATATACTTAGTGAAAAATAGTCTATAGAGGCGTATTATGTATTACCAGGCGTCACCTATAACAACCGAGCATATACGTAGTGGAAAATAGTGTTAGTAGTTGTATTATGTATAACCAGGCGTCACCTATAACAACCGAGCATATACTTAGTGGAAAATAGTATATAGAGGTGTATTATGTATAACCAGGCGTCACCTATAACAAACGAGCATATACTTAGCGGAAAATAGTCTATGGAGGTGTATTATGTATAACCAGCCGTCACCTAAAAAAACGAGCATATACTTAGTGGAAAATAGTATATAGAGGTGTATTATGTATAACCAGGCGTCACGTATGAAAACCGAGCATATGCTTAGTGGGAAATAGTATATAGAGGTGTATGATGTATAACCAGGCGTCACCTATAACAACCGAGCATATACTTAGTGGAAAATAGTCTATAGAGGTGTATTATGTATAACCAGGCGTCACCTAAAACATCCAAGCATATACTTGGTGGAAAATAGTTAATACAGGTGTATTATGTATAACCAGGCGTCACCTATAACTACCGAGCATATACTTAGTGGAAAATAGCCTATAGAGGTGTATTATGTATAACCAGGCGTCACCTATAACAACCAAGCATATGCTTGTTGAAAAATAGTATATAGAGGTGTATTATGTATAACCAGGCGTCACCTAAAACAACCGAGCATATACTTAGTGAAAAATAGTCTATAGAGGCGTAATATGTATTACCAGGCGTCACCTATAACAACCGAGCATATACTTAGTGGAAAATAGTATATAGAGGTGTATTATGTATAACCAGGCGTCACCTATAACAAACGAGCATATACTTAGCGGAAAATAGTCTATGGAGGTGTATTATGTATAACCAGCCGTCACCTAAAAAAACCGAGCATATACTTAGTGGAAAATAGTATATAGAGTTGTATTATGTATAACCAGGCGTCACGTATGAAAACCGAGCATATGCTTAGTGGGAAATAGTATATAGAGGTGTATGATGTATAACCAGGCGTCACCTATAACAACCGAGCATATACTTAGTGGAAAATAGTCTATAGAGGTGTATTATGTATAACCAGGCGTCAACTAAAACATCCAAGCATAGACTTGGTGGAAAATAGTTAATACAGGTGTATTATGTATAACCAGGCCTCATCTATAACAACCGAGCATATACTTAGTGGAAATTAGTCTATAGAGGTGTATTATGTATAACCAGGTGTCACCTATAACAACCGAGCATATACGTAGTGGAAAATATCCTATAGAGTTGTATTATGTATAACCAGGCGTCACCTAAAACAACCCAGCATATAATTGGTGGAAAGTAGTTAATATAGGTTTATTATGTATACCCAGGCGTCACCTATAACTACCGAGCATATACTTAGTGGAAAATAGCCTATAGAGGTGTATTATGTATAACCAGGCGTCACCTAAAACAACCCAGCATATGATTGGTGGAAAGTAGTTAATATAGGTTTATTATATATACCCAGGCGTCACCTATAACTACCGAGCATATACTTAGTGGAAAATAGCCTATAGAGGTGTATTATGTATAACCAGGCGTCACCTATAACAACCAAGCATATCCTTTTTTAAAAATAGTATATAGAGGTGTATTATGTATAACCAGGCGTCACCTAAAACAACCGAGCATATACTTGGTGGAAAATAGTATATAGAGGTATATTATGTATAACCAGGCGTCACCTATAACAAACGAGCATATACTTAGTGGAAAATAGTCTATGGAGGTGTATTATGTATAACCAGCCGTCACCTAAAAAAACCGAGCATATACTTAGTGGAAAACAGTATATAGAGGTGTATTATGTATAACCAGGCGTCACGTATAAAAAAAGAGCATATGCTTAGTGGAAAATAGTATATAGAGGTGTATGATGTATAACCAGGCGTCACCTATAACAACCGAGCATATACTTAGTGGAACATAGTCTATAGAGGTGTATTATGTATAACCAGGCGTCACCTAAAACATCCAAGCATATACTTGGTTGAAAATAGTTAATACAGGTGTATTATGTATAACCAGGCCTCACCTATAACAACCGAGCATATACTTAGTGGAAAATAGTCTATAGAGGTGTATTATGTATAACCAGGTGTCACCTATAACAACCGAGCATATACGTAGTGGAAAATATCCTATAGAGTTGTATTATGTATAACCAGGCGTCACCTAAAACAACCCAGCATATAATTGGTGGAAAGTAGTTAATATAGGTTTATTATGTATACCCAGGCGTCACCTATAACTACCGAGCATATACTTAGTGGAAAATAGCCTATAGAGGTGTATTATGTATAACCAGGCGTCACCTATAACAACCAAGCATATACTTGTTGGAAAATAGTATATAGAGGTGTAATATGTATAACCAGGCGTCACCTAAAACAACCGAGCATATACTTAGTGGAAAAGAGTATATATAGATGTGTATTATGTATAACTAGGCCTCACCTAAATAACGGAGCATATACTTAGTGGAAAATTGTATATAGAGGTGTATTATGTATAACCAGGCGTCAACTATAAAAACCGAGCATATACTTAGTGGAAAATAGTATATAGAGGTGTATTATGTATAACCAGGCGTCAACTATAAAAACCGAGCATATACTTAGTGGAAAAGAGTATATATAGATGTGTATTATGTATAACTAGGCCTCACCTAAAACAATGGAGCATATACTTAGTGGAAAATAGTATATAGCGGTGTATTATGTATAACCAGCCGTGACCTATAAAAACCGAGCATATGCTTAGTGGAAAATAGTATATAGGGGTGTACGATGTATAACGAGCGTCACCTATAACAACCGAGTAAATCCTTAGTGGAAAAAAGTCTATAGAGGTGTATTATGTATAACCAGGCGTCACCTATAACAACGGAGCATATACCCAGTGGAAAATAGTCTATAGAGGTCTATTATGTATAACCAGGCGTCACATATAACAACCGAGCATATACTTAGTGGAAAATATTCTATAGAGGTGTATTACGTATAACCAGGCGTCGCCTATAGCAACCGAGCATATACTTAGTGGAAAATAGTCTAGAGAGGTGTATTATGTATATAACCAGGCGTCATCTATAACACCCGAGAATATACTTAGTTGACAATAGTCTATAGAGGTGTATTATGTATACCCAGGCGTCACCTATAACTACCGAGCATACACTTAGTGGAAAATAGCCTATAGAGGTGTATTATGTATAACCAGGCGTCACCTATAACAACCAAGCATATACTTGTTGGAAAATAGTATATAGAGGTGTATTATGTATAACCAGGCGTCACCTAAAACAACCGAGCATATACTTAGTGAAAAATAGTCTATACAGGCGTATTATGTATTACCAGGCGTCACCTATAACAACCGAGCATATACGTAGTGGAAAATAGTATTAGTAGTTGTATTATGTATAACCAGGCGTCACCTATAACAACCGAGCATATACTTAGTGGAAAATAGTATATAGAGGTGTATTATGTATAACCAGGCGTCACCTATAACAAACGAGCATATACTTAGTGGAAAATAGTCTATAGAGGTGTATTATGTATAACCAGGCGTTACCTAAAAAAACGAGCATATACTTAGTGGAAAATAGTATATAGAGGTGTATTATGTATAACCAGGCGTCACGTATGAAAACCGAGCATATGCTTAGTGGGAAATAGTATATAGAGGTGTATGATGTATAACCAGGCGTCACCTATAACAACCGAGCATATACTTAGTGGAAAATAGTCTATAGAGGTGTATTATGTATAACCAGGCGTCACCTAAAACATCCAAGCATATACTTGGTGGAAAATAGTTAATACAGGTGTATTATGTATAACCAGGCGTCACCTATAACTACCGAGCATATACTTAGTGGAAAATAGCCTATAGAGGTGTATTATGTATAACCAGGCGTCACCTATAACAACCAAGCATATGCTTGTTGAAAAATAGTATATAGAGGTGTATTATGTATAACCAGGCGTCACCTAAAACAACCGAGCATATACTTAGTGAAAAATAGTCTATAGAGGCGTAATATGTATTACCAGGCGTCACCTATAACAACCGAGCATATACTTAGTGGAAAATAGTATATAGAGGTGTATTATGTATAACCAGGCGTCACCTATAACAAACGAGCATATACTTAGCGGAAAATAGTCTATGGAGGTGTATTATGTATAACCAGCTGTCACCTAAAAAAACCGAGCATATACTTAGTGGAAAATAGTATATAGAGTTGTATTATGTATAACCAGGCGTCACGTATGAAAACCGAGCATATGCTTAGTGGGAAATAGTATATAGAGGTGTATGATGTATAACCAGGCGTCACCTATAACAACCGAGCATATACTTAGTGGAAAATAGTCTATAGAGGTGTATTATGTATAACCAGGCGTCAACTAAAACATCCAAGCATAGACTTGGTGGAAAATAGTTAATACAGGTGTATTATGTATAACCAGGCCTCATCTATAACAACCGAGCATATACTTAGTGGAAATTAGTCTATAGAGGTGTATTATGTATAACCAGGCGTCACCTATAACAACCGAGCATATACTTGTTGGAAAATAGTATATAGAGGTGTATTATGTATAACCAGGCGTCACCTATAACAAACGAGCATATACTTAGTGGAAAATAGTCTATGGAGGTGTATTATGTATAACCAGCCGTCACCTAAAAAAACCGAGAATATACTTAGTGGAAAATAGTATATAGAGGTGTATTATGTATAACCAGGCGTCACGTATGAAAACCGAGCATATGCTTAGTGGAAAATAGTATATAGAGGTGTATGATGTATAACCAGGCGTCACCTATAACAACCGAGCATATACTTAGTGGAAAATAGTCTATAGAGGTGTATTATGTATAACCAGGCGTTACCTAAAACATCCAAGCATATACTTGGTGGAAAATAGTTAATATAGGTTTATTATGTATACCCAGGCGTCACCTATAACTACCGAGCATATACTTAGTGGAAAATAGCCTATAGAGGTGTATTATGTATAACCAGGCGTCACCTATAACAACCAAGCATATGCTTGTTGAAAAATAGTATATAGAGGTGTATTATGTATAACCAGGCGTCACCTAAAACAACCGAGCATATACTTAGTGAAAAATAGTCTATAGAGGCGTAATATGTATTACCAGGCGTCACCTATAACAACCGAGCATATACTTAGTGGAAAATAGTATATAGAGGTGTATTATGTATAACCAGGCGTCACCTATAACAAACGAGCATATACTTAGCGGAAAATAGTCTATGGAGGTGTATTATGTATAACCAGCCGTCACCTAAAAAAACCGAGCATATACTTAGTGGAAAATAGTATATAGAGTTGTATTATGTATAACCAGGCGTCACGTATGAAAACCGAGCATATGCTTAGTGGGAAATAGTATATAGAGGTGTATGATGTATAACCAGGCGTCACCTATAACAACCGAGCATATACTTAGTGGAAAATAGTCTATAGAGGTGTATTATGTATAACCAGGCGTCAACTAAAACATCCAAGCATAGACTTGGTGGAAAATAGTTAATACAGGTGTATTATGTATAACCAGGCCTCATCTATAACAACCGAGCATATACTTAGTGGAAATTAGTCTATAGAGGTGTATTATGTATAACCAGGCGGCACCTATAACAACCGAGCATATACTTGTTGGAAAATAGTATATAGAGGTGTATTATGTATAACCAGGCGTCACCTAAAACAACCGAGCATATACTTGGTGGAAAATAGTATATAGAGGTGTATTATTTATAACCAGGCGTCACCTATAACAACGGAGCATATACCCAGTGGAAAATAGTCTATAGAGGTCTATTATGTATAACCAGGCGTCACATATAACAACCGAGCATATACTTAGTGGAAAAAATTCTATAGAGCTGTATTACGTATAACCAGGTGTCGCCTATAACAACCGAGCATATACTTAGTGGAAAAGAGTATATATAGATGTGTATTATGTATAACTAGGCCTCACCTAAAACAACGGAGCATATACTTAGTGGAAAATAGTATATAGAGGTGTATTATGTATAACCAGCCGTCACCTATAAAAACCGAGCATATGCTTAGTGGAAAATATTCTATAGAGGTGTATTACGTATAACCAGGCGTCGCCTATAAAAACCGAGCATATACTTAGTGGAAAATAGTATATAGAGGTGTATTATGTATAACCAGGCGTCACGTATTAAAAACCGAGCATATGCTTAGTGGAAAATAGTATATAGAGGTGTATGATGTATAACCAGGCGTCACCTATAACAACCGAGCATATACTTAGAGGAAAATAGTCTATAGAGGTGTATTATGTATAACCAGGCGTCACCTAAAACAACCAAGCATATACTTGGTGGAAAATAGTTAATACAGGTGTATTATGTATAACCAGGCCTCACCTATAACAACCGAGCATATACTTAGTGGAAAAGAGTATATATAGATGTGTATTATGTATAACTAGGCCTCACCTAAATAACGGAGCATATACTTAGTGCAAAATTGTATATAGAGGTGTACTATGTATAACCAGCCGACACCTATAAAAACCGAGCATATGCTTAGTGGACAATAGTATATAGGGGTGTATGATGTATACCAAGCGTCACCTATAACAACCGAGCACATAATTAGTGGAAAATAGTATATAGAGGTGTATTATGTATAACCAGCCGTGACCTATAAAAACCAAGCATATGCTTAGTGGAAAATAGTATATAGGGGTGTATGATGTATAACGAGCGTCACCTATAACAACCGAGTAAATCCTTAGTCGAAAAAAGTCTATAGAGGTGTATTATGTATAACCAGGCGTCACCTATAACAACGGAGCATATACCCAGTGGAAAATAGTCTATAGAGGTCTATTATGTATAACCAGGCGTCACATATAACAACCGAGCATATACTTAGTGGAAAATATTCTATAGAGGTGTATTACGTAAAACCAGGCGTCGCCTATAACAACCGAACATATACTTAGTGGAAAATAGTCTATAGAGGTGTATTATGTATATAACCAGGCGTCATCTATAACACCAGAGCATATACTTAGTTGACAATAGTCTATAGAGGTGTATTATGTATAACCAGGTGTCAACTATAAAAACCGAACATATACTTGGTAGAAAATAGTATATAGAGGTGTATTATGTATAATCATGCGTCACCTATAACAAACGAACATATACTTAGTGGAAAAGAGTATATATAGATGTGTATTATGTATAACTAGGCTTCACCTAAAACAACGGAGCATATACTTAGTGGAAAATAGTATATAGAGGTGTATTATAAATAACCATCCGTCACCTATAAAAACCGAGCATATGCTTAGTGGAAAATAGTATATAGGGGTGTATGATGTATAATAAGCGTCACCTATAACAACCGAGCAAATACTTATTGGAAAATAGTCTATAGAGGTGTATTATGTATAACAAGGCGTCACCTATAACAAACGAGCATATACTTAGTGGAAAATAGTATATAGAGGTGTATTATTTATAACCAGACTTCACCTATAAAAACCGAGCATATACTTAGACGAAAATAGTATATAGAGGTGTATTATGTATAACCAGGCGTCACCTACAACAACCGAACATATACTTAGTGGAAAATAGTATTAGGAGGTGTATTATGTATAACCAGGCGTCACATATAACAACCGAGCATATACTTAGTGGAAAATATTCTATAGAGGTGTATTACGTATAACCAGGCGTCACGTATAAAAACCGAGCATATGCTTAGTGGAAAATAGTCTATAGAGGTGTATGATGTATAACCAGGCGTCACCTAAAACAACCGAGCATATAATTGGTGGAAAATAGTTATTATGGGTTTATTATGTATAACAAGGCGTCACCTATAACAACCGAACATATACTCAGTGGAAAATAGTCTAAAGAGGTGTATTATTTATAACCAGGCGTCACCTATAACAACCAAGCATATACTTCTTGGAAAATAGTATATAGATTTGTATTATGTATAACCAGGCGTCAGCTATAACAATCGAGCCTATGCTTAGTGGAAAATAGTATATAGAGGTGTATTATGTATAACCATGCGTAACCTATAACAACCGTGCATATACTTAGTGGAAAATAGCCCTATAGAGGTGTATTATGTATAACAATTCGTCACCTATAACAAACGAGCATATACTTAGTGGAAAATAGTATATAGAGGTGTATTATGTATAACCAGGCGTCACCTACAACAACCGAGCATATACTTAGTGGAAAATAGTATTAGGACGTGTATTATGTATAACCATGTGTCACCTATAACAACAGAGCATATACTTAGAGGAAAATAGTATATAGAGGTGTATTATGTATAACCAGGCGTCACCTATAACAACCGAGCATATACTTAGTGGAAAATAGTATTAGAAGGTGTATTATGTATAACCATGCGTCACCTATAACAACCTAGCATATAATTAGTGGAATATAGTATAAAGAGGTGTATTATGTATAACCAGCTGTCACCTATAAAAACCAAGCATATACTTAGTGGAAAATAGTATATAGAGGTGTATTATGTATAACCAGGCGTCACGTATAAAAACCGAGCATATGCTTAGTGGAAAATAGTATATAGAGGTGTATGATGTATAACCAGGCGTCACCTATAACAACCGAACATATACTTAGTGGAAAATAGTCTATAGAAGTGTATTATGTATAACCAGGCGTCACCTATAACAACCGAGCATATACTTAGTGGAAAATATTCTATAGAGGTGTATTATGTATAACCAGGCATCACCTATAACAACCGAGCATATACTTAGTGGAAAATAGTCTATAGAGGTGTATTCTGTATAACCAGGCGTCACCTAAAACAACCCAGCATATAATTGGTGGAAAATAGTTAATATAGGTTTATTATGTATAAAAAGGCGTCACCTATAACAACCGAGCATATACTTAGTGGAAAATAGTCTATAGACGTGTATTATGTATAACCAGGCGTCACCTATAAAAACCAAGCATATACTTGTCGGAAAATAGTATATAGAGGTGTATTATGTATAACCAGGCGTCACCTAAAACAACCGAGCATATACTTGGTGGAAAATAGTATATAGAGGTGTATTATGTATAATCAGGCGTCCCCTATAACAACCTAGCATATACTTATTGGAAAAACATATATAGAGGTGTATTATTTATAACCAGGTGTCACCTATAACAACAGAGCATATACTTGTCGGAAAATAGTCTATAGAGGTGTATTATGTATAACCAGGCATCACATATAACAACCGAGCATATACTTAGTAGAAAATAGTCTATTGAGGTGTATGATGTATAACCAGGCGTCACCTATAACAACCGAGCATATGCTTAGTGGAAAATAGTCTATAGAGGTGTATTATATATAACCAGGCGTCACCTATAACAACCGAGCATATACTTAGTGGAAAATATGCTATAGAGGTGTATTACGTATAACCAGCCGTCACCTATAGCAACCGAGCATATACTTAGTGGAAAATAGTCTATAGAGGTGTATTATGTATATACCCAGGCGTCATCTATAACACCCGAGCATATACGTAGTTGACAATAGTCTATAGAGGTGTATTATGTATAACCAGGCGTCACCTATAACAACTGAGCATATACTTAGTGAAAAATAGTCTATAGAGGCGTATTATGTATGACCAGGCGTCACCTATAACAACCGAGCATATACGTAGTGGAAAATAGTATTAGTAGTTGTATTATGTATAACCAGGCGTCACCTATAACAACCGAGCATATACTTAGTTGACAATAGTCTATAGAGGTGTATTATGTATACCCAGGCGTCACCTATAACAAACGAGCATATACTTAGTAGAAAATAGTCTATGGAGGTGTATTATGTATAACCAGACATCACCTAAAAAAACCGAGCATATACTTAGTGGAAAATAGTATATAGAGATGTATTATGTATAACCAGGCGTCACGTATGAAAACCGAGCATATGCTTAGTGGAAAATAGTATATAGAGGTGTATGATGTATAACCAGGCGTCACCTATAACAACCGAGCATATACTTAGTGGAAAATAGTCTATAGAGGTGTGTTATGTATAACCAGGCGTCACCTAAAACATCCAAGCATATACTTGGTTGAAAATAGTTAATACAGGTGTATTATGTATAACCAGGCCTCACCTATAACAACCGAGCATATACTTAGTGGAAAATAGTCTATAGAGGTGTATTATGTATAACCAGGTGTCACCTATAACAACCGAGCATATGATTGGTGGAAAGTAGTTAATATAGGTTTATTATGTATACCCAGGCGTCACCTATAACTACCGAGCATATACTTAGTAGAAAATAGCCTATAGAGGTGTATTATGTATAACCAGGCGTCACTTATAACAACCAAGCATATACTTGTTGGAAAATAGTATATAGAGGTGTATTATGTATAACCAGGCGTCACCTAAAACAACCGAGCATATACTTAGTGAAAAATAGTCTATAGAGGCGTATTATGTATGACCAGGCGTCACCTATAACAACCGAGCATATACGTAGTGGAAAATAGTATTAGTAGTTGTATTATGTATAACCAGGCGTCACCTATAACAACCGAGCATATACTTAGTGGAAAATAGTATATAGAGGTGTATTATGTATAGCCAGGCGTCACCTATAACAAACGAGCATATACTTAGTGGAAAATAGTCTATGGAGGTGTATTATGTATAACCAGCCGTCACCTAAAAAAACCGAGCATATACTTAGTGGAAAATAGTATATAGAGGTGTATTATGTATAAACAGGCGTCACGTATGAAAACCGAGCATATGCTTAGTGGAAAATAGTATATAGAGGTGTATGATGTATAACCAGGCGTCACCTATAACAACCGAGAATATACTTAGTGGTAAATAGTCTATATAGGTGTATTATGTATAACCAGGCGTCACCTAAAACATCCAAGCATATACTTGGTGGAAAATAGTTAATACAGGTGTATTATGTATAACCAGGCCTCACCTATAACAACCGAGCATATACTTAGTGGAAAATAGTCTATAGAGGTGTATTATGTATAACCAGGCGTCACCTATAACAACCGAGCATATACGTAGTGGAAAATATCCTATAGAGTTGTATTATGTATAACCAGGCGTCACCTAAAACAACCCAGCATATGATTGGTGGAAAGTAGTTATTATAGGTTTATTATATATACCCAGGCGTCACCTATAACTACCGAGCATATACTTAGTGGAAAATAGCCTATAGAGGTGTATTATGTATAACCAGGCGTCACCTATAACAACCAAGCATATCCTTTTTTAAAAATAGTATATAGAGGTGTATTATGTATAACCAGGCGTCACCTAAAACAACCGAGCATATACTTGGTGGAAAATAGTATATAGAGGTATATTATGTATAACCAGGCGTCACCTATAACAAACGAGCATATACTTAGTGGAAAATAGTCTATGGAGGTGTATTATGTATAACCAGCCGTCACCTAAAAAAACCGAGCATATACTTAGTGGAAAACAGTATATAGAGGTGTATTATGTATAACCAGGCGTCACGTATGAAAACCGAGCATATGCTTAGTGGAAAATAGTATATAGAGGTGTATGATGTATAACCAGGCGTCACCTATAACAACCGAGCATATACTTAGTGGAACATAGTCTATAGAGGTGTATTATGTATAACCAGGCGTCACCTAAAACATCCAAGCATATACTTGGTTGCAAATAGTTAATACAGGTGTATTATGTATAACCAGGCCTCACCTATAACAACCGAGCATATACTTAGTGGAAAATAGTCTATAGAGGTGTATTATGTATAACCAGGTGTCACCTATAACAACCGAGCATATACGTAGTGGAAAATATCCTATAGAGTTGTATTATGTATAACCAGGCGTCACCTAAAACAACCCAGCATATGATTGGTGGAAAGTAGTTAATATAGGTTTATTATGTATTCCCAGGCGTCACCTATAACTACCGAGCATATACTTAGTGGAAAATAGCCTATAGAGGTGTATTATGTATAACCAGGCGTCACCTATAACAACCAAGCATATACTTGTTGGAAAATAGTATATAGAGGTGTAATATGTATAACCAGGCGTCACCTAAAACAACCGAGCATATACTTAGTGGAAAAGAGTATATATAGATGTGTATTATGTATAACTAGGCCTCACCTAAATAACGGAGCATATACTTAGTGGAAAATTGTATATAGAGGTGTATTATGTATAACCAGCCGACACCTATAAAAACCGAGCATATGCTTAGTGGAAAATAGTATATAGGGGTGTATGATGTATACCAAGCGTCACCTATAACAACCGAGCACATACTTAGTGGAAAATAGTATATAGAGGTGTATTATGTATAACCAGGCGTCAACTATAAAAACCGAGCATATTCTTAGTGGAAAAGAGTATATATAGATGTGTATTATGTATAACTAGGCCTCACCTAAAACAATGGAGCATATACTTAGTGGAAAATAGTATATAGCGGTGTATTATGTATAACCAGCCGTGACCTATAAAAACCGAGCATATGCTTAGTGGAAAATAGTATATAGGGGTGTACGATGTATAACGAGCGTCACCTATAACAACCGAGTAAATCCTTAGTGGAAAAAAGTCTATAGAGGTGTATTATGTATAACCAGGCGTCACCTATAACAACGGAGCATATACCCAGTGGAAAATAGTCTATAGAGGTCTATTATGTATAACCAGGCGTCACATATAACAACCGAGCATATACTTAGTGGAAAATATTCTATAGAGGTGTATTACGTATAACCTGGCGTCGCCTATAACAACCGAGCATATACTTAGTGGAAAATAGTCTAGAGAGGTGTATTATGTATATAACCAGGCGTCATCTATAACACCCGAGCATATACTTAGTTGACAATAGTCTATAGAGGTGTATTATGTATACCCAGGCGTCACCTATAACTACCGAGCATACACTTAGTGAAAAATAGCCTATAGAGGTGTATTATGTATAACCAGGCGTCACCTATAACAACCAAGCATATACTTGTTGGAAAATAGTATATAGAGGTGTATTATGTATAACCAGGCGTCACCTAAAACAACCGAGCATATACTTAGTGAAAAATAGTCTATACAGGCGTATTATGTATTACCAGGCGTCACCTATAACAACCGAGCATATAAGTAGTGGAAAATAGTATTGGTAGTTGTATTATGTATAACCAGGCGTCACCTATAACAACCGAGCATATACTTAGTGGAAAATAGTATATAGAGGTGTATTATGTATAACCAGGCGTCACCTATAACAAACGAGCATATACTTAGTGGAAAATAGTCTATGGAGGTGTATTATGTATAACCAGCCGTCACCTAAAAAAACCGAGCATATACTTAGTGGAAAATAGTATATAGAGGTGTATTATGTATAACCAGGCGTCACGTATGAAAACCGAGCATATGCTTAGTGGAAGATAGTATATAGAGGTGTATGATGTATAACCAGGCGTCACCTATAACAACCGAGCATATACTTAGTGGAAAATAGTCTATAGAGGTGTATTATGTATAACCAGGCGTTACCTAAAACATCCAAGCATATACTTGGTGGAAAATAGTTAATATAGGTTTATTATGTATACCCAGGCGTCACCTATAACTACCGAGCATATACTTAGTGGAAAATAGCCTATAGAGGTGTATTATGTATAACCAGGCGTCACCTATAACAACCAAGCATATACTTGTTGGAAAATAGTATATAGAGGTGTATTATGTATAACCAGGCGTCACCTAAAACAACCGAGCATATACTTAGTGAAAAATAGTCTATAGAGGCGTATTATGTATTACCAGGCGTCACCTATAACAACCGAGCATATACGTAGTGGAAAATAGTATTAGTAGTTGTATTATGTATAACCAGGCGTCACCTATAACAACCGAGCATATACTTAGTGGAAATTAGTATATAGAGGTGTATCATGTATAACCAGGCGTCACCTATAACAAACGAGCATATACTTAGCGGAAAATAGTCTATGGAGGTGTATTATGTATAACCAGCCGTCACCTAAAAAAACCGAGCATATACTTAGTGGAAAATAGTATATAGAGGTGTATTATGTATAACCAGGCGTCACGTATGAAAACCGAGCATATGCTTAGTGGGAAATAGTATATAGAGGTGTATGATGTATAACCAGGCGTCACCTATAACAACCGAGCATATACTTAGTGGAAAATAGTCTATAGAGGTGTATTATGTATAACCAGGCGTCACCTAAAACATCCAAGCATATACTTGGTGGAAAATAGTTAATACAGGTGTATTATGTATAACCAGGCCTCACCTATAACAACCGAGCATATACTTAGTGGAAAATAGTCTATAGAGGTGTATTATGTATAACCAGGCGTCACCTATAACAACCGAGCATATACTTGTTGGAAAATAGTTTATAGAGGTGTATTATGTATAACCAGGCGTCACCTAAAACAACCGAGCATATACTTGGTGGAAAATAGTATATAGAGGTGTATTATTTATAACCAGGCGTCACCTATAACAACGGAGCATATACCCAGTGGAAAATAGTCTATAGAGGTCTATTATGTATAACCAGGCGTCACATATAACAACCGAGCATATACTTAGTGGAAAAAATTCTATAGAGGTGTATTACGTATAACCAGGTGTCGCCTATAACAACCGAGCATATACTTAGTGGAAAAGAGTATATATAGATGTGTATTATGTATAACTAGGCCTCACCTAAAACAACGGAGCATATACTTAGTGGAAAATAGTATATAGAGGTGTATTATGTATAACCAGGCGTCACCTAAAACAACCGAGCATATACTTAGTGAAAAATAGTCTATAGAGGCGTATTATGTATTACCAGGCGTCACCTATAACAACCGAGCATATACGTAGTGGAAAATAGTATTAGTAGTTGTATTATGTATAACCAGGCGTCACCTATAACAACCGACCATATACTTAGTGGAAAATAGTATATAGAGGTGTATTATGTATAACCAGGCGTCACCTATAACAAACGAGCATATACTTAGTGGAAAATAGTCTATGGAGGTGTATTATGTATAACCAGCCGTCACCTAAAAAAACCGAGCATATACTTAGTGGAAAATAGTATATAGAGGTGTATTATGTATAACCAGGCGTCACCTATAACAACCGAGCATATACGTAGTGGAAAATATCCTATAGAGTTGTATTATGTATAACCAGGCGTCACCTAAAACAACCCAGCATATGATTGGTGGAAAGTAGTTAATATAGGTTTATTATATATACCCAGGCGTCACCTATAACTACCGAGCATATACTTAGTGGAAAATAGCCTATAGAGGTGTATTATGTATAACCAGGCGTCACCTATAACAACCAAGCATATCCTTTTTTAAAAATAGTATATAGAGGTGTATTATGTATAACCAGGCGTCACCTAAAACAACCGAGCATATACTTGGTGGAAAATAGTATATAGAGGTATATTATGTATAACCAGGCGTCACCTATAACAAACGAGCATATACTTAGTGGAAAATAGTCTATGGAGGTGTATTATGTATAACCAGCCGTCACCTAAAAAAACCGAGCATATACTTAGTGGAAAACAGTATATAGAGGTGTATTATGTATAACCAGGCGTCACGTATGAAAACCGAGCATATGCTTAGTGGAAAATAGTATATAGAGGTGTATGATGTATAACCAGGCGTCACCTATAACAACCGAGCATATACTTAGTGGAACATAGTCTATAGAGGTGTATTATGTATAACCAGGCGTCACCTAAAACATCCAAGCATATACTTGGTTGAAAATAGTTAATACAGGTGTATTATGTATAACCAGGCCTCACCTATAACAACCGAGCATATACTTAGTGGAAAATAGCCTATAGAGGTGTATTATGTATAACCAGGTGTCACCTATAACAACCAAGCATATACTTGTTGGAAAATAGTATATAGAGGTGTAATATGTATAACCAGGCGTCACCTAAAACAACCGAGCATATACTTAGTGGAAAAGAGTATATATAGATGTGTATTATGTATAACTAGGCCTCACCTAAATAACGGAGCATATACTTAGTGGAAAATTGTATATAGAGGTGTATTATGTATAATCAGCCGACACCTATAAAAACCGAGCATATGCTTAGTGGAAAATAGTATATAGGGGTGTATGATGTATACCAAGCGTCACCTATAACAACCGAGCACATACTTAGTGGAAAATAGTATATAGAGGTGTATTATGTATAACCAGGCGTCAACTATAAAAACCGAGCATATTCTTAGTGGAAAAGAGTATATATAGATGTGTATTATGTATAACTAGGCCTCACCTAAAACAATGGAGCATATACTTAGTGGAAAATAGTATATAGCGGTGTATTATGTATAACCAGCCGTGACCTATAAAAACCGAGCATATGCTTAGTGGAAAATAGTATATAGGGGTGTACGATGTATAACGAGCGTCACCTATAACAACCGAGTAAATCCTTAGTGGAAAAAAGTCTATAGAGGTGTATTATGTATAACCAGGCGTCACCTATAACAACGGAGCATATACCCAGTGGAAAATAGTCTATAGAGGTCTATTATGTATAACCAGGCGTCACATATAACAACCGAGCATATACTTAGTGGAAAATAGTCTAGAGAGGTGTATTATGTATATAACCAGGCGTCATCTATAACACCCGAGCATATACTTAGTTGACAATAGTCTATAGAGGTGTATTATGTATACCCAGGCGTCACCTATAACTACCGAGCATACACTTAGTGAAAAATAGCCTAGCGAGGTGTATTATGTATAACCAGGCGTCACCTATAACAACCAAGCATATACTTGTTGGAAAATAGTATATAGAGGTGTATTATGTATAACCAGGCGTCACCTAAAACAACCGAGCATATACTTAGTGAAAAATAGTCTATACAGGCGTATTATGTATTACCAGGCGTCACCTATAACAACCGAGCATATAAGTAGTGGAAAATAGTATTGGTAGTTGTATTATGTATAACCAGGCGTCACCTATAACAACCGAGCATATACTTAGTGGAAAATAGTATATAGAGGTGTATTATGTATAACCAGGCGTCACCTATAACAAACGAGCATATACTTAGTGGAAAATAGTCTATGTAGGTGTATTATGTATAACCAGCCGTCACCTAAAAAAACCGAGCATATACTTAGTGGAAAATAGTATATAGAGGTGTATTATGTATAACCAGGCGTCTAGTATGAAAACCGAGCATATGCTTAGTGGGAAATAGTATATAGAGGTGTATGATGTATAACCAGGCGTCACCTATAACAACCGAGTAAATCCTTAGTGGAAAAAAGTCTATAGAGGTGTATTATGTATAACCAGGCGTCACCTATAACAACGGAGCATATACCCAGTGGAAAATAGTCTATAGAGGTCTATTATGTATAACCAGGCGTCACATATAACAACCGAGCATATACTTAGTGGAAAATATTCTATAGAGGTGTATTACGTATAACCTGGCGTCGCCTATAACAACCGAGCATATACTTAGTGGAAAATAGTCTAGAGAGGTGTATTATGTATATAACCAGGCGTCATCTATAACACCCGAGCATATACTTAGTTGACAATAGTCTATAGAGGTGTATTATGTATACCCAGGCGTCACCTATAACTACCGAGCATACACTTAGTGAAAAATAGCCTATAGAGGTGTATTATGTATAACCAGGCGTCACCTATAACAACCAAGCATATACTTGTTGGAAAATAGTATATAGAGGTGTATTATGTATAACCAGGCGTCACCTAAAACAACCGAGCATATACTTAGTGAAAAATAGTCTATACAGGCGTATTATGTATTACCAGGCGTCACCTATAACAACCGAGCATATAAGTAGTGGAAAATAGTATTGGTAGTTGTATTATGTATAACCAGGCGTCACCTATAACAACCGAGCATATACTTAGTGGAAAATAGTATATAGAGGTGTATTATGTATAACCAGGCGTCACCTATAACAAACGAGCATATACTTAGTGGAAAATAGTCTATGGAGGTGTATTATGTATAACCAGCCGTCACCTAAAAAAACCGAGCATATACTTAGTGGAAAATAGTATATAGAGGTGTATTATGTATAACCAGGCGTCACGTATGAAAACCGAGCATATGCTTAGTGGAAGATAGTATATAGAGGTGTATGATGTATAACCAGGCGTCACCTATAACAACCGAGCATATACTTAGTGGAAAATAGTCTATAGAGGTGTATTATGTATAACCAGGCGTTACCTAAAACATCCAAGCATATACTTGGTGGAAAATAGTTAATATAGGTTTATTATGTATACCCAGGCGTCACCTATAACTACCGAGCATATACTTAGTGGAAAATAGCCTATAGAGGTGTATTATGTATAACCAGGCGTCACCTATAACAACCAAGCATATACTTGTTCGAAAATAGTATATAGAGGTGTATTATGTATAACCAGGCGTCACCTAAAACAACCGAGCATATACTTAGTGAAAAATAGTCTATAGAGGCGTATTATGTATTACCAGGCGTCACCTATAACAACCGAGCATATACGTAGTGGAAAATAGTATTAGTAGTTGTATTATGTATAACCAGGCGTCACCTATAACAACCGAGCATATACTTAGTGGAAATTAGTATATAGAGGTGTATCATGTATAACCAGGCGTCACCTATAACAAACGAGCATATACTTAGCGGAAAATAGTCTATGGAGGTGTATTATGTATAACCAGCCGTCACCTAAAAAAACCGAGCATATACTTAGTGGAAAATAGTATATAGAGGTGTATTATGTATAACCAGGCGTCACGTATGAAAACCGAGCATATGCTTAGTGGGAAATAGTATATAGAGGTGTATGATGTATAACCAGGCGTCACCTATAACAACCGAGCATATACTTAGTGGAAAATAGTCTATAGAGGTGTATTATGTATAACCAGGCGTCACCTAAAACATCCAAGCATATACTTGGTGGAAAATAGTTAATACAGGTGTATTATGTATAACCAGGCCTCACCTATAACAACCGAGCATATACTTAGTGGAAAATAGTCTATAGAGGTGTATTATGTATAACCAGGCGTCACCTATAACAACCGAGCATATACTTGTTGGAAAATAGTTTATAGAGGTGTATTATGTATAACCAGGCGTCACCTAAAACAACCGAGCATATACTTGGTGGAAAATAGTATATAGAGGTGTATTATTTATAACCAGGCGTCACCTATAACAACGGAGCATATACCCAGTGGAAAATAGTCTATAGAGGTCTATTATGTATAACCAGGCGTCACATATAACAACCGAGCATATACTTAGTGGAAAAAATTCTATAGAGGTGTATTACGTATAACCAGGTGTCGCCTATAACAACCGAGCATATACTTAGTGGAAAAGAGTATATATAGATGTGTATTATGTATAACTAGGCCTCACCTAAAACAACGGAGCATATACTTAGTGGAAAATAGTATATAGAGGTGTATTATGTATAACCAGGCGTCACCTAAAACAACCGAGCATATACTTAGTGAAAAATAGTCTATAGAGGCGTATTATGTATTACCAGGCGTCACCTATAACAACCGAGCATATACGTAGTGGAAAATAGTATTAGTAGTTGTATTATGTATAACCAGGCGTCACCTATAACAACCGAGCATATACTTAGTGGAAAATAGTATATAGAGGTGTATTATGTATAACCAGGCGTCACCTATAACAAACGAGCATATACTTAGTGGAAAATAGTCTATGGAGGTGTATTATGTATAACCAGCCGTCACCTAAAAAAACCGAGCATATACTTAGTGGAAAATAGTATATAGAGGTGTATTATGTATAACCAGGCGTCACCTATAACAACCGAGCATATACGTAGTGGAAAATATCCTATAGAGTTGTATTATGTATAACCAGGCGTCACCTAAAACAACCCAGCATATGATTGGTGGAAAGTAGTTAATATAGGTTTATTATATATACCCAGGCGTCACCTATAACTACCGAGCATATACTTAGTGGAAAATAGCCTATAGAGGTGTATTATGTATAACCAGGCGTCACCTATAACAACCAAGCATATCCTTTTTTAAAAATAGTATATAGAGGTGTATTATGTATAACCAGGCGTCACCTAAAACAACCGAGCATATACTTGGTGGAAAATAGTATATAGAGGTATATTATGTATAACCAGGCGTCACCTATAACAAACGAGCATATACTTAGTGGAAAATAGTCTATGGAGGTGTATTATGTATAACCAGCCGTCACCTAAAAAAACCGAGCATATACTTAGTGGAAAACAGTATATAGAGGTGTATTATGTATAACCAGGCGTCACGTATGAAAACCGAGCATATGCTTAGTGGAAAATAGTATATAGAGGTGTATGATGTATAACCAGGCGTCACCTATAACAACCGAGCATATACTTAGTGGAACATAGTCTATAGAGGTGTATTATGTATAACCAGGCGTCACCTAAAACATCCAAGCATATACTTGGTTGAAAATAGTTAATACAGGTGTATTATGTATAACCAGGCCTCACCTATAACAACCGAGCATATACTTAGTGGAAAATATCCTATAGAGTTGTATTATGTATAACCAGGCGTCACCTAAAACAACCCAGCATATGATTGGTGGAAAGTAGTTAATATAGGTTTATTATGTATACCCAGGCGTCACCTATAACTACCGAGCATATACTTATTGGAAAATAGCCTATAGAGGTGTTTTATGTATAACCAGGCGTCACCTATAACAACCAAGCATATACTTGTTGGAAAATAGTATATAGAGGTGTAATATGTATAACCAGGCGTCACCTAAAACAACCGAGCATATACTTAGTGGAAAAGAGTATATATAGATGTGTATTATGTATAACTAGGCCTCACCTAAATAACGGAGCATATACTTAGTGGAAAATTGTATATAGAGGTGTATTATGTATAATCAGCCGACACCTATAAAAACCGAGCATATGCTTAGTGGAAAATAGTATATAGGGGTGTATGATGTATACCAAGCGTCACCTATAACAACCGAGCACATACTTAGTGGAAAATAGTATATAGAGGTGTATTATGTATAACCAGGCGTCAACTATAAAAACCGAGCATATTCTTAGTGGAAAAGAGTATATATAGATGTGTATTATGTATAACTAGGCCTCACCTAAAACAATGGAGCATATACTTAGTGGAAAATAGTATATAGCGGTGTATTATGTATAACCAGCCGTGACCTATAAAAACCGAGCATATGCTTAGTGGAAAATAGTATATAGGGGTGTACGATGTATAACGAGCGTCACCTATAACAACCGAGTAAATCCTTAGTGGAAAAAAGTCTATAGAGGTGTATTATGTATAACCAGGCGTCACCTATAACAACGGAGCATATACCCAGTGGAAAATAGTCTATAGAGGTCTATTATGTATAACCAGGCGTCACATATAACAACCGAGCATATACTTAGTGGAAAATAGTCTAGAGAGGTGTATTATGTATATAACCAGGCGTCATCTATAACACCCGAGCATATACTTAGTTGACAATAGTCTATAGAGGTGTATTATGTATACCCAGGCGTCACCTATAACTACCGAGCATACACTTAGTGAAAAATAGCCTAGCGAGGTGTATTATGTATAACCAGGCGTCACCTATAACAACCAAGCATATACTTGTTGGAAAATAGTATATAGAGGTGTATTATGTATAACCAGGCGTCACCTAAAACAACCGAGCATATACTTAGTGAAAAATAGTCTATACAGGCGTATTATGTATTACCAGGCGTCACCTATAACAACCGAGCATATAAGTAGTGGAAAATAGTATTGGTAGTTGTATTATGTATAACCAGGCGTCACCTATAACAACCGAGCATATACTTAGTGGAAAATAGTATATAGAGGTGTATTATGTATAACCAGGCGTCACCTATAACAAACGAGCATATACTTAGTGGAAAATAGTCTATGTAGGTGTATTATGTATAACCAGCCGTCACCTAAAAAAACCGAGCATATACTTAGTGGAAAATAGTATATAGAGGTGTATTATGTATAACCAGGCGTCTAGTATGAAAACCGAGCATATGCTTAGTGGGAAATAGTATATAGAGGTGTATGATGTATAACCAGGCGTCACCTATAACAACCGAGCATATACTTAGTGGAAAATAGTCTATAGAGGTGTATTATGTATAACCAGGCGTTACCTAAAACATCCAAGCATATACTTGGTGGAAAATAGTTAATATAGGTTTATTATGTATACCCAGGCGTCACCTATAACTACCGAGCATATACTTAGTGGAAAATAGCCTATAGAGGTGTATTATGTATAACCAGGCGTCACCTATAACAACCAAGCATATACTTGTTGGAAAATAGTATATAGAGGTGTATTATGTATAACCAGGCGTCACCTAAAACAACCGAGCATATACTTAGTGAAAAATAGTCTATAGAGGCGTATTATGTATTACCAGGCGTCACCTATAACAACCGAGCATATACGTAGTGGAAAATAGTATTAGTAGTTGTATTATGTATAACCAGGCGTCACCTATAACAACCGAGCATATACTTAGTGGAAAATAGTATATAGAGGTGTATCATGTATAACCAGGCGTCACCTATAACAAACGAGCATATACTTAGCGGAAAATAGTCTATGAAGGTGTATTATGTATAACCAGCCGTCACCTAAAAAAACCGAGCATATACTTAGTGGAAAATAGTATATAGAGGTGTATTATGTATAACCAGGCGTCTAGTATGAAAACCGAGCATATGCTTAGTGGGAAATAGTATATAGAGGTGTATGATGTATAACCAGGCGTCACCTATAACAACCGAGCATATACTTAGTGGAAAATAGTCTATAGAGGTGTATTATGTATAACCAGGCGTCACCTAAAACATCCAAGCATATACTTGGTGGAAAATAGTTAATACAGGTGTATTATGTATAACCAGGCCTCACCTATAACAACCGAGCATATACTTAGTGGAAAATAGTCTATAGAGGTGTATTATGTATAACCAGGCGTCACCTATAACAACCGAGCATATACTTGTTGGAAAATAGTTTATAGAGGTGTATTATGTATAACCAGGCGTCACCTAAAACAACCGAGCATATACTTGGTGGAAAATAGTATATAGAGGTGTATTATTTATAACCAGGCGTCACCTATAACAACGGAGCATATACCCAGTGGAAAATAGTCTATAGAGGTCTATTATGTATAACCAGGCGTCACATATAACAACCGAGCATATACTTAGTGGAAAAAATTCTATAGAGGTGTATTACGTATAACCAGGTGTCGCCTATAACAACCGAGCATATACTTAGTGGAAAAGAGTATATATAGATGTGTATTATGTATAACTAGGCCTCACCTAAAACAACGGAGCATATACTTAGTGGAAAATAGTATATAGAGGTGTATTATGTATAACCAGGCGTCACCTAAAACAACCGAGCATATACTTAGTGAAAAATAGTCTATAGAGGCGTATTATGTATGACCAGGCGTCACCTATAACAACCGAGCATATACGTAGTGGAAAATAGTATTAGTAGTTGTATTATGTATAACCAGGCGTCACCTATAACAACCGAGCATATACTTAGTGGAAAATAGTATATAGAGGTGTATTATGTATAACCAGGCGTCACCTATAACAAACGAGCATATACTTAGTGGAAAATAGTCTATGGAGGTGTATTATGTATAACCAGCCGTCACCTAAAAAAACCGAGCATATACTTAGTGGAAAATAGTATATAGAGGTGTATTATGTATAACCAGGCGTCACGTATGAAAACCGAGCATATGCTTAGTGGAAAATAGTATATAGAGGTGTATGATGTATAACCAGGCGTCACCTATAACAACCGAGAATATACTTAGTGGAAAATAGTCTATATAGGTGTATTATGTATAACCAGGCGTCACCTAAAACATCCAAGCATATACTTGGTGGAAAATAGTTAATACAGGTGTATTATGTATAACCAGGCCTCACCTATAACAACCGAGCATATACTTAGTGGAAAATAGTCTATAGAGGTGTATTATGTATAACCAGGCGTCACCTATAACAACCGAGCATATACGTAGTGGAAAATATCCTATAGAGTTGTATTATGTATAACCAGGCGTCACCTAAAACAACCCAGCATATGATTGGTGGAAAGTAGTTAATATAGGTTTATTATATATACCCAGGCGTCACCTATAACTACCGAGCATATACTTAGTGGAAAATAGCCTATAGAGGTGTATTATGTATAACCAGGCGTCACCTATAACAACCAAGCATATCCTTTTTTAAAAATAGTATATAGAGGTGTATTATGTATAACCAGGCGTCACCTAAAACAACCGAGCATATACTTGGTGGAAAATAGTATATAGAGGTATATTATGTATAACCAGGCGTCACCTATAACAAACGAGCATATACTTAGTGGAAAATAGTCTATGGAGGTGTATTATGTATAACCAGCCGTCACCTAAAAAAACCGAGCATATACTTAGTGGAAAACAGTATATAGAGGTGTATTATGTATAACCAGGCGTCACGTATGAAAACCGAGCATATGCTTAGTGGAAAATAGTATATAGAGGTGTATGATGTATAACCAGGCGTCACCTATAACAACCGAGCATATACTTAGTGGAACATAGTCTATAGAGGTGTATTATGTATAACCAGGCGTCACCTAAAACATCCAAGCATATACTTGGTTGAAAATAGTTAATACAGGTGTATTATGTATAACCAGGCCTCACCTATAACAACCGAGCATATACTTAGTGGAAAATAGCCTATAGAGGTGTATTATGTATAACCAGGTGTCACCTATAACAACCGAGCATATACGTAGTGGAAAATATCCTATAGAGTTGTATTATGTATAACCAGGCGTCACCTAAAACAACCCAGCATATGATTGGTGGAAAGTAGTTAATATAGGTTTATTATGTATACCCAGGCGTCACCTATAACTACCGAGCATATACTTAGTGGAAAATAGCCTATAGAGGTGTATTATGTATAACCAGGCGTCACCTATAACAACCAAGCATATACTTGTTGGAAAATAGTATATAGAGGTGTAATATGTATAACCAGGCGTCACCTAAAACAACCGAGCATATACTTAGTGGAAAAGAGTATATATAGATGTGTATTATGTATAACTAGGCCTCACCTAAATAACGGAGCATATACTTAGTGGAAAATTGTATATAGAGGTGTATTATGTATAATCAGCCGACACCTATAAAAACCGAGCATATGCTTAGTGGAAAATAGTATATAGGGGTGTATGATGTATACCAAGCGTCACCTATAACAACCGAGCACATACTTAGTGGAAAATAGTATATAGAGGTGTATTATGTATAACCAGGCGTCAACTATAAAAACCGAGCATATTCTTAGTGGAAAAGAGTATATATAGATGTGTATTATGTATAACTAGGCCTCACCTAAAACAATGGAGCATATACTTAGTGGAAAATAGTATATAGCGGTGTATTATGTATAACCAGCCGTGACCTATAAAAACCGAGCATATGCTTAGTGGAAAATAGTATATAGGGGTGTACGATGTATAACGAGCGTCACCTATAACAACCGAGTAAATCCTTAGTGGAAAAAAGTCTATAGAGGTGTATTATGTATAACCAGGCGTCACCTATAACAACGGAGCATATACCCAGTGGAAAATAGTCTATAGAGGTCTATTATGTATAACCAGGCGTCACATATAACAACCGAGCATATACTTAGTGGAAAATATTCTATAGAGGTGTATTACGTATAACCAGGCGTCGCCTATAACAACCGAGCATATACTTAGTGGAAAATAGTCTAGAGAGGTGTATTATGTATATAACCAGGCGTCATCTATAACACCCGAGCATATACTTAGTTGACAATAGTCTATAGAGGTGTATTATGTATACCCAGGCGTCACCTATAACTACCGAGCATACACTTAGTGAAAAATAGCCTATAGAGGTGTATTATGTATAACCAGGCGTCACCTATAACAACCAAGCATATACTTGTTGGAAAATAGTATATAGAGGTGTATTATGTATAACCAGGCGTCACCTAAAACAACCGAGCCTATACTTAGTGAAAAATAGTCTATACAGGCGTATTATGTATTACCAGGCGTCACCTATAACAACCGAGCATATAAGTAGTGGAAAATAGTATTGGTAGTTGTATTATGTATAACCAGGCGTCACCTATAACAACCGAGCATATACTTAGTGGAAAATAGTATATAGAGGTGTATTATGTATAACCAGGCGTCACCTATAACAAACGAGCATATACTTAGTGGAAAATAGTCTATGGAGGTGTATTATGTATAACCAGCCGTCACCTAAAAAAACCGAGCATATACTTAGTGGAAAATAGTATATAGAGGTGTATTATGTATAACCAGGCGTCACGTATGAAAACCGAGCATATGCTTAGTGGAAGATAGTATATAGAGGTGTATGATGTATAACCAGGCGTCACCTATAACTACCGAGCATATACTTAGTGGAAAATAGCCTATAGAGGTGTATTATGTATAACCAGGCGTCACCTATAACAACCGAGCATATACTTAGTGGAAAATAGTATATAGAGGTGTATTATGTATAACCAGGCGTCACCTATAACAAACGAGCATATACTTAGTGGAAAATAGTCTATGGAGGTGTATTATGTATAACCAGCCGTCACCTAAAAAAACCGAGCATATACTTAGTGGAAAATAGTATATAGAGGTGTATTATGTATAACCAGGCGTCACGTATGAAAACCGAGCATATGCTTAGTGGAAGATAGTATATAGAGGTGTATGATGTATAACCAGGCGTCACCTATAACTACCGAGCATATACTTAGTGGAAAATAGTCTATAGAGGTGTATTATGTATAACCAGGCGTCACCTAAAACATCCAAGCATATACTTGGTGGAAAATAGTTAATACAGGTGTATTATGTATAACCAGGCCTCACCTATAACAACCGAGCATATACTTAGTGGAAAATAGTCTATAGAGGTGTATTATGTATAACCAGGCGTCACCTATAACAACCGAGCATATACTTGTTGGAAAATAGTTTATAGAGGTGTATTATGTATAACCAGGCGTCACCTAAAACAACCGAGCATATACTTGGTGGAAAATAGTATATAGAGGTGTATTATTTATAACCAGGCGTCACCTATAACAACGGAGCATATACCCAGTGGAAAATAGTCTATAGAGGTCTATTATGTATAACCAGGCGTCACATATAACAACCGAGCATATACTTAGTGGAAAAAATTCTATAGAGGTGTATTACGTATAACCAGGTGTCGCCTATAACAACCGAGCATATACTTAGTGGAAAAGAGTATATATAGATGTGTATTATGTATAACTAGGCCTCACCTAAAACAACGGAGCATATACTTAGTGGAAAATAGTATATAGAGGTGTATTATGTATAACCAGGCGTCACCTAAAACAACCGAGCATATACTTAGTGAAAAATAGTCTATAGAGGCGTATTATGTATTACCAGGCGTCACCTATAACAACCGAGCATATACGTAGTGGAAAATAGTATTAGTAGTTGTATTATGTATAACCAGGCGTCACCTATAACAACCGAGCATATACTTAGTGGAAAATAGTATATAGAGGTGTATTATGTATAACCAGGCGTCACCTATAACAAACGAGCATATACTTAGTGGAAAATAGTCTATGGAGGTGTATTATGTATAACCAGCCGTCACCTAAAAAAACCGAGCATATACTTAGTGGAAAATAGTATATAGAGGTGTATTATGTATAACCAGGCGTCACCTATAACAACCGAGCATATACGTAGTGGAAAATATCCTATAGAGTTGTATTATGTATAACCAGGCGTCACCTAAAACAACCCAGCATATGATTGGTGGAAAGTAGTTAATATAGGTTTATTATATATACCCAGGCGTCACCTATAACTACCGAGCATATACTTAGTGGAAAATAGCCTATAGAGGTGTATTATGTATAACCAGGCGTCACCTATAACAACCAAGCATATCCTTTTTTAAAAATAGTATATAGAGGTGTATTATGTATAACCAGGCGTCACCTAAAACAACCGAGCATATACTTGGTGGAAAATAGTATATAGAGGTATATTATGTATAACCAGGCGTCACCTATAACAAACGAGCATATACTTAGTGGAAAATAGTCTATGGAGGTGTATTATGTATAACCAGCCGTCACCTAAAAAAACCGAGCATATACTTAGTGGAAAACAGTATATAGAGGTGTATTATGTATAACCAGGCGTCACGTATGAAAACCGAGCATATGCTTAGTGGAAAATAGTATATAGAGGTGTATGATGTATAACCAGGCGTCACCTATAACAACCGAGCATATACTTAGTGGAACATAGTCTATAGAGGTGTATTATGTATAACCAGGCGTCACCTAAAACATCCAAGCATATACTTGGTTGAAAATAGTTAATACAGGTGTATTATGTATAACCAGGCCTCACCTATAACAACCGAGCATATACTTAGTGGAAAATAGCCTATAGAGGTGTATTATGTATAACCAGGTGTCACCTATAACAACCGAGCATATACGTAGTGGAAAATATCCTATAGAGTTGTATTATGTATAACCAGGCGTCACCTAAAACAACCCAGCATATGATTGGTGGAAAGTAGTTAATATAGGTTTATTATGTATACCCAGGCGTCACCTATAACTACCGAGCATATACTTATTGGAAAATAGCCTATAGAGGTGTTTTATGTATAACCAGGCGTCACCTATAACAACCAAGCATATACTTGTTGGAAAATAGTATATAGAGGTGTAATATGTATAACCAGGCGTCACCTAAAACAACCGAGCATATACTTAGTGGAAAAGAGTATATATAGATGTGTATTATGTATAACTAGGCCTCACCTAAATAACGGAGCATATACTTAGTGGAAAATTGTATATAGAGGTGTATTATGTATAATCAGCCGACACCTATAAAAACCGAGCATATGCTTAGTGGAAAATAGTATATAGGGGTGTATGATGTATACCAAGCGTCACCTATAACAACCGAGCACATACTTAGTGGAAAATAGTATATAGAGGTGTATTATGTATAACCAGGCGTCAACTATAAAAACCGAGCATATTCTTAGTGGAAAAGAGTATATATAGATGTGTATTATGTATAACTAGGCCTCACCTAAAACAACGGAGCATATACTTAGTGGAAAATAGTATATAGCGGTGTATTATGTATAACCAGCCGTGACCTATAAAAACCGAGCATATGCTTAGTGGAAAATAGTATATAGGGGTGTACGATGTATAACGAGCGTCACCTATAACAACCGAGTAAATCCTTAGTGGAAAAAAGTCTATAGAGGTGTATTATGTATAACCAGGCGTCACCTATAACAACGGAGCATATACCCAGTGGAAAATAGTCTATAGAGGTCTATTATGTATAACCAGGCGTCACATATAACAACCGAGCATATACTTAGTGGAAAATAGTCTAGAGAGGTGTATTATGTATATAACCAGGCGTCATCTATAACACCCGAGCATATACTTAGTTGACAATAGTCTATAGAGGTGTATTATGTATACCCAGGCGTCACCTATAACTACCGAGCATACACTTAGTGAAAAATAGCCTAGCGAGGTGTATTATGTATAACCAGGCGTCACCTATAACAACCAAGCATATACTTGTTGGAAAATAGTATATAGAGGTGTATTATGTATAACCAGGCGTCACCTAAAACAACCGAGCATATACTTAGTGAAAAATAGTCTATACAGGCGTATTATGTATTACCAGGCGTCACCTATAACAACCGAGCATATAAGTAGTGGAAAATAGTATTGGTAGTTGTATTATGTATAACCAGGCGTCACCTATAACAACCGAGCATATACTTAGTGGAAAATAGTATATAGAGGTGTATTATGTATAACCAGGCGTCACCTATAACAAACGAGCATATACTTAGTGGAAAATAGTCTATGTAGGTGTATTATGTATAACCAGCCGTCACCTAAAAAAACCGAGCATATACTTAGTGGAAAATAGTATATAGAGGTGTATTATGTATAACCAGGCGTCTAGTATGAAAACCGAGCATATGCTTAGTGGGAAATAGTATATAGAGGTGTATGATGTATAACCAGGCGTCACCTATAACAACCGAGCATATACTTAGTGGAAAATAGTCTATAGAGGTGTATTATGTATAACCAGGCGTTACCTAAAACATCCAAGCATATACTTGGTGGAAAATAGTTAATATAGGTTTATTATGTATACCCAGGCGTCACCTATAACTACCGAGCATATACTTAGTGGAAAATAGCCTATAGAGGTGTATTATGTATAACCAGGCGTCACCTATAACAACCAAGCATATACTTGTTGGAAAATAGTATATAGAGGTGTATTATGTATAACCAGGCGTCACCTAAAACAACCGAGCATATACTTAGTGAAAAATAGTCTATAGAGGCGTATTATGTATTACCAGGCGTCACCTATAACAACCGAGCATATACGTAGTGGAAAATAGTATTAGTAGTTGTATTATGTATAACCAGGCGTCACCTATAACAACCGAGCATATACTTAGTGGAAAATAGTATATAGAGGTGTATCATGTATAACCAGGCGTCACCTATAACAAACGAGCATATACTTAGCGGAAAATAGTCTATGGAGGTGTATTATGTATAACCAGCCGTCACCTAAAAAAACCGAGCATATACTTAGTGGAAAATAGTATATAGAGGTGTATTATGTATAACCAGGCGTCTAGTATGAAAACCGAGCATATGCTTAGTGGGAAATAGTATATAGAGGTGTATGATGTATAACCAGGCGTCACCTATAACAACCGAGCATATACTTAGTGGAAAATAGTCTATAGAGGTGTATTATGTATAACCAGGCGTCACCTAAAACATCCAAGCATATACTTGGTGGAAAATAGTTAATACAGGTGTATTATGTATAACCAGGCCTCACCTATAACAACCGAGCATATACTTAGTGGAAAATAGTCTATAGAGGTGTATTATGTATAACCAGGCGTCACCTATAACAACCGAGCATATACTTGTTGGAAAATAGTTTATAGAGGTGTATTATGTATAACCAGGCGTCACCTAAAACAACCGAGCATATACTTGGTGGAAAATAGTATATAGAGGTGTATTATTTATAACCAGGCGTCGCCTATAACAACGGAGCATATACCCAGTGGAAAATAGTCTATAGAGGTCTATTATGTATAACCAGG
The DNA here is from genome assembly GCA_036971475.1 of Prosapia bicincta. NCBI lineage: Eukaryota > Metazoa > Arthropoda > Insecta > Hemiptera > Cercopidae > Prosapia > Prosapia bicincta. Next base: position 20,551,360 of record JBAIZL010000009.1, on the reverse strand, counting down.
CGTCACATATAACAACCGAGCATATACTTAGTGGAAAAAATTCTATAGAGGTGTATTACGTATAACCAGGTGTCGCCTATAACAACCGAGCATATACTTAGTGGAAAAGAGTATATATAGATGTGTATTATGTATAACTAGGCCTCACCTAAAACAACGGAGCATATACTTAGTGGAAAATAGTATATAGAGGTGTATTATGTATAACCAGGCGTCACCTAAAACAACCGAGCATATACTTAGTGAAAAATAGTCTATAGAGGCGTATTATGTATGACCAGGCGTCACCTATAACAACCGAGCATATACGTAGTGGAAAATAGTATTAGTAGTTGTATTATGTATAACCAGGCGTCACCTATAACAACCGAGCATATACTTAGTGGAAAATAGTATATAGAGGTGTATTATGTATAACCAGGCGTCACCTATAACAAACGAGCATATACTTAGTGGAAAATAGTCTATGGAGGTGTATTATGTATAACCAGCCGTCACCTAAAAAAACCGAGCATATACTTAGTGGAAAATAGTATATAGAGGTGTATTATGTATAACCAGGCGTCACGTATGAAAACCGAGCATATGCTTAGTGGAAAATAGTATATAGAGGTGTATGATGTATAACCAGGCGTCACCTATAACAACCGAGAATATACTTAGTGGAAAATAGTCTATATAGGTGTATTATGTATAACCAGGCGTCACCTAAAACATCCAAGCATATACTTGGTGGAAAATAGTTAATACAGGTGTATTATGTATAACCAGGCCTCACCTATAACAACCGAGCATATACTTAGTGGAAAATAGTCTATAGAGGTGTATTATGTATAACCAGGCGTCACCTATAACAACCGAGCATATACGTAGTGGAAAATATCCTATAGAGTTGTATTATGTATAACCAGGCGTCACCTAAAACAACCCAGCATATGATTGGTGGAAAGTAGTTAATATAGGTTTATTATATATACCCAGGCGTCACCTATAACTACCGAGCATATACTTAGTGGAAAATAGCCTATAGAGGTGTATTATGTATAACCAGGCGTCACCTATAACAACCAAGCATATCCTTTTTTAAAAATAGTATATAGAGGTGTATTATGTATAACCAGGCGTCACCTAAAACAACCGAGCATATACTTGGTGGAAAATAGTATATAGAGGTATATTATGTATAACCAGGCGTCACCTATAACAAACGAGCATATACTTAGTGGAAAATAGTCTATGGAGGTGTATTATGTATAACCAGCCGTCACCTAAAAAAACCGAGCATATACTTAGTGGAAAACAGTATATAGAGGTGTATTATGTATAACCAGGCGTCACGTATGAAAACCGAGCATATGCTTAGTGGAAAATAGTATATAGAGGTGTATGATGTATAACCAGGCGTCACCTATAACAACCGAGCATATACTTAGTGGAACATAGTCTATAGAGGTGTATTATGTATAACCAGGCGTCACCTAAAACATCCAAGCATATACTTGGTTGAAAATAGTTAATACAGGTGTATTATGTATAACCAGGCCTCACCTATAACAACCGAGCATATACTTAGTGGAAAATAGCCTATAGAGGTGTATTATGTATAACCAGGTGTCACCTATAACAACCGAGCATATACGTAGTGGAAAATATCCTATAGAGTTGTATTATGTATAACCAGGCGTCACCTAAAACAACCCAGCATATGATTGGTGGAAAGTAGTTAATATAGGTTTATTATGTATACCCAGGCGTCACCTATAACTACCGAGCATATACTTAGTGGAAAATAGAATATAGAGGTGTATTATGTATAACCAGGCGTCACCTATAACAACCAAGCATATACTTGTTGGAAAATAGTATATAGAGGTGTAATATGTATAACCAGGCGTCACCTAAAACAACCGAGCATATACTTAGTGGAAAAGAGTATATATAGATGTGTATTATGTATAACTAGGCCTCACCTAAATAACGGAGCATATACTTAGTGGAAAATTGTATATAGAGGTGTATTATGTATAATCAGCCGACACCTATAAAAACCGAGCATATGCTTAGTGGAAAATAGTATATAGGGGTGTATGATGTATACCAAGCGTCACCTATAACAACCGAGCACATACTTAGTGGAAAATAGTATATAGAGGTGTATTATGTATAACCAGGCGTCAACTATAAAAACCGAGCATATTCTTAGTGGAAAAGAGTATATATAGATGTGTATTATGTATAACTAGGCCTCACCTAAAACAATGGAGCATATACTTAGTGGAAAATAGTATATAGCGGTGTATTATGTATAACCAGCCGTGACCTATAAAAACCGAGCATATGCTTAGTGGAAAATAGTATATAGGGGTGTACGATGTATAACGAGCGTCACCTATAACAACCGAGTAAATCCTTAGTGGAAAAAAGTCTATAGAGGTGTATTATGTATAACCAGGCGTCACCTATAACAACGGAGCATATACCCAGTGGAAAATAGTCTATAGAGGTCTATTATGTATAACCAGGCGTCACATATAACAACCGAGCATATACTTAGTGGAAAATATTCTATAGAGGTGTATTACGTATAACCAGGCGTCGCCTATAACAACCGAGCATATACTTAGTGGAAAATAGTCTAGAGAGGTGTATTATGTATATAACCAGGCGTCATCTATAACACCCGAGCATATACTTAGTTGACAATAGTCTATAGAGGTGTATTATGTATACCCAGGCGTCACCTATAACTACCGAGCATACACTTAGTGAAAAATAGCCTATAGAGGTGTATTATGTATAACCAGGCGTCACCTATAACAACCAAGCATATACTTGTTGGAAAATAGTATATAGAGGTGTATTATGTATAACCAGGCGTCACCTAAAACAACCGAGCCTATACTTAGTGAAAAATAGTCTATACAGGCGTATTATGTATTACCAGGCGTCACCTATAACAACCGAGCATATAAGTAGTGGAAAATAGTATTGGTAGTTGTATTATGTATAACCAGGCGTCACCTATAACAACCGAGCATATACTTAGAGGAAAATAGTATATAGAGGTGTATTATGTATAACCAGGCGTCACCTATAACAAACGAGCATATACTTAGTGGAAAATAGTCTATGGAGGTGTATTATGTATAACCAGCCGTCACCTAAAAAAACCGAGCATATACTTAGTGGAAAATAGTATATAGAGGTGTATTATGTATAACCAGGCGTCACGTATGAAAACCGAGCATATGCTTAGTGGAAGATAGTATATAGAGGTGTATGATGTATAACCAGGCGTCACCTATAACTACCGAGCATATACTTAGTGGAAAATAGCCTATAGAGGTGTATTATGTATAACCAGGCGTCACCTATAACAACCAAGCATATACTGGTTGGAAAATAGTATATAGAGGTGTATTATGTATAACCAGGCGTCACCTAAAACAACCGAGCATATACTTAGTGAAAAATAGTCTATAGAGGCGTATTATGTATTACCAGCCGTCACCTAAAAAAACCGAGCATATACTTAGTGGAAAACAGTATATAGAGGTGTATTATGTATAACCAGGCGTCACGTATGAAAACCGAGCATATGCTTAGTGGAAAATAGTATATAGAGGTGTATGATGTATAACCAGGCGTCACCTATAACAACCGAGCATATACTTAGTGGAACATAGTCTATAGAGGTGTATTATGTATAACCAGGCGTCACCTAAAACATCCAAGCATATACTTGGTTGAAAATAGTTAATACAGGTGTATTATGTATAACCAGGCCTCACCTATAACAACCGAGCATATACTTAGTGGAAAATAGCCTATAGAGGTGTATTATGTATAACCAGGTGTCACCTATAACAACCGAGCATATACGTAGTGGAAAATATCCTATAGAGTTGTATTATGTATAACCAGGCGTCACCTAAAACAACCCAGCATATGATTGGTGGAAAGTAGTTAATATAGGTTTATTATGTATACCCAGGCGTCACCTATAACTACCGAGCATATACTTAGTGGAAAATAGCCTATAGAGGTGTATTATGTATAACCAGGCGTCACCTATAACAACCAAGCATATACTTGTTGGAAAATAGTATATAGAGGTGTAATATGTATAACCAGGCGTCACCTAAAACAACCGAGCATATACTTAGTGGAAAAGAGTATATATAGATGTGTATTATGTATAACTAGGCCTCACCTAAATAACGGAGCATATACTTAGTGGAAAATTGTATATAGAGGTGTATTATGTATAATCAGCCGACACCTATAAAAACCGAGCATATGCTTAGTGGAAAATAGTATATAGGGGTGTATGATGTATACCAAGCGTCACCTATAACAACCGAGCACATACTTAGTGGAAAATAGTATATAGAGGTGTATTATGTATAACCAGGCGTCACCTATAACAACCGAGCATATACTTGTTGGAAAATAGTTTATAGAGGTGTATTATGTATAACCAGGCGTCACCTAAAACAACCGAGCATATACTTGGTGGAAAATAGTATATAGAGGTGTATTATTTATAACCAGGCGTCACCTATAACAACGGAGCATATACCCAGTGGAAAATAGTCTATAGAGGTCTATTATGTATAACCAGGCGTCACATATAACAACCGAGCATATACTTAGTGGAAAAAATTCTATAGAGGTGTATTACGTATAACCAGGTGTCGCCTATAACAACCGAGCATATACTTAGTGGAAAAGAGTATATATAGATGTGTATTATGTATAACTAGGCCTCACCTAAAACAACGGAGCATATACTTAGTGGAAAATAGTATATAGAGGTGTATTATGTATAACCAGGCGTCACCTAAAACAACCGAGCATATACTTAGTGAAAAATAGTCTATAGAGGCGTATTATGTATTACCAGGCGTCACCTATAACAACCGAGCATATACGTAGTGGAAAATAGTATTAGTAGTTGTATTATGTATAACCAGGCGTCACCTATAACAACCGAGCATATACTTAGTGGAAAATAGTATATAGAGGTGTATTATGTATAACCAGGCGTCACCTATAACAAACGAGCATATACTTAGTGGAAAATAGTCTATGGAGGTGTATTATGTATAACCAGCCGTCACCTAAAAAAACCGAGCATATACTTAGTGGAAAATAGTATATAGAGGTGTATTATGTATAACCAGGCGTCACCTATAACAACCGAGCATATACGTAGTGGAAAATATCCTATAGAGTTGTATTATGTATAACCAGGCGTCACCTAAAACAACCCAGCATATGATTGGTGGAAAGTAGTTAATATAGGTTTATTATATATACCCAGGCGTCACCTATAACTACCGAGCATATACTTGGTGGAAAATAGTATATAGAGGTATATTATGTATAACCAGGCGTCACCTATAACAAACGAGCATATACTTAGTGGAAAATAGTCTATGGAGGTGTATTATGTATAACCAGCCGTCACCTAAAAAAACCGAGCATATACTTAGTGGAAAACAGTATATAGAGGTGTATTATGTATAACCAGGCGTCACGTATGAAAACCGAGCATATGCTTAGTGGAAAATAGTATATAGAGGTGTATGATGTATAACCAGGCGTCACCTATAACAACCGAGCATATACTTAGTGGAACATAGTCTATAGAGGTGTATTATGTATAACCAGGCGTCACCTAAAACATCCAAGCATATACTTGGTTGAAAATAGTTAATACAGGTGTATTATGTATAACCAGGCCTCACCTATAACAACCGAGCATATACTTAGTGGAAAATAGCCTATAGAGGTGTATTATGTATAACCAGGTGTCACCTATAACAACCGAGCATATACGTAGTGGAAAATATCCTATAGAGTTGTATTATGTATAACCAGGCGTCACCTAAAACAACCCAGCATATGATTGGTGGAAAGTAGTTAATATAGGTTTATTATGTATACCCAGGCGTCACCTATAACTACCGAGCATATACTTAGTGGAAAATAGCCTATAGAGGTGTATTATGTATAACCAGGCGTCACCTATAACAACCAAGCATATACTTGTTGGAAAATAGTATATAGAGGTGTAATATGTATAACCAGGCGTCACCTAAAACAACCGAGCATATACTTAGTGGAAAAGAGTATATATAGATGTGTATTATGTATAACTAGGCCTCACCTAAATAACGGAGCATATACTTAGTGGAAAATTGTATATAGAGGTGTATTATGTATAATCAGCCGACACCTATAAAAACCGAGCATATGCTTAGTGGAAAATAGTATATAGGGGTGTATGATGTATACCAAGCGTCACCTATAACAACCGAGCACATACTTAGTGGAAAATAGTATATAGAGGTGTATTATGTATAACCAGGCGTCACCTATAACAACCGAGCATATACTTGTTGGAAAATAGTTTATAGAGGTGTATTATGTATAACCAGGCGTCACCTAAAACAACCGAGCATATACTTGGTGGAAAATAGTATATAGAGGTGTATTATTTATAACCAGGCGTCACCTATAACAACGGAGCATATACCCAGTGGAAAATAGTCTATAGAGGTCTATTATGTATAACCAGGCGTCACATATAACAACCGAGCATATACTTAGTGGAAAAAATTCTATAGAGGTGTATTACGTATAACCAGGTGTCGCCTATAACAACCGAGCATATACTTAGTGGAAAAGAGTATATATAGATGTGTATTATGTATAACTAGGCCTCACCTAAAACAACGGAGCATATACTTAGTGGAAAATAGTATATAGAGGTGTATTATGTATAACCAGGCGTCACCTAAAACAACCGAGCATATACTTAGTGAAAAATAGTCTATAGAGGCGTATTATGTATTACCAGGCGTCACCTATAACAACCGAGCATATACGTAGTGGAAAATAGTATTAGTAGTTGTATTATGTATAACCAGGCGTCACCTATAACAACCGAGCATATACTTAGTGGAAAATAGTATATAGAGGTGTATTATGTATAACCAGGCGTCACCTATAACAAACGAGCATATACTTAGTGGAAAATAGTCTATGGAGGTGTATTATGTATAACCAGCCGTCACCTAAAAAAACCGAGCATATACTTAGTGGAAAATAGTATATAGAGGTGTATTATGTATAACCAGGCGTCACCTATAACAACCGAGCATATACGTAGTGGAAAATATCCTATAGAGTTGTATTATGTATAACCAGGCGTCACCTAAAACAACCCAGCATATGATTGGTGGAAAGTAGTTAATATAGGTTTATTATATATACCCAGGCGTCACCTATAACTACCGAGCATATACTTAGTGGAAAATAGCCTATAGAGGTGTATTATGTATAACCAGGCGTCACCTATAACAACCAAGCATATCCTTTTTTAAAAATAGTATATAGAGGTGTATTATGTATAACCAGGCGTCACCTAAAACAACCGAGCATATACTTGGTGGAAAATAGTATATAGAGGTATATTATGTATAACCAGGCGTCACCTATAACAAACGAGCATATACTTAGTGGAAAATAGTCTATGGAGGTGTATTATGTATAACCAGCCGTCACCTAAAAAAACCGAGCATATACTTAGTGGAAAACAGTATATAGAGGTGTATTATGTATAACCAGGCGTCACGTATGAAAACCGAGCATATGCTTAGTGGAAAATAGTATATAGAGGTGTATGATGTATAACCAGGCGTCACCTATAACAACCGAGCATATACTTAGTGGAACATAGTCTATAGAGGTGTATTATGTATAACCAGGCGTCACCTAAAACATCCAAGCATATACTTGGTTGAAAATAGTTAATACAGGTGTATTATGTATAACCAGGCCTCACCTATAACAACCGAGCATATACTTAGTGGAAAATAGCCTATAGAGGTGTATTATGTATAACCAGGTGTCACCTATAACAACCGAGCATATACGTAGTGGAAAATATCCTATAGAGTTGTATTATGTATAACCAGGCGTCACCTAAAACAACCCAGCATATGATTGGTGGAAAGTAGTTAATATAGGTTTATTATGTATACCCAGGCGTCACCTATAACTACCGAGCATATACTTATTGGAAAATAGCCTATAGAGGTGTTTTATGTATAACCAGGCGTCACCTATAACAACCAAGCATATACTTGTTGGAAAATAGTATATAGAGGTGTAATATGTATAACCAGGCGTCACCTAAAACAACCGAGCATATACTTAGTGGAAAAGAGTATATATAGATGTGTATTATGTATAACTAGGCCTCACCTAAATAACGGAGCATATACTTAGTGGAAAATTGTATATAGAGGTGTATTATGTATAATCAGCCGACACCTATAAAAACCGAGCATATGCTTAGTGGAAAATAGTATATAGGGGTGTATGATGTATACCAAGCGTCACCTATAACAACCGAGCACATACTTAGTGGAAAATAGTATATAGAGGTGTATTATGTATAACCAGGCGTCAACTATAAAAACCGAGCATATTCTTAGTGGAAAAGAGTATATATAGATGTGTATTATGTATAACTAGGCCTCACCTAAAACAATGGAGCATATACTTAGTGGAAAATAGTATATAGCGGTGTATTATGTATAACCAGCCGTGACCTATAAAAACCGAGCATATGCTTAGTGGAAAATAGTATATAGGGGTGTACGATGTATAACGAGCGTCACCTATAACAACCGAGTAAATCCTTAGTGGAAAAAAGTCTATAGAGGTGTATTATGTATAACCAGGCGTCACCTATAACAACGGAGCATATACCCAGTGGAAAATAGTCTATAGAGGTCTATTATGTATAACCAGGCGTCACATATAACAACCGAGCATATACTTAGTGGAAAATAGTCTAGAGAGGTGTATTATGTATATAACCAGGCGTCATCTATAACACCCGAGCATATACTTAGTTGACAATAGTCTATAGAGGTGTATTATGTATACCCAGGCGTCACCTATAACTACCGAGCATACACTTAGTGAAAAATAGCCTAGCGAGGTGTATTATGTATAACCAGGCGTCACCTATAACAACCAAGCATATACTTGTTGGAAAATAGTATATAGAGGTGTATTATGTATAACCAGGCGTCACCTAAAACAACCGAGCATATACTTAGTGAAAAATAGTCTATACAGGCGTATTATGTATTACCAGGCGTCACCTATAACAACCGAGCATATAAGTAGTGGAAAATAGTATTGGTAGTTGTATTATGTATAACCAGGCGTCACCTATAACAACCGAGCATATACTTAGTGGAAAATAGTATATAGAGGTGTATTATGTATAACCAGGCGTCACCTATAACAAACGAGCATATACTTAGTGGAAAATAGTCTATGTAGGTGTATTATGTATAACCAGCCGTCACCTAAAAAAACCGAGCATATACTTAGTGGAAAATAGTATATAGAGGTGTATTATGTATAACCAGGCGTCTAGTATGAAAACCGAGCATATGCTTAGTGGGAAATAGTATATAGAGGTGTATGATGTATAACCAGGCGTCACCTATAACAACCGAGCATATACTTAGTGGAAAATAGTCTATAGAGGTGTATTATGTATAACCAGGCGTTACCTAAAACATCCAAGCATATACTTGGTGGAAAATAGTTAATATAGGTTTATTATGTATACCCAGGCGTCACCTATAACTACCGAGCATATACTTAGTGGAAAATAGCCTATAGAGGTGTATTATGTATAACCAGGCGTCACCTATAACAACCAAGCATATACTTGTTGGAAAATAGTATATAGAGGTGTATTATGTATAACCAGGCGTCACCTAAAACAACCGAGCATATACTTAGTGAAAAATAGTCTATAGAGGCGTATTATGTATTACCAGGCGTCACCTATAACAACCGAGCATATACGTAGTGGAAAATAGTATTAGTAGTTGTATTATGTATAACCAGGCGTCACCTATAACAACCGAGCATATACTTAGTGGAAAATAGTATATAGAGGTGTATCATGTATAACCAGGCGTCACCTATAACAAACGAGCATATACTTAGCGGAAAATAGTCTATGGAGGTGTATTATGTATAACCAGCCGTCACCTAAAAAAACCGAGCATATACTTAGTGGAAAATAGTATATAGAGGTGTATTATGTATAACCAGGCGTCTAGTATGAAAACCGAGCATATGCTTAGTGGGAAATAGTATATAGAGGTGTATGATGTATAACCAGGCGTCACCTATAACAACCGAGCATATACTTAGTGGAAAATAGTCTATAGAGGTGTATTATGTATAACCAGGCGTCACCTAAAACATCCAAGCATATACTTGGTGGAAAATAGTTAATACAGGTGTATTATGTATAACCAGGCCTCACCTATAACAACCGAGCATATACTTAGTGGAAAATAGTCTATAGAGGTGTATTATGTATAACCAGGCGTCACCTATAACAACCGAGCATATACTTGTTGGAAAATAGTTTATAGAGGTGTATTATGTATAACCAGGCGTCACCTAAAACAACCGAGCATATACTTGGTGGAAAATAGTATATAGAGGTGTATTATTTATAACCAGGCGTCGCCTATAACAACGGAGCATATACCCAGTGGAAAATAGTCTATAGAGGTCTATTATGTATAACCAGGCGTCACATATAACAACCGAGCATATACTTAGTGGAAAAAATTCTATAGAGGTGTATTACGTATAACCAGGTGTCGCCTATAACAACCGAGCATATACTTAGTGGAAAAGAGTATATATAGATGTGTATTATGTATAACTAGGCCTCACCTAAAACAACGGAGCATATACTTAGTGGAAAATAGTATATAGAGGTGTATTATGTATAACCAGGCGTCACCTAAAACAACCGAGCATATACTTAGTGAAAAATAGTCTATAGAGGCGTATTATGTATGACCAGGCGTCACCTATAACAACCGAGCATATACGTAGTGGAAAATAGTATTAGTAGTTGTATTATGTATAACCAGGCGTCACCTATAACAACCGAGCATATACTTAGTGGAAAATAGTATATAGAGGTGTATTATGTATAACCAGGCGTCACCTATAACAAACGAGCATATACTTAGTGGAAAATAGTCTATGGAGGTGTATTATGTATAACCAGCCGTCACCTAAAAAAACCGAGCATATACTTAGTGGAAAATAGTATATAGAGGTGTATTATGTATAACCAGGCGTCACGTATGAAAACCGAGCATATGCTTAGTGGAAAATAGTATATAGAGGTGTATGATGTATAACCAGGCGTCACCTATAACAACCGAGAATATACTTAGTGGAAAATAGTCTATATAGGTGTATTATGTATAACCAGGCGTCACCTAAAACATCCAAGCATATACTTGGTGGAAAATAGTTAATACAGGTGTATTATGTATAACCAGGCCTCACCTATAACAACCGAGCATATACTTAGTGGAAAATAGTCTATAGAGGTGTATTATGTATAACCAGGCGTCACCTATAACAACCGAGCATATACGTAGTGGAAAATATCCTATAGAGTTGTATTATGTATAACCAGGCGTCACCTAAAACAACCCAGCATATGATTGGTGGAAAGTAGTTAATATAGGTTTATTATATATACCCAGGCGTCACCTATAACTACCGAGCATATACTTAGTGGAAAATAGCCTATAGAGGTGTATTATGTATAACCAGGCGTCACCTATAACAACCAAGCATATCCTTTTTTAAAAATAGTATATAGAGGTGTATTATGTATAACCAGGCGTCACCTAAAACAACCGAGCATATACTTGGTGGAAAATAGTATATAGAGGTATATTATGTATAACCAGGCGTCACCTATAACAAACGAGCATATACTTAGTGGAAAATAGTCTATGGAGGTGTATTATGTATAACCAGCCGTCACCTAAAAAAACCGAGCATATACTTAGTGGAAAACAGTATATAGAGGTGTATTATGTATAACCAGGCGTCACGTATGAAAACCGAGCATATGCTTAGTGGAAAATAGTATATAGAGGTGTATGATGTATAACCAGGCGTCACCAATAACAACCGAGCATATACTTAGTGGAACATAGTCTATAGAGGTGTATTATGTATAACCAGGCGTCACCTAAAACATCCAAGCATATACTTGGTTGAAAATAGTTAATACAGGTGTATTATGTATAACCAGGCCTCACCTATAACAACCGAGCATATACTTAGTGGAAAATAGCCTATAGAGGTGTATTATGTATAACCAGGTGTCACCTATAACAACCGAGCATATACGTAGTGGAAAATATCCTATAGAGTTGTATTATGTATAACCAGGCGTCACCTAAAACAACCCAGCATATGATTGGTGGAAAGTAGTTAATATAGGTTTATTATGTATACCCAGGCGTCACCTATAACTACCGAGCATATACTTAGTGGAAAATAGCCTATAGAGGTGTATTATGTATAACCAGGCGTCACCTATAACAACCAAGCATATGCTTGTTGGAAAATAGTATATAGAGGTGTAATATGTATAACCAGGCGTCACCTAAAACAACCGAGCATATACTTAGTGGAAAAGAGTATATATAGATGTGTATTATGTATAACTAGGCCTCACCTAAATAACGGAGCATATACTTAGTGGAAAATTGTATATAGAGGTGTATTATGTATAATCAGCCGACACCTATAAAAACCGAGCATATGCTTAGTGGAAAATAGTATATAGGGGTGTATGATGTATACCAAGCGTCACCTATAACAACCGAGCACATACTTAGTGGAAAATAGTATATAGAGGTGTATTATGTATAACCAGGCGTCAACTATAAAAACCGAGCATATTCTTAGTGGAAAAGAGTATATATAGATGTGTATTATGTATAACTAGGCCTCACCTAAAACAATGGAGCATATACTTAGTGGAAAATAGTATATAGCGGTGTATTATGTATAACCAGCCGTGACCTATAAAAACCGAGCATATGCTTAGTGGAAAATAGTATATAGGGGTGTACGATGTATAACGAGCGTCACCTATAACAACCGAGTAAATCCTTAGTGGAAAAAAGTCTATAGAGGTGTATTATGTATAACCAGGCGTCACCTATAACAACGGAGCATATACCCAGTGGAAAATAGTCTATAGAGGTCTATTATGTATAACCAGGCGTCACATATAACAACCGAGCATATACTTAGTGGAAAATATTCTATAGAGGTGTATTACGTATAACCAGGCGTCGCCTATAACAACCGAGCATATACTTAGTGGAAAATAGTCTAGAGAGGTGTATTATGTATATAACCAGGCGTCATCTATAACACCCGAGCATATACTTAGTTGACAATAGTCTATAGAGGTGTATTATGTATACCCAGGCGTCACCTATAACTACCGAGCATACACTTAGTGAAAAATAGCCTATAGAGGTGTATTATGTATAACCAGGCGTCACCTATAACAACCAAGCATATACTTGTTGGAAAATAGTATATAGAGGTGTATTATGTATAACCAGGCGTCACCTAAAACAACCGAGCCTATACTTAGTGAAAAATAGTCTATACAGGCGTATTATGTATTACCAGGCGTCACCTATAACAACCGAGCATATAAGTAGTGGAAAATAGTATTGGTAGTTGTATTATGTATAACCAGGCGTCACCTATAACAACCGAGCATATACTTAGAGGAAAATAGTATATAGAGGTGTATTATGTATAACCAGGCGTCACCTATAACAAACGAGCATATACTTAGTGGAAAATAGTCTATGGAGGTGTATTATGTATAACCAGCCGTCACCTAAAAAAACCGAGCATATACTTAGTGGAAAATAGTATATAGAGGTGTATTATGTATAACCAGGCGTCACGTATGAAAACCGAGCATATGCTTAGTGGAAGATAGTATATAGAGGTGTATGATGTATAACCAGGCGTCACCTATAACTACCGAGCATATACTTAGTGGAAAATAGCCTATAGAGGTGTATTATGTATAACCAGGCGTCACCTATAACAACCAAGCATATACTGGTTGGAAAATAGTATATAGAGGTGTATTATGTATAACCAGGCGTCACCTAAAACAACCGAGCATATACTTAGTGAAAAATAGTCTATAGAGGCGTATTATGTATTACCAGGCGTCACCTATAACAACCGAGCATATACGTAGTGGAAAATAGTTTTAGTAGTTGTATTATGTATAACCAGGCGTCACCTATAACAACCGAGCATATACTTAGTGGAAAATAGTATATAGAGGTGTATTATGTATAACCAGGCGTCACCTATAACAAACGAGCATATACTTAGCGGAAAATAGTCTATGGAGGTGTATTATGTATAACCAGCCGTCACCTAAAAAAACCGAGCATATACTTAGTGGAAAATAGTATATAGAGGTGTATTATGTATAACCAGGCGTCACGTATGAAAACCGAGCATATGCTTAGTGGGAAATAGTATATAGAGGTGTATGATGTATAACCAGGCGTCACCTATAACAACCGAGCATATACTTAGTGGAAAATAGTCTATAGAGGTGTATTATGTATAACCAGGCGTCACCTAAAACATCCAAGCATATACTTGGTGGAAAATAGTTAATACAGGTGTATTATGTATAACCAGGCCTCACCTATAACAACCGAGCATATACTTAGTGGAAAATAGTCTATAGAGGTGTATTATGTATAACCAGGCGTCACCTATAACAACCGAGCATATACTTGTTGGAAAATAGTTTATAGAGGTGTATTATGTATAACCAGGCGTCACCTAAAACAACCGAGCATATACTTGGTGGAAAATAGTATATAGAGGTGTATTATTTATAACCAGGCGTCACCTATAACAACGGAGCATATACCCAGTGGAAAATAGTCTATAGAGGTCTATTATGTATAACCAGGCGTCACATATAACAACCGAGCATATACTTAGTGGAAAAAATTCTATAGAGGTGTATTACGTATAACCAGGTGTCGCCTATAACAACCGAGCATATACTTAGTGGAAAAGAGTATATATAGATGTGTATTATGTATAACTAGGCCTCACCTAAAACAACGGAGCATATACTTAGTGGAAAATAGTATATAGAGGTGTATTATGTATAACCAGCCGTCACCTATAAAAACCGAGCATATGCTTAGTGGAAAATATTCTATAGAGGTGTATTACGTATAACCAGGCGTCGCCTATAACAACCGAGCATATGCTTAGTGGAAAATAGTATATAGGGGTGTATGATGTATAACGAGCGTCACCTATAAGAACCGAGTAAATCCTTAGTGGAAAAAAGTCTATAGAGGTGTATTATGTATAACCAGGCGTCACCTATAACAACGGAGCATATACCCAGTGGAAAATAGTCTATAGAGGTCTATTATGTATAACCAGGCGTCACATATAACAACCGAGCATATACTTAGTGGAAAATATTCTATAGAGGTGTATTACGTATAACCAGGCGTCACCTATAACAACCGAGCATATACTTAGTGGAAAATAGTCTATAGAGGTGTATTATGTATATAACCAGGCGTCATCTATAACACCCGAGCATATACTTAGTTGACAATAGTCTATAGAGGTGTATTATGTATAACCAGGTGTCAACTATAAAAACCGAACATATACTTGGTAGAAAATAGTACATAGAGGTGTATTATGTATAATCATGCGTCACCTATAACAAACGAACATATACTTAGTGGCAAAGAGTATATATAGATGTGTATTATGTATAACCAGGCCTCACCTATAACAACCGAGCATATACTTAGTGGAAAATAGTCTATAGAGGTGTATTATGTATAACCAGGTGTCACCTATAACAACCGAGCATATACGTAGTGGAAAATATCCTATAGAGTTGTATTATGTATAACCAGGCGTCACCTAAAACAATGGAGCATATACTTAGTGGAAAATAGTATATAGCGGTGTATTATGTATAACCAGCCGTGACCTATAAAAACCGAGCATATGCTTAGTGGAAAATAGTATATAGGGGTGTATGATGTATACCAGGCGTCATCTATAACACCAGAGCATATACTTAGTTGACAATAGTCTATAGAGGTGTATTATGTATAACCAGGTGTCAACTATAAAAACCGAACATATACTTGGTAGAAAATAGTACATAGAGGTGTATTATGTATAATCATGCGTCACCTATAACAAACGAACATATACTTAGTGGAAAAGAGTATATATAGATGTGTATTATGTATAACTAGGCCTCACCTAAAACAACGGAGCATATACTTAGTGGAAAATAGTATATAGAGGTGTATTATAAATAACCATCCGTCACCTATAAAAACCGAGCATATGCTTAGTGGAAAATAGTATATAGGGGTGTATGATGTATAATAAGCGTCACCTATAACAACCGAGCAAATACTTATTGGAAAATAGTCTATAGAGGTGTATTATGTATAACAAGGCGTCACCTATAACAAACGAGCATATACTTAGTGGAAAATAGTATATAGAGGTGTATTATTTATAACCAGCCTTCACCTATAAAAACCGAGCATATACTTAGTGGAAAATAGTATTAGGAGGTGTATTATGTATAACCAGGCGTCACATATAACAACCGAGCATATACTTAGTGGAAAATATTCTATAGAGGTGTATTACGTATAACCAGGCGTCACGTATAAAAACCGAGGATATGCTTAGTGGAAAATAGTCTATAGAGGTGTATGATGTATAACCAGGCGTCACCTAAAACAACCGAGCATATAATTGGTAGAAAATAGTTATTATGGGTTTATTATGTATAACAAGGCGTCACCTATAACAACCGAACATATACTTAGTGGAAAATAGTCTAAAGAGGTGTATTATTAATAACCAGGCGTCACCTATAACAACCAAGCATATACTTGTTGGAAAATAGTATATAGATTTGTATTATGTATAACCAGGCGTCAGCTATAACAATCGAGCCTATGCTTAGTGGAAAATAGTATATAGAGGTGTATTATGTATAACCATGCGTAACCTATAACAACCGTGCATATACTTAGTGGAAAATAGCCCTATAGAGGTGTATTATGTATAACAATTCGTCACCTATAACAAACGAGCATATACTTAGTGGAAAATAGTATATAGAGGTGTATTATGTATAACCAGGCGTCACCTACAACAACCGAGCATATACTTAGTTGAAAATAGTATTAGGACGTGTATTATGTATAACCATGTGTCACCTATAACAACAGAGCATATACTTAGAGGAAAATAGTATATAGAGGTGTATTATGTATAACCAGGCGTCACCTATAACAACCGAGCATATACTTAGTGGAAAATAGTATTAGAAGGTGTATTATGTATAACCATGCGTCACCTATAACAACCTAGCATATAATTAGTGGAAAATAGTATAAAGAGGTGTATTATGTATAACCAGCCGTCACCTATAAAAACCAAGCATATACTTAGTGGAAAATAGTATATAGAGGTGTATTATGTATAACCAGGCGTCACGTATAAAAACCGAGCATATGCTTAGTGGAAAATAGTATATAGAGGTGTATGATGTATAACCAGGCGTCACCTATAACAACCGAACATATACTTAGTGGAAAATAGTCTATAGAAGTATATTATGTATAACCAGGCGTCACCTATAACAACCGAGCATATACTTAGTGGAAAATATTCTATAGAGGTGTATTATGTATAACCAGGCATCACCTATAACAACCGAGCATATACTTAGTGGAAAATAGTCTATAGAGGTGTATTCTGTATAACCAGGCGTCACCTAAAACAACCCAGCATTTAATTGGTGGAAAATAGTTAATATCGGTTTATTATGTATAAAAAGGCGACACCTAAAACAACCGAGCATATACTTGGTGGAAAATAGTATATAGAGGTGTATTATGTATAATCAGGCGTCCCCTATAACAACCTAGCATATACTTAGTGGAAAAACATATATAGAGGTGTATTATTTATAACCAGGTGTCACCTATAACAACAGAGCATATACTTGTCGGAAAATAGTCTATAGAGGTGTATTATGTATAACCAGGCATCACATATAACAACCGAGCATATACTTAGTAGAAAATAGTCTATTGAGGTGTATGATGTATAACCAGGCGTCACCTATAACAACCGAGCATATGCTTAGTGGAAAATAGTCTATAGAGGTGTATTACGTATAACCAGCCGTCACCTATAGCAACCGAGCATATACTTAGTGGAAAATAGTCTATAGAGGTGTATTATGTATATACCCAGGCGTCATCTATAACACCCGAGCATATACGTAGTTGACAATAGTCTATAGAGGTGTATTATGTATAACCAGGGGTCACCTATAACAACTGAGCATATACTTAGTGAAAAATAGTCTATAGAGGCGTATTATGTATGACCAGGCGTCACCTATTACAACCGAGCATATACGTAGTGGAAAATAGTATTAGTAGTTGTATTATGTATAACCAGGCGTCACCTATAACAACCGAGCATATACTTAGTGGAAAATAGTATATAGAGGTGTATTATGTATAACCAGGCGACACCTATAACAAACGAGCATATACTTAGTAGAAAATAGTCTATGGAGGTGTATTATGTATAACCAGACATCACCTAAAAAAACCGAGCATATACTTAGTGGAAAATAGTATATAGAGATGTATTATGTATAACCAGGCGTCACGTATGAAAACCGAGCATATGCTTAGTGGAAAATAGTATATAGAGGTGTATGATGTATAACCAGGCGTCACCTATAACAACCGAGCATATACTTAGTGGAAAATAGTCTATAGAGGTGTGTTATGTTTAACCAGGCGTCACCTAAAACATCCAAGCATATACTTGGTTGAAAATAGTTAATACAGGTGTATTATGTATAACCAGGCCTCACCTATAACAACCGAGCATATACTTAGTGGAAAATAGTCTATAGAGGTGTATTATGTATAACCAGGTGTCACGTATAACAACCGAGCATATACGTAGTGGAAAATATCCTATAGAGTTGTATTATGTATAACCAGGCGTCACCTAAAACAACCCAGCATATGATTGGTGGAAAGTAGTTAATATAGGTTTATTATGTATACCCAGGCGTCACCTATAACAACCGAGCATATACTTAGTAGAAAATAGCCTATAGAGGTGTATTATGTATAACCAGGCGTCACCTATAACAACCAAGCATATACTTGTTGGAAAATAGTATATAGAGGTGTATTATGTATAACCAGGCGTCACCTAAAACAACCGAGCATATACTTAGTGAAAAATAGTCTATAGAGGCGTATTATGTATGACCAGGCGTCACCTATAACAACCGAGCATATACGTAGTGGAAAATAGTATTAGTAGTTGTATTATGTATAACCAGGCGTCACCTATAACAACCGAGCATATACTTAGTGGAAAATAGTATATAGAGGTGTATTATGTATAACCAGGCGTCACCTATAACAAACGAGCATATACTTAGTGGAAAATAGTCTATGGAGGTGTATTATGTATAACCAGCCGTCACCTAAAAAAACCGAGCATATACTTAGTGGAAAATAGTATATAGAGGTGTATTATGTATAACCAGGCGTCACGTATGAAAACCGAGCATATGCTTAGTGGAAAATAGTATATAGAGGTGTATGATGTATAACCAGGCGTCACCTATAACAACCGAGAATATACTTAGTGGAAAATTGTCTATATAGGTGTATTATGTATAACCAGGCGTCACCTAAAACATCCAAGCATATACTTGGTGGAAAATAGTTAATACAGGTGTATTATGTATAACCAGGCCTCACCTATAACAACCGAGCATATACTTAGTGGAAAATAGTCTATAGAGGTGTATTATGTATAACCAGGCGTCAACTATAACAACCGAGCATATACGTAGTGGAAAATATCCTATAGAGTTGTATTATGTATAACCAGGCGTCACCTAAAACAACCCAGCATATGATTGGTGGAAAGTAGTTAATATAGGTTTATTATATATACCCAGGCATCACCTATAACTACCGAGCATATACTTAGTGGAAAATAGCCTATAGAGGTGTATTATGTATAACCAGCCGTCACCTATAACAACCAAGCATATCCTTTTTTAAAAATAGTATTTAGAGGTGTATTATGTATAACCAGGCGTCACCTAAAACAACCGAGCATATACTTGGTGGAAAAAAGTATATAGAGGTGTATTATTTATAACCAGGCGTCACCTATAACAACGGAGCATATACCCAGTGGAAAATAGTCTATAGAGGTCTATTATGTATAACCAGGCGTCACCTATAACAACCGAGCATATACTTAGTGGAAAAGAGTATATATAGATGTGTATTATGTATAACTAGGCCTCACCTAAAACAACGGAGCATATACTTAGTGGAAAATAGTATATAGAGGTGTATTATGTATAACCAGCCGTCACCTATAAAAACCGAGCATATGCTTAGTGGAAAATAGTATATAGGGGTGTATGATGTATAACAAGCGTCACCCATAACAACCGAGCACATACTTAGTGGAAAATAGTATATAGAGGTTATTATGTATAACCAGGCGTCACCTATAACAACCGAGCATATACTTAGTGGAAAATAATAAATAGAGGTGTATTATGTATAACCAGGCGTCACCTATAAAAACCGAGCATATACTTAGTGGAAAAGAGTATATATAGATGTGTATTATGTATAACTAGGCCTCACCTAAAACAACGGAGCATATACTTAGTGGAAAATAGTATATAGAGGTGTATTATGTATAACCAGCCGTCACCTATAAAAACCCGAGCATATGCTTAGTGGAAAATAGTATATAGGGGTGTATGATGTATAACGAGCGTCACCTATAACAACCGATCAAATACTTAGTGGAAAAAAGTCTATAGAGGTGTATTATGTATAACCAGGCGTCACCTATAACAACCGAGCACATGTATAACCAGGCGTCACATTAAACAACCGAGCATATACTTAGTGGAAAATATTCTATAGAGGAGTATTACGTATAACCAGGCATCGCCTATAACAACCGAGCATATACTTAGTGGAAAATAGTCTATAGAGGTGTATTATGTATATAACCAGGCGTCATCTATAAAACCCGAGCATATACTTAGTTGACAATAGTCTATGGAGGTGTATTATGTATAACCAGGCGTCACCTACAACAACCGAGCATATACTTAGTGGAAAATAGTATATGGAGGTGTATTATGTATAACCAGCCGTCACCTAAAAAAACCAAGCATATACTTAGTGGAAAATAGTATATAGAGGTGTATTATGTATAACCAGGCGTCACGTATGAAAACTGAGCATATGCTTAGTGGAAAATAGTATATAGAGGTGTATGATGTATAACCAGGCGTCACCTATAACAACCGAGCATATACTTAGTGGAAAATAGTCTATAGAGGTGTGTTATGTATAACCAGGCGTCACCTAAAACATCCAAGCATATACTTGGTTGAAAATAGTTAATACAGGTGTATTATGTATAACCAGGCCTCACCTATAACAACCGAGCATATACTTAGTGGAAAATAGTCTATAGAGGTGTATTATGTATAACCAGGTGTCACCTATAACAACCGAGCATATACGTAGTGGAAAATATCCTATAGAGTTGTATTATGTATAACCAGGCGTCACCTAAAACAACCCAGCATATGATTGGTGGAAAGTAGTTAATATAGGTTTATTATGTATACCCAGGCGTCACCTATAACTACCGAGCATATACTTAGTAGAAAATAGCCTATAGAGGTGTATTATGTATAACCAGGCGTTACCTATAACAACCAAGCATATACTTGTTGGAAAATAGTATATAGAGGTGTATTATGTATAACCGGGCGTCACCTAAAACAACCGAGCATATACTTAGTGAAAAATAGTCTATAGAGGCGTATTATGTATGACCAGGCGTCACCTATAACAACCGAGCATATACGTAGTGGAAAATAGTATTAGTAGTTGTATTATGTATAACCAGGCGTCACCTATAACAACCGAGCATATACTTAGTGGAAAATAGTATATAGAGGTGTATTATGTATAACCAGGCGTCACCTATAACAAACGAGCATATACTTAGTGGAAAATAGTCTATGGAGGTGTATTATGTATAACCAGCCGTCACCTAAAAAAACCGACCATATACTTAGTGGAAAATAGTATATAGAGGTGTATTATGTATAACCAGGCGTCACGTATGAAAACCGAGCATATGCTTAGTGGAAAATAGTAAATAGAGGTGTATGATGTATAACCATGCGTCACCTATAACAACCGAGCATATACTTAGTGGAAAATAATAAATAGAGGTGTATTATGTATAACCAGGCGTCACCTAAAACATCCAAGCATATACTTGGTGGAAAATAGTTAATACAGGTGTATTATGTATAACCAGGCCTCACCTATAACAACCGAGCATATACTTAGTGGAAAATAGTCTATAGAGGTGTATTATGTATAACCAGGCGTCACCTATAACAACCGAGCATATACGTAGTGGAAAATATCCTATAGAGTTGTATTATGTATAACCAGGCGTCACCTAAAACAACCCAGCATATGATTGGTGGAAAGTAGTTAATATAGGTTTATTATATATACCCAGGCGTCACCTATAACTACCGAGCATATACTTAGTGGAAAATAGCCTATAGAGGTGTATTATGTATAACCAAGCGTCACCTATAACAACCAAGCATATCCTTTTTTAAAATTAGTATATAGAGGTGTATTATGTATAACCAGGCGTCACCTAAAACAACCGAGCATATACTTGGTGGAAAATAGTATATAGAGGTGTATTATTTATAACCAGGCGTCACCTATAACAACGGAGCATATACCCAGTGGAAAATAGTCTATAGAGGTCTATTATGTATAACCAGGCGTCACCTATAACAACCGAGCATATACTTAGTGGAAAAGAGTATATATAGATGTGTATTATGTATAACTAGGCCTCACCTAAAACAACGGAGCATATACTTAGTGGAAAATAGTATATAGAGGTGTATTATGTATAACCAGCCGTCACCTATAAAAACCGAGCATATGCTTAGTGGAAAATAGTATATATGGGTGTATGATGTATAACAAGCGTCACCTATAACAACCGAGCACATACTTAGTGGAAAATAGTATATAGAGGTTATTATGTATAACCAGGCGTCACCTATAACAACCGAGCATATACTTAGTGGAAAATAATAAATAGAGGTGTATTATGTATAACCAGGCGTCACCTATAAAAACCGAGCATATACTTAGTGGAAAAGAGTATATATAGATGTGTATTATGTATAACTAGGCCTCACCTAAAACAACGGAGCATATACTTAGTGGAAAATAGTATATAGAGGTGTATTATGTATAACCAGCCGTCACCTATAAAAACCGAGCATATGCTTAGTGGAAAATAGTATATAGGGGTGTATTATTTATAACCAGGCGTCACCTATAACAACGGAGCATATACCCAGTGGAAAATAGTCTATAGAGGTCTATTATGTATAACCAGGCGTCACATTAAACAACCGAGCATATACTTAGTGGAACATATTCTATAGAGGTGTATTACGTATAACCAGGCGTCGTCTATAACAACCGAGCATATACTTAGTTGAAAATAGTCTATAGAGGTGTATTATGTATATAACCAGGCGTCATCTATAAAACCCGAGCATATACTTAGTTGACAATAGTCTATAGAGGTGTATTATGTATAACCAGGCGTCACCTATAAAAACCGAGCATATGCTTGGTAGAAAATAGTATATAGAGGTGTATTATATATAATCATGCGTCACCTATAACAACCGAGCATTTACTTAGTGGAAAATAGTCTATGGAGGTGTATTATGTATAACCAGGCGTCACCTACAACAACCGAGCATATACTTAGTGGAAAATAGTATATGGAGGTGTATTATGTATAACCAGCCGTCACCTAAAAAAACCAAGCATTTACTTAGTGGAAAATAGTATATAGAGGTGTATTATGTATAACCAGGCGTCACGTATGAAAACTGAGCATATGCTTAGTGGAAAATAGTATATAGAGGTGTATGATGTATAACCAGGCGTCACCTATAACAACCGAGCATATACTTAGTGGAAAATAGTCTATAGAGGTGTGTTATGTATAACCAGGCGTCACCTAAAACATCCAAGCATATACTTGGTTGAAAATAGTTAATACAGGTGTATTATGTATAACCAGGCCTCACCTATAACAACCGAGCATATACTTAGTGGAAAATAGTCTATAGAGGTGTATTATGTATAACCAGGTGTCACCTATAACAACCGAGCATATACGTAGTGGAAAATATCCTATAGAGTTGTATTATGTATAACCAGGCGTCACCTAAAACAACCCAGCATATGATTGGTGGAAAGTAGTTAATATAGGTTTATTATGTATACCCAGGCGTCACCTATAACTACCGAGCATATACTTAGTAGAAAATAGCCTATAGAGGTGTATTATGTATAACCAGGCGTCACCTATAACAACCAAGCATATACTTGTTGGAAAATAGTATATAGAGGTGTATTATGTATAACCAGGCGTCACCTAAAACAACCGAGCATATACTTAGTGAAAAATAGTCTATAGAGGCGTATTATGTATGACCAGGCGTCACCTATAACAACCGAGCATATACGTAGTGGAAAATAGTATTAGTAGTTGTATTATGTATAACCAGGCGTCACCTATAACAACCGAGCATATACTTAGTGGAAAATAGTATATAGAGGTGTATTATGTATAACCAGGCGTCACCTATAACAAACGAGCATATACTTAGTGTAAAATAGTCTATGGAGGTGTATTATGTATAACCAGCCGTCACCTAAAAAAACCGACCATATACTTAGTGGAAAATAGTATATAGAGGTGTATTATGTATAACCAGGCGTCACGTATGAAAACCGAGCATATGCTTAGTGGAAAATAGTAAATAGAGGTGTATGATGTATAACCAGGCGTCACCTATAACAACCGAGCATATACTTAGTGGAAAATAATAAATAGAGGTGTATTATGTATAACCAGGCGTCACCTAAAACATCCAAGCATATACTTGGTGGAAAATAGTTAATACAGGTGTATTATGTATAACCAGGCCTCACCTATAACAACCGAGCATATACTTAGTGGAAAATAGTCTATAGAGGTGTATTATGTATAACCAGGCGTCACCTATAACAACCGAGCATATACGTAGTGGAAAATATCCTATAGAGTTGTATTATGTATAACCAGGCGTCACCTAAAACAACCCAGCATATGATTGGTGGAAAGTAGTTAATATAGGTTTATTATATATACCCAGGCGTCACCTATAACTACCGAGCATATACTTAGTGGAAAATAGCCTATAGAGGTGTATTATGTATAACCAGGCGTCACCTATAACAACCAAGCATATCCTTTTTTAAAATTAGTATATAGAGGTGTATTATGTATAACCAGGCGTCACCTAAAACAACCGAGCATATACTTGGTGGAAAATAGTATATAGAGGTGTATTATTTATAACCAGGCGTCACCTATAACAACGGAGCATATACCCAGTGGAAAATAGTCTATAGAGGTCTATTATGTATAACCAGGCGTCACCTATAACAACCGAGCATATACTTAGTGGAAAAGAGTATATATTGATGTGTATTATGTATAACTAGGCCTCACCTAAAACAACGGAGCATATACTTAGTGGAAAATAGTATATAGAGGTGTATTATGTATAACCAGCCGTCACCTATAAAAACCGAGCATATGCTTAGTGGAAAATAGTATATATGGGTGTATGATGTATAACAAGCGTCACCTATAACAACCGAGCACATACTTAGTGGAAAATAGTATATAGAGGTTATTATGTATAACCAGGCGTCACCTATAACAACCGAGCATATACTTAGTGGAAAATAATAAATAGAGGTGTATTATGTATAACCAGGCGTCACCTATAAAAACCGAGCATATACTTAGTGGAAAAGAGTATATATAGATGTGTATTATGTATAACTAGGCCTCACCTAAAACAACGGAGCATATACTTAGTGGAAAATAGTATATAGAAGTGTATTATGTATAACCAGCCGTCACCTATAAAAACCGAGCATATGCTTAGTGGAAAATAGTATATAGGGGTGTATTATTTATAACCAGGCGTCACCTATAACAACGGAGCATATACCCAGTGGAAAATAGTCTATAGAGGTCTATTATGTATAACCAGGCGTCACATTAAACAACCGAGCATATACTTAGTGGAAAATATTCTATAGAGGTGTATTACGTATAACCAGGCGTCGCCTATAACAACCGAGCATATACTTAGTTGAAAATAGTCTATAGAGGTGTATTATGTATATAACCAGGCGTCATCTATAAAACCCGAGCATATACTTAGTTGACAATAGTCTATAGAGGTGTATTATGTATAACCAGGCGTCACCTATAAAAACCGAGCATATGCTTGGTAGAAAATAGTATATAGAACTGTATTATATATAATCATGCGTCACCTATAACAACCGAGCATTTACTTAGTGGAAAATAGTCTATGGAGGTGTATTATGTATAACCAGGCGTCACCTACAACAACCGAGCATATACTTAGTGGAAAATAGTATATGGAGGTGTATTATGTATAACCAGCCGTCACCTAAAAAAACCAAGCATTTACTTAGTGGAAAATAGTATATAGAGGTGTATTATGTATAACCAGGCGTCACGTATGAAAACTGAGCATATGCTTAGTGGAAAATAGTATATAGAGGTGTATGATGTATAACCAGGCGTCACCTATAACAACCGAGCATATACTTAGTGGAAAATAGTCTATAGAGGTGTGTTATGTATAACCAGGCGTCACCTAAAACATCCAAGCATATACTTGGTTGAAAATAGTTAATACAGGTGTATTATGTATAACCAGGCCTCACCTATAACAACCGAGCATATACTTAGTGGAAAATAGTCTATAGAGGTGTATTATGTATAACCAGGTGTCACCTATAACAACCGAGCATATACGTAGTGGAAAATATCCTATAGAGTTGTATTATGTATAACCAGGCGTCACCTAAAACAACCCAGCATATGATTGGTGGAAAGTAGTTAATATAGGTTTATTATGTATACCCAGGCGTCACCTATAACTACCGAGCATATACTTAGTAGAAAATAGCCTATAGAGGTGTATTATGTATAACCAGGCGTCACCTATAACAACCAAGCATATACTTGTTGGAAAATAGTATATAGAGGTGTATTATGTATAACCAGGCGTCACCTAAAACAACCGAGCATATACTTAGTGAAAAATAGTCTATAGAGGCGTATTATGTATGACCAGGCGTCACCTATAACAACCGAGCATATACGTAGTGGAAAATAGTATTAGTAGTTGTATTATGTATAACCAGGCGTCACCTATAACAACCGAGCATATACTTAGTGGAAAATAGTATATAGAGGTGTATTATGTATAACCAGGCGTCACCTATAACAAACGAGCATATACTTAGTGGAAAATAGTCTATGGAGGTGTATTATGTATAACCAGCCGTCACCTAAAAAAACCGACCATATACTTAGTGGAAAATAGTATATAGAGGTGTATTATGTATAACCAGGCGTCACGTATGAAAACCGAGCATATGCTTAGTGGAAAATAGTAAATAGAGGTGTATGATGTATAACCAGGCGTCACCTATAACAACCGAGCATATACTTAGTGGAAAATAATAAATAGAGGTGTATTATGTATAACCAGGCGTCACCTAAAACATCCAAGCATATACTTGGTGGAAAATAGTTAATACAGGTGTATTATGTATAACCAGGCCTCACCTATAACAACCGAGCATATACTTAGTGGAAAATAGTCTATAGAGGTGTATTATGTATAACCAGGCGTCACCTATAACAACCGAGCATATACGTAGTGGAAAATATCCTATAGAGTTGTATTATGTATAACCAGGCGTCACCTAAAACAACCCAGCATATGATTGGTGGAAAGTAGTTAATATAGGTTTATTATATATACCCAGGCGTCACCTATAACTACCGAGCATATACTTAGTGGAAAATAGCCTATAGAGGTGTATTATGTATAACCAGGCGTCACCTATAACAACCAAGCATATCCTTTTTTAAAATTAGTATATAGAGGTGTATTATGTATAACCAGGCGTCACCTAAAACAACCGAGCATATACTTGGTGGAAAATAGTATATAGAGGTGTATTATTTATAACCAGGCGTCACCTATAACAACGGAGCATATACCCAGTGGAAAATAGTCTATAGAGGTCTATTATGTATAACCAGGCGTCACCTATAACAACCGAGCATATACTTAGTGGAAAAGAGTATATATAGATGTGTATTATGTATAACTAGGCCTCACCTAAAACAACGGAGCATATACTTAGTGGAAAATAGTATATAGAGGTGTATTATGTATAACCAGCCGTCACCTATAAAAACCGAGCATATGCTTAGTGGAAAATAGTATATATGGGTGTATGATGTATAACAAGCGTTACCTATAACAACCGAGCACATACTTAGTGGAAAATAGTATATAGAGGTTATTATGTATAACCAGGCGTCACCTATAACAACCGAGCATATACTTAGTGGAAAATAATAAATAGAGGTGTATTATGTATAACCAGGCGTCACCTATAAAAACCGAGCATATACTTAGTGGAAAAGAGTATATATAGATGTGTATTATGTATAACTAGGCCTCACCTAAAACAACGGAGCATATACTTAGTGGAAAATAGTATATAGAGGTGTATTATGTATAACCAGCCGTCACCTATAAAAACCGAGCATATGCTTAGTGGAAAATAGTATATAGGGGTGTATTATTTATAACCAGGCGTCACCTATAACAACGGAGCATATACCCAGTGGAAAATAGTCTATAGAGGTCTATTATGTATAACCAGGCGTCACATTAAACAACCGAGCATATACTTAGTGGAAAATATTCTATAGAGGTGTATTACGTATAACCAGGCGTCGCCTATAACAACCGAGCATATACTTAGTTGAAAATAGTCTATAGAGGTGTATTATGTATATAACCAGGCGTCATCTATAAAACCCGAGCATATACTTAGTTGACAATAGTCTATAGAGGTGTATTATGTATAACCAGGCGTCACCTATAAAAACCGAGCATATGCTTGGTAGAAAATAGTATATAGAGGTGTATTATATATAATCATGCGTCACCTATAACAACCGAGCATTTACTTAGTGGAAAATAGTCTATGGAGGTGTATTATGTATAACCAGGCGTCACCTACAACAACCGAGCATATACTTAGTGGAAAATAGTATATGGAGGTGTATTATGTATAACCAGCCGTCACCTAAAAAAACCAAGCATGTACTTAGTGGAAAATAGTATATAGAGGTGTATTATGTATAACCAGGCGTCACGTATGAAAACTGAGCATATGCTTAGTGGAAAATAGTATAAAGAGGTGTATGATGTATAACCAGGCGTCACCTATAACAATAGAGCATATACTTAGTGGAAAATAGTCTATAGAGGTGTGTTATGTATAACCAGGCGTCACCTAAAACATCCAAGCATATACTTGGTTGAAAATAGTTAATACAGGTGTATTATGTATAACCAGGCCTCACCTATAACAACCGAGCATATACTTAGTGGAAAATAGTCTATAGAGGTGTATTATGTATAACCAGGTGTCACCTATAACAACCGAGCATATACGTAGTGGAAAATATCCTATAGAGTTGTATTATGTATAACCAGGCGTCACCTAAAACAACCCAGTATATGATTGGTGGAAAGTAGTTAATATAGGTTTATTATGTATACCCAGGCGTCACCTATAACTACCGAGCATATACTTAGTAGAAAATAGCCTATAGAGGTGTATTATGTATAACCAGGCGTTACCTATAACAACCAAGCATATACTTGTTGGAAAATAGTATATAGAGGTGTATTATGTATAACCAGGCGTCGCCTAAAACAACCGAGCATATACTTAGTGAAAAATAGTCTATAGAGGCGTATTATGTATGACCAGGCGTCACCTATAACAACCGAGCATATACGTAGTGGAAAATAGTATTAGTAGTTGTATTATGTATAACCAGGAGTCACCTATAACAACCGAGCATATACTTAGTGGAAAATAGTATATAGAGGTGTATTATGTATAACCAGGCGTCACCTATAACAAACGAGCATATACTTAGTGGAAAATAGTCTATGGAGGTGTATTATGTATAACCAGCCGTCACCTAAAAAAACCGACCATATACTTAGTGGAAAATAGTATATAGAGGTGTATTATGTATAACCAGGCGTCACGTATGAAAACCGAGCATATGCTTAGTGGAAAATCGTAAATAGAGGTGTATGATGTATAACCAGGCGTCACCTATAACAACCGAGCATATACTTAGTGGAAAATAATAAATAGAGGAGTATTATGTATAACCAGGCGTCACCTAAAACATCCAAGCATATACTTGGTGGAAAATAGTTAATACAGGTGTATTATGTATAACCAGGCCTCACCTATAACAACCGAGCATATACTTAGTGGAAAATAGTCTATAGAGGTGTATTATGTATAACCAGGCGTCAGCTATAACAACCGAGCATATACGTAGTGGAAAATATCCTATAGAGTTGTATTATGTATAACCAGGCGTCACCTTAAACAACCCAGCATATGATTGGTGGAAAGTAGTTAATATAGGTTTATTATATATACCCAGGCGTCACCTATAACTACCGAGCATATACTTAGTGGAAAATAGCCTATAGAGGTGTATTATGTATAACCAGGCGTCACCTATAACAACCAAGCATATCCTTTTTTAAAATTAGTATATAGAGGTGTATTATGTATAACCAGGCGTCACCTAAAACAACCGAGCATATACTTGGTGGAAAATAGTATATAGAGGTGTATTATTTATAACCAGGCGTCACCTATAACAACGGAGCATATACCCAGTGGAAAATAGTCTATAGAGGTCTATTATGTATAACCAGGCGTCACATTAAACAACCGAGCATATACTTAGTGGAAAATATTCTATAGAGGTGTATTACGTATAACCAGGCGTCGCCTATAACAACCGAGCATATACTTAGTTGAAAATAGTCTATAGAGGTGTATTATGTATATAACCAGGCGTCATCTATAAAACCCGAGCATATACTTAGTTGACAATAGTCTATAGAGGTGTATTATGTATAACCAGGCGTCACCTATAAAAACCGAGCATATGCTTGGTAGAAAATAGTATATAGAGGTGTATTATATATAATCATGCGTCACCTATAACAACCGAGCATTTACTTAGTGGAAAATAGTCTATGGAGGTGTATTATGTATAACCAGGCGTCACCTACAACAACCGAGCATATACTTAGTGGAAAATAGTATATGGAGGTGTATTATGTATAACCAGCCGTCACCTAAAAAAACCAAGCATGTACTTAGTGGAAAATAGTATATAGAGGTGTATTATGTATAACCAGGCGTCACGTATGAAAACTGAGCATATGCTTAGTGGAAAATAGTATAAAGAGGTGTATGATGTATAACCAGGCGTCACCTATAACAATAGAGCATATACTTAGTGGAAAATAGTCTATAGAGGTGTGTTATGTATAACCAGGCGTCACCTAAAACATCCAAGCATATACTTGGTTGAAAATAGTTAATACAGGTGTATTATGTATAACCAGGCCTCACCTATAACAACCGAGCATATACTTAGTGGAAAATAGTCTATAGAGGTGTATTATGTATAACCAGGTGTCACCTATAACAACCGAGCATATACGTAGTGGAAAATATCCTATAGAGTTGTATTATGTATAACCAGGCGTCACCTAAAACAACCCAGTATATGATTGGTGGAAAGTAGTTAATATAGGTTTATTATGTATACCCAGGCGTCACCTATAACTACCGAGCATATACTTAGTAGAAAATAGCCTATAGAGGTGTATTATGTATAACCAGGCGTTACCTATAACAACCAAGCATATACTTGTTGGAAAATAGTATATAGAGGTGTATTATGTATAACCAGGCGTCGCCTAAAACAACCGAGCATATACTTAGTGAAAAATAGTCTATAGAGGCGTATTATGTATGACCAGGCGTCACCTATAACAACCGAGCATATACGTAGTGGAAAATAGTATTAGTAGTTGTATTATGTATAACCAGGAGTCACCTATAACAACCGAGCATATACTTAGTGGAAAATAGTATATAGAGGTGTATTATGTATAACCAGGCGTCACCTATAACAAACGAGCATATACTTAGTGGAAAATAGTCTATGGAGGTGTATTATGTATAACCAGCCGTCACCTAAAAAAACCGACCATATACTTAGTGGAAAATAGTATATAGAGGTGTATTATGTATAACCAGGCGTCACGTATGAAAACCGAGCATATGCTTAGTGGAAAATCGTAAATAGAGGTGTATGATGTATAACCAGGCGTCACCTATAACAACCGAGCATATACTTAGTGGAAAATAATAAATAGAGGAGTATTATGTATAACCAGGCGTCACCTAAAACATCCAAGCATATACTTGGTGGAAAATAGTTAATACAGGTGTATTATGTATAACCAGGCCTCACCTATAACAACCGAGCATATACTTAGTGGAAAATAGTCTATAGAGGTGTATTATGTATAACCAGGCGTCAGCTATAACAACCGAGCATATACGTAGTGGAAAATATCCTATAGAGTTGTATTATGTATAACCAGGCGTCACCTTAAACAACCCAGCATATGATTGGTGGAAAGTAGTTAATATAGGTTTATTATATATACCCAGGCGTCACCTATAACTACCGAGCATATACTTAGTGGAAAATAGCCTATAGAGGTGTATTATGTATAACCAGGCGTCACCTATAACAACCAAGCATATCCTTTTTTAAAATTAGTATATAGAGGTGTATTATGTATAACCAGGCGTCACCTAAAACAACCGAGCATATACTTGGTGGAAAATAGTATATAGAGGTGTATTATTTATAACCAGGCGTCACCTATAACAACGGAGCATATACCCAGTGGAAAATAGTCTATAGAGGTCTATTATGTATAACCAGGCGTCACATTAAACAACCAAACATATACTTAGTGGAAAATATTCTATAGAGGTGTATTACGTATAACCAGGCGTCGCCTATAACAACCGAGCATATACTTAGTTGAAAATAGTCTATAGAGGTGTATTATGTATATAACCAGGCGTCATCTATAAAACCCGAGCATATACTTAGTTGACAATAGTCTATAGAGGTGTATTATGTATAACCAGGCGTCACCTATAAAAACCGAGCATATGCTTGGTAGAAAATAGTATATAGAGGTGTATTATATATAATCATGCGTCACCTATAACAACCGAGCATTTACTTAGTGGAAAATAGTCTATGGAGGTGTATTATGTATAACCAGGCGTCACCTACAACAACCGAGCATATACTTAGTGGAAAATAGTATATGGAGGTGTATTATGTATAACCAGCCGTCACCTAAAAAAACCAAGCATATACTTAGTGGAAAATAGTATATAGAGGTGTATTATGTATAACCAGGCGTCACGTATGAAAACTGAGCATATGCTTAGTGGAAAATAGTATATAGAGGTGTATGATGTATAACCAGGCGTCACCTATAACAACCGAGCATATACTTAGTGGAAAATAGTCTATAGAGGTGTGTTATGTATAACCAGGCGTCACCTAAAACATCCAAGCATATACTTGGTTGAAAATAGTTAATACAGGTGTATTATGTATAACCAGGCCTCACCTATAACAACCGAGCATATACTTAGTGGAAAATAGTCTATAGAGGTGTATTATGTATAACCAGGTGTCACCTATAACAACCGAGCATATACGTAGTGGAAAATATCCTATAGAGTTGTATTATGTATAACCAGGCGTCACCTAAAACAACCCAGCATATGATTGGTGGAAAGTAGTTAATATAGGTTTATTATGTATACCCAGGCGTCACCTATAACTACCGAGCATATACTTAGTAGAAAATAGCCTATAGAGGTGTATTATGTATAACCAGGCGTCACCTATAACAACCAAGCATATACTTGTTGGAAAATAGTATATAGAGGTGTATTATGTATAACCAGGCGTCACCTAAAACAACCGAGCATATACTAAGTGAAAAATAGTCTATAGAGGCGTATTATGTATGACCAGGCGTCACCTATAACAACCGAGCATATACGTAGTGGAAAATAGTATTAGTAGTTGTATTATGTATAACCAGGCGTCACCTATAACAACCGAGCATATACTTAGTGGAAAATAGTATATAGAGGTGTATTATGTATAACCAGGCGTCACCTATAACAAACGAGCATATACTTAGTGGAAAATAGTCTATGGAGGTGTATTATGTATAACCAGCCGTCACCTAAAAAAACCGACCATATACTTAGTGGAAAATAGTATATAGAGGTGTATTATGTATAACCAGGCGTCACGTATGAAAACCGAGCATATGCTTAGTGGAAAATAGTAAATAGAGGTGTATGATGTATAACCAGGCGTCACCTATAACAACCGAGCATATACTTAGTGGAAAATAATAAATAGAGGTGTATTATGTATAACCAGGCGTCACCTAAAACATCCAAGCATATACTTGGTGGAAAATAGTTAATACAGGTGTATTATGTATAACCAGGCCTCACCTATAACAACCGAGCATATACTTAGTGGAAAATAGTCTATAGAGGTGTATTATGTATAACCAGGCGTCACCTATAACAACCGAGCATATACGTAGTGGAAAATCTCCTATAGAGTTGTATTATGTATAACCAGGCGTCACCTAAAACAACCCAGCATATGATTGGTGGAAAGTAGTTAATATAGGTTTATTATATATACCCAGGCGTCACCTATAACTACCGAGTATATACTTAGTGGAAAATAGCCTATAGAGGTGTATTATGTATAACCAGGCGTCACCTATAACAACCAAGCATATCCTTTTTTAAAATTAGTATATAGAGGTGTATTATGTATAACCAGGCGTCACCTAAAACAACCGAGCATATACTTGGTGGAAAATAGTATATAGAGGTGTATTATTTATAACCAGGCGTCACCTATAACAACGGAGCATATACCCAGTGGAAAATAGTCTATAGAGGTCTATTATGTATAACCAGGCGTCACCTATAACAACCGAGCATATACTTAGTGGAAAAGAGTATATATAGATGTGTATTATGTATAACTAGGCCTCACCTAAAACAACGGAGCATATACTTAGTGGAAAATAGTATATAGATGTGTATTATGTATAACTAGGCCTCACCTAAAACAACGGAGCATATACTTAGTGGAAAATAGTATATAGAGGTGTATTATGTATAACCAGCCGTCACCTATAAAAACCGAGCATATGCTTAGTGGAAAATAGTATATAGGGGTGTATTATTTATAACCAGGCGTCACCTATAACAACGGAGCATATACCCAGTGGAAAATAGTCTATAGAGGTCTATTATGTATAACCAGGCGTCACATTAAACAACCGAGCATATACTTAGTGGAAAATATTCTATAGAGGTGTATTACGTATAACCAGGCGTCGCCTATAACAACCGAGCATATACTTAGTTGAAAATAGTCTATAGAGGTGTATTATGTATATAACCAGGCGTCATCTATAAAACCCGAGCATATACTTAGTTGACAATAGTCTATAGAGGTGTATTATGTATAACCAGGCGTCACCTATAAAAACCGAGCATATGCTTGGTAGAAAATAGTATATAGAGGTGTATTATATATAATCATGCGTCACCTATAACAACCGAGCATTTACTTAGTGGAAAATAGTCTATGGAGGTGTATTATGTATAACCAGGCGTCACCTACAACAACCGAGCATATACTTAGTGGAAAATAGTATATGGAGGTGTATTATGTATAACCAGCCGTCACCTAAAAAAACCAAGCATGTACTTAGTGGAAAATAGTATATAGAGGTGTATTATGTATAACCAGGCGTCACGTATGAAAACTGAGCATATGCTTAGTGGAAAATAGTATAAAGAGGTGTATGATGTATAACCAGGCGTCACCTATAACAATAGAGCATATACTTAGTGGAAAATAGTCTATAGAGGTGTGTTATGTATAACCAGGCGTCACCTAAAACATCCAAGCATATACTTGGTTGAAAATAGTTAATACAGGTGTATTATGTATAACCAGGCCTCACCTATAACAACCGAGCATATACTTAGTGGAAAATAGTCTATAGAGGTGTATTATGTATAACCAGGTGTCACCTATAACAACCGAGCATATACGTAGTGGAAAATATCCTATAGAGTTGTATTATGTATAACCAGGCGTCACCTAAAACAACCCAGTATATGATTGGTGGAAAGTAGTTAATATAGGTTTATTATGTATACCCAGGCGTCACCTATAACTACCGAGCATATACTTAGTAGAAAATAGCCTATAGAGGTGTATTATGTATAACCAGGCGTTACCTATAACAACCAAGCATATACTTGTTGGAAAATAGTATATAGAGGTGTATTATGTATAACCAGGCGTCGCCTAAAACAACCGAGCATATACTTAGTGAAAAATAGTCTATAGAGGCGTATTATGTATGACCAGGCGTCACCTATAACAACCGAGCATATACGTAGTGGAAAATAGTATTAGTAGTTGTATTATGTATAACCAGGAGTCACCTATAACAACCGAGCATATACTTAGTGGAAAATAGTATATAGAGGTGTATTATGTATAACCAGGCGTCACCTATAACAAACGAGCATATACTTAGTGGAAAATAGTCTATGGAGGTGTATTATGTATAACCAGCCGTCACCTAAAAAAACCGACCATATACTTAGTGGAAAATAGTATATAGAGGTGTATTATGTATAACCAGGCGTCACGTATGAAAACCGAGCATATGCTTAGTGGAAAATCGTAAATAGAGGTGTATGATGTATAACCAGGCGTCACCTATAACAACCGAGCATATACTTAGTGGAAAATAATAAATAGAGGAGTATTATGTATAACCAGGCGTCACCTAAAACATCCAAGCATATACTTGGTGGAAAATAGTTAATACAGGTGTATTATGTATAACCAGGCCTCACCTATAACAACCGAGCATATACTTAGTGGAAAATAGTCTATAGAGGTGTATTATGTATAACCAGGCGTCAGCTATAACAACCGAGCATATACGTAGTGGAAAATATCCTATAGAGTTGTATTATGTATAACCAGGCGTCACCTTAAACAACCCAGCATATGATTGGTGGAAAGTAGTTAATATAGGTTTATTATATATACCCAGGCGTCACCTATAACTACCGAGCATATACTTAGTGGAAAATAGCCTATAGAGGTGTATTATGTATAACCAGGCGTCACCTATAACAACCAAGCATATCCTTTTTTAAAATTAGTATATAGAGGTGTATTATGTATAACCAGGCGTCACCTAAAACAACCGAGCATATACTTGGTGGAAAATAGTATATAGAGGTGTATTATTTATAACCAGGCGTCACCTATAACAACGGAGCATATACCCAGTGGAAAATAGTCTATAGAGGTCTATTATGTATAACCAGGCGTCACATTAAACAACCGAGCATATACTTAGTGGAAAATATTCTATAGAGGTGTATTACGTATAACCAGGCGTCGCCTATAACAACCGAGCATATACTTAGTTGAAAATAGTCTATAGAGGTGTATTATGTATATAACCAGGCGTCATCTATAAAACCCGAGCATATACTTAGTTGACAATAGTCTATAGAGGTGTATTATGTATAACCAGGCGTCACCTATAAAAACCGAGCATATGCTTGGTAGAAAATAGTATATAGAGGTGTATTATATATAATCATGCGTCACCTATAACAACCGAGCATTTACTTAGTGGAAAATAGTCTATGGAGGTGTATTATGTATAACCAGGCGTCACCTACAACAACCGAGCATATACTTAGTGGAAAATAGTATATGGAGGTGTATTATGTATAACCAGCCGTCACCTAAAAAAACCAAGCATATACTTAGTGGAAAATAGTATATAGAGGTGTATTATGTATAACCAGGCGTCACGTATGAAAACTGAGCATATGCTTAGTGGAAAATAGTATATAGAGGTGTATGATGTATAACCAGGCGTCACCTATAACAACCGAGCATATACTTAGTGGAAAATAGTCTATAGAGGTGTGTTATGTATAACCAGGCGTCACCTAAAACATCCAAGCATATACTTGGTTGAAAATAGTTAATACAGGTGTATTATGTATAACCAGGCCTCACCTATAACAACCGAGCATATACTTAGTGGAAAATAGTCTATAGAGGTGTATTATGTATAACCAGGTGTCACCTATAACAACCGAGCATATACGTAGTGGAAAATATCCTATAGAGTTGTATTATGTATAACCAGGCGTCACCTAAAACAACCCAGCATATGATTGGTGGAAAGTAGTTAATATAGGTTTATTATGTATACCCAGGCGTCACCTATAACTACCGAGCATATACTTAGTAGAAAATAGCCTATAGAGGTGTATTATGTATAACCAGGCGTCACCTATAACAACCAAGCATATACTTGTTGGAAAATAGTATATAGAGGTGTATTATGTATAACCAGGCGTCACCTAAAACAACCGAGCATATACTAAGTGAAAAATAGTCTATAGAGGCGTATTATGTATGACCAGGCGTCACCTATAACAACCGAGCATATACGTAGTGGAAAATAGTATTAGTAGTTGTATTATGTATAACCAGGCGTCACCTATAACAACCGAGCATATACTTAGTGGAAAATAGTATATAGAGGTGTATTATGTATAACCAGGCGTCACCTATAACAAACGAGCATATACTTAGTGGAAAATAGTCTATGGAGGTGTATTATGTATAACCAGCCGTCACCTAAAAAAACCGACCATATACTTAGTGGAAAATAGTATATAGAGGTGTATTATGTATAACCAGGCGTCACGTATGAAAACCGAGCATATGCTTAGTGGAAAATAGTAAATAGAGGTGTATGATGTATAACCAGGCGTCACCTATAACAACCGAGCATATACTTAGTGGAAAATAATAAATAGAGGTGTATTATGTATAACCAGGCGTCACCTAAAACATCCAAGCATATACTTGGTGGAAAATAGTTAATACAGGTGTATTATGTATAACCAGGCCTCACCTATAACAACCGAGCATATACTTAGTGGAAAATAGTCTATAGAGGTGTATTATGTATAACCAGGCGTCACCTATAACAACCGAGCATATACGTAGTGGAAAATATCCTATAGAGTTGTATTATGTATAACCAGGCGTCACCTAAAACAACCCAGCATATGATTGGTGGAAAGTAGTTAATATAGGTTTATTATATATACCCAGGCGTCACCTATAACTACCGAGTATATACTTAGTGGAAAATAGCCTATAGAGGTGTATTATGTATAACCAGGCGTCACCTATAACAACCAAGCATATCCTTTTTTAAAATTAGTATATAGAGGTGTATTATGTATAACCAGGCGTCACCTAAAACAACCGAGCATATACTTGGTGGAAAATAGTATATAGAGGTGTATTATTTATAACCAGGCGTCACCTATAACAACGGAGCATATACCCAGTGGAAAATAGTCTATAGAGGTCTATTATGTATAACCAGGCGTCACCTATAACAACCGAGCATATACTTAGTGGAAAAGAGTATATATAGATGTGTATTATGTATAACTAGGCCTCACCTAAAACAACGGAGCATATACTTAGTGGAAAATAGTATATAGAGGTGTATTATGTATAACCAGCCGTCACCTATAAAAACCGAGCATATGCTTAGTGGAAAATAGTATATAGGGGTGTATGATGTATAACAAGCGTCACCTATAACAACCGAGCACATACTTAGTGGAAAATAGTATATAGAGGTTATTATGTATAACCAGGCGTCACCTATAACAACCGAGCATATACTTAATGGAAAATAATAAATAGAGGTGTATTATGTATAACCAGGCGTCACCTATAAAAACCGAGCATATACTTAGTGGAAAAGAGTATATATAGATGTGTATTATGTATAACTAGGCCTCACCTAAAACAACGGAGCATATACTTAGTGGAAAATAGTATATAGAGGTGTATTATGTATAACCAGCCGTCACCTATAAAAACCGAGCATATGCTTAGTGGAAAATAGTATATAGGGGTGTATGATGTATAACGAGCGTCACCTATAACAACCGATCAAATACTTAGTGGAAAAAAGTCTATAGAGGTGTATTATGTATAACCAGGCGTCACCTATATCAACCGAGCACATACTTAGTGGAAAATAGTATATAGAGGTGTATTATTTATAACCAGGCGTCACCTATAACAACGGAGCATATACCCAGTGGAAAATAGTCTATAGAGGTCTATTATGTATAACCAGGCGTCACATTAAACAACCGAGCATATACTTAGTGGAAAATATTCTATAGAGGTGTATTACGTATAACCAGGCGTCGCCTATAACAACCGAGCATATACTTAGTGGAAAATAGTCTATAGAGGTGTATTATGTATATAACCAGGCGTCATCTATAAAACCCGAGCATATACTTAGTTGACAATAGTCTATAGAGGTGTATTATGTATAACCAGGCGTCACCTATAAAAACCGAGCATATGCTTGGTAGAAAATAGTATATAGAGGTGTATTATATATAATCATGCGTCACCTATAACAACCGAGCATTTACTTAGTGGAAAATAGTCTATGGAGGTGTATTATATATAACCAGGCGTCACCTACAACAACCGAGCATATACTTAGTGGAAAATAGTATATGGAGGTGTATTATGTATAACCAGCCGTCACCTAAAAAAACCAAGCATATACTTAGTGGAAAATAGTATATAGAGGTGTATTATGTATAACCAGGCGTCACGTATGAAAACTGAGCATATGCTTAGTGGAAAATAGTATATAGAGGTGTATGATGTATAACCAGGCGTCACCTATAACAATAGAGCATATACTTAGTGGAAAATAGTCTATAGAGGTGTGTTATGTATAACCAGGCGTCACCTAAAACATCCAAGCATATACTTGGTTGAAAATAGTTAATACAGGTGTATTATGTATAACCAGGCCTCACCTATAACAACCGAGCATAAACTTAGTGGAAAATAGTCTATAGAGGTGTATTATGTATAACCAGGTGTCACCTATAACAACCGAGCATATACGTAGTGGAAAATATCCTATAGAGTTGTATTATGTATAACCAGGCGTCACCTAAAACAACCCAGTATATGATTGGTGGAAAGTAGTTAATATAGGTTTATTATGTATACCCAGGCGTCACCTATAACTACCGAGCATATACTTAGTAGAAAATAGCCTATAGAGGTGTATTATGTATAACCAGGCGTTACCTATAACAACCAAGCATATACTTGTTGGAAAATAGTATATAGAGGTGTATTATGTATAACCAGGCGTCACCTAAAACAACCGAGCATATACTTAGTGAAAAATAGTCTATAGAGGCGTATTATGTATGACCAGGCGTCACCTATAACAACCGAGCATATACGTAGTGGAAAATAGTATTAGTAGTTGTATTATGTATAACCAGGAGTCACCTATAACAACCGAGCATATACTTAGTGGAAAATAGTATATAGAGGTGTATTATGTATAACCAGGCGTCACCTATAACAAACGAGCATATACTTAGTGGAAAATAGTCTATGGAGGTGTATTATGTATAACCAGCCGTCACCTAAAAAAACCGACCATATACTTAGTGGAAAATAGTATATAGAGGTGTATTATGTATAACCAGGCGTCACGTATGAAAACCGAGCATATGCTTAGTGGAAAATCGTAAATAGAGGTGTATGATGTATAACCAGGCGTCACCTATAACAACCGAGCATATACTTAGTGGAAAATAATAAATAGAGGAGTATTATGTATAACCAGGCGTCACCTAAAACATCCAAGCATATACTTGGTGGAAAATAGTTAATACAGGTGTATTATGTATAACCAGGCCTCACCTATAACAACCGAGCATATACTTAGTGGAAAATAGTCTATAGAGGTGTATTATGTATAACCAGGCGTCAGCTATAACAACCGAGCATATACGTAGTGGAAAATATCCTATAGAGTTGTATTATGTATAACCAGGCGTCACCTTAAACAACCCAGCATATGATTGGTGGAAAGTAGTTAATATAGGTTTATTATATATACCCAGGTGTCACCTATAACTACCGAGCATATACTTAGTGGAAAATAGCCTATAGAGGTGTATTATGTATAACCAGGCGTCACCTATAACAACCAAGCATATCCTTTTTTAAAATTAGTATATAGAGGTGTATTATGTATAACCAGGCGTCACCTAAAACAACCGAGCATATACTTGGGGGAAAATAGTATATAGAGGTGTATTATTTATAACCAGGCGTCACCTATAACAACGGAGCATATACCCAGTGGAAAATAGTCTATAGAGGTCTATTATGTATAACCAGGCGTCACCTATAACAACCGAGCATATACCTAGTGGAAAAGAGTATATATAGATGTGTATTATGTATAACTAGGCCTCACCTAAAACAACGGAGCATATACTTAGTGGAAAATAGTATATAGAGGTGTATTATGTATAACCAGCCGTCACCTATAAAAACCGAGCATATGCTTAGTGGAAAATAGTATATAGGGGTGTATGATGTATAACAAGCGTCACCTATAACAACCGAGCACATACTTAGTGGAAAATAGTATATAGAGGTTATTATGTATAACCAGGCGTCACCTATAACAACCGAGCATATACTTAGTGGAAAATAATAAATAGAGGTGTATTATGTATAACCAGGCGTCACCTATAAAAACCGAGCATATACTTAGTGGAAAAGAGTATATATAGATGTGTATTATGTATAACTAGGCCTCACCTAAAACAACGGAGCATATACTTAGTGGAAAATAGTATATAGAGGTGTATTATGTATAACCAGCCGTCACCTATAAAAACCGAGCATATGCTTAGTGGAAAGTAGTATATAGGGGTGTATTATTTATAACCAGGCGTCACCTATAACAACGGAGCATATACCCAGTGGAAAATAGTCTATAGAGGTCTATTATGTATAACCAGGCGTCACATTAAACAACCGAGCATATACTTAGTGAAAAATATTCTATAGAGGTGTATTACGTATAACCAGGCGTCGCCTATAACAACCGAGCATATACTTAGTGGAAAATAGTCTATAGAGGTGTATTATGTATATAACCAGGCGTCATCTATAAAACCCGAGCATATACTTAGTTGACAATAGTCTATAGAGGTGTATTATGTATAACCAGGCGTCACCTATAAAAACCGAGCATATGCTTGGTAGAAAATAGTATATAGAGGTGTATTATATATAATCATGCGTCACCTATAACAACCGAGCATTTACTTAGTGGAAAATAGTCTATGGAGGTGTATTATGTATAACCAGGCGTCACCTAAAAAAACCGACCATATACTTAGTGGAAAATAGTATATAGAGGTGTATTATGTATAACCAGGCGTCACGTATGAAAACCGAGCATATGCTTAGTGGAAAATAGTAAATAGAGGTGTATGATGTATAACCAGGCGTCACCTATAACAACCGAGCATATACTTAGTGGAAAATAATAAATAGAGGTGTATTATGTATAACCAGGCGTCACCTAAAACATCCAAGCATATACTTGGTGGAAAATAGTTAATACAGGTGTATTATGTATAACCAGGCCTCACCTATAACAACCGAGCATATACTTAATGGAAAATAGTCTATAGAGGTGTATTATGTATAACCAGGCGTCACCTATAACAACCGAGCATATACGTAGTGGAAAATATCCTATAGAGTTGTATTATGTATAACCAGGCGTCACCTAAAACAACCCAGCATATGATTGGTGGAAAGTAGTTAATATAGGTTTATTATATATACCCAGGCGTCACCTATAACTACCGAGCATATACTTAGTGGAAAATAGCCTATAGAGGTGTATTATGTATAACCAGGCGTCACCTATAACAACCAAGCATATCCTTTTTTAAAATTAGTATATAGAGGTGTATTATGTATAACCAGGCGTCACCTAAAACAACCGAGCATATACTTGGTGGAAAATAGTATATAGAGGTGTATTATTTATAACCAGGCGTCACCTA
This sequence comes from Prosapia bicincta, assembly GCA_036971475.1. Lineage (NCBI taxonomy): Eukaryota > Metazoa > Arthropoda > Insecta > Hemiptera > Cercopidae > Prosapia > Prosapia bicincta. The sequence goes on along the minus strand of JBAIZL010000009.1, from coordinate 20,506,877 downwards.
TAACAACGGAGCATATACCCAGTGGAAAATAGTCTATAGAGGTCTATTATGTATAACCAGGCGTCACCTATAACAACCGAGCATATACTTAGTGGAAAAGAGTATATATAGATGTGTATTATGTATAACTAGGCCTCACCTAAAACAACGGAGCATATACTTAGTGGAAAATAGTATATAGAGGTGTATTATGTATAACCAGCCGTCACCTATAAAAACCGAGCATATGCTTAGTGGAAAATAGTATATAGGGGTGTATGATGTATAACGAGCGTCACCTATAACAACCGATCAAATACTTAGTGGAAAAAAGTCTATAGAGGTGTATTATGTATAACCAGGCGTCACCTATAACAACCGAGCACATACTTAGTGGAAAATAGTATATAGAGGTGTATTATTTATAACCAGGCGTCACCTATAACAACGGAGCATATACCCAGTGGAAAATAGTCTATAGAGGTCTATTATGTATAACCAGGCGTCACATTAAACAACCGAGCATATACTTAGTGGAAAATATTCTATAGAGGTGTATTACGTATAACCAGGCGTCGCCTATAACAACCGAGCTTATACTTAGTGGAAAATAGTCTATAGAGGTGTATTATGTATATAACCAGGCGTCATCTATAAAACCCGAGCATATACTTAGTTGACAATAGTCTATAGAGGTGTATTATGTATAACCAGGCGTCACCTATAAAAACCGAGCATATGCTTGGTAGAAAATAGTATATAGAAGTGTATTATATATAATCATGCGTCACCTATAACAACCGAGCATTTACATAGTGGAAAATAGTCTATGGAGGTGTATTATGTATAACCAGGCGTCACCTACAACAACCGTGCATATACTTAGTGGAAAATAGTATATAGAGGTGTATTATTTATAACCAGGCGTCACCTATAACAACGGAGCATATACCCAGTGGAAAATAGTCTATAGAGGTCTATTATGTATAACCAGGCGTCACCTATAACAACCGAGCATATACTTAGTGGAAAAGAGTATATATTGATGTGTATTATGTATAACTAGGCCTCACCTAAAACAACGGAGCATATACTTAGTGGAAAATAGTATATAGAGGTGTATTATGTATAACCAGCCGTCACCTATAAAAACCGAGCATATGCTTAGTGGAAAATAGTATATATGGGTGTATGATGTATAACAAGCGTCACCTATAACAACCGAGCACATACTTAGTGGAAAATAGTATATAGAGGTTATTATGTATAACCAGGCGTCACCTATAACAACCGAGCATATACTTAGTGGAAAATAATAAATAGAGGTGTATTATGTATAACCAGGCGTCACCTATGAAAACCGAGCATATACTTAGTGGAAAAGAGTATATATAGATGTGTATTATGTATAACTAGGCCTCACCTAAAACAACGGAGCATATACTTAGTGGAAAATAGTATATAGAAGTGTATTATGTATAACCAGCCGTCACCTATAAAAACCGAGCATATGCTTAGTGGAAAATAGTATATAGGGGTGTATTATTTATAACCAGGCGTCACCTATAACAACGGAGCATATACCCAGTGGAAAATAGTCTATAGAGGTCTATTATGTATAACCAGGCGTCACATTAAACAACCGAGCATATACTTAGTGGAAAATATTCTATAGAGGTGTATTACGTATAACCAGGCGTCGCCTATAACAACCGAGCATATACTTAGTTGAAAATAGTCTATAGAGGTGTATTATGTATATAACCAGGCGTCATCTATAAAACCCGAGCATATACTTAGTTGACAATAGTCTATAGAGGTGTATTATGTATAACCAGGCGTCACCTATAAAAACCGAGCATATGCTTGGTAGAAAATAGTATATAGAGGTGTATTATATATAATCATGCGTCACCTATAACAACCGAGCATTTACTTAGTGGAAAATAGTCTATGGAGGTGTATTATGTATAACCAGGCGTCACCTACAACAACCGAGCATATACTTAGTGGAAAATAGTATATGGAGGTGTATTATGTATAACCAGCCGTCACCTAAAAAAACCAAGCATTTACTTAGTGGAAAATAGTATATAGAGGTGTATTATGTATAACCAGGCGTCACGTATGAAAACTGAGCATATGCTTAGTGGAAAATAGTATATAGAGGTGTATGATGTATAACCAGGCGTCACCTATAACAACCGAGCATATACTTAGTGGAAAATAGTCTATAGAGGTGTGTTATGTATAACCAGGCGTCACCTAAAACATCCAAGCATATACTTGGTTGAAAATAGTTAATACAGGTGTATTATGTATAACCAGGCCTCACCTATAACAACCGAGCATATACTTAGTGGAAAATAGTCTATAGAGGTGTATTATGTATAACCAGGTGTCACCTATAACAACCGAGCATATACGTAGTGGAAAATATCCTATAGAGTTGTATTATGTATAACCAGGCGTCACCTAAAACAACCCAGCATATGATTGGTGGAAAGTAGTTAATATAGGTTTATTATGTATACCCAGGCGTCACCTATAACTACCGAGCATATACTTAGTAGAAAATAGCCTATAGAGGTGTATTATGTATAACCAGGCGTCACCTATAACAACCAAGCATATACTTGTTGGAAAATAGTATATAGAGGTGTATTATGTATAACCAGGCGTCACCTAAAACAACCGAGCATATACTTAGTGAAAAATAGTCTATAGAGGCGTATTATGTATGACCAGGCGTCACCTATAACAACCGAGCATATACGTAGTGGAAAATAGTATTAGTAGTTGTATTATGTATAACCAGGCGTCACCTATAACAACCGAGCATATACTTAGTGGAAAATAGTATATAGAGGTGTATTATGTATAACCAGGCGTCACCTATAACAAACGAGCATATACTTAGTGGAAAATAGTCTATGGAGGTGTATTATGTATAACCAGCCGTCACCTAAAAAAACCGACCATATACTTAGTGGAAAATAGTATATAGAGGTGTATTATGTATAACCAGGCGTCACGTATGAAAACCGAGCATATGCTTAGTGGAAAATAGTAAATAGAGGTGTATGATGTATAACCAGGCGTCACCTATAACAACCGAGCATATACTTAGTGGAAAATAATAAATAGAGGTGTATTATGTATAACCAGGCGTCACCTAAAACATCCAAGCATATACTTGGTGGAAAATAGTTAATACAGGTGTATTATGTATAACCAGGCCTCACCTATAACAACCGAGCATATACTTAGTGGAAAATAGTCTATAGAGGTGTATTATGTATAACCAGGCGTCACCTATAACAACCGAGCATATACGTAGTGGAAAATATCCTATAGAGTTGTATTATGTATAACCAGGCGTCACCTAAAACAACCCAGCATATGATTGGTGGAAAGTAGTTAATATAGGTTTATTATATATACCCAGGCGTCACCTATAACTACCGAGCATATACTTAGTGGAAAATAGCCTATAGAGGTGTATTATGTATAACCAGGCGTCACCTATAACAACCAAGCATATCCTTTTTTAAAATTAGTATATAGAGGTGTATTATGTATAACCAGGCGTCACCTAAAACAACCGAGCATATACTTGGTGGAAAATAGTATATAGAGGTGTATTATTTATAACCAGGCGTCACCTATAACAACGGAGCATATACCCAGTGGAAAATAGTCTATAGAGGTCTATTATGTATAACCAGGCGTCACCTATAACAACCGAGCATATACTTAGTGGAAAAGAGTATATATAGATGTGTATTATGTATAACTAGGCCTCACCTAAAACAACGGAGCATATACTTAGTGGAAAATAGTATATAGAGGTGTATTATGTATAACCAGCCGTCACCTATAAAAACCGAGCATATGCTTAGTGGAAAATAGTATATATGGGTGTATGATGTATAACAAGCGTTACCTATAACAACCGAGCACATACTTAGTGGAAAATAGTATATAGAGGTTATTATGTATAACCAGGCGTCACCTATAACAACCGAGCATATACTTAGTGGAAAATAATAAATAGAGGTGTATTATGTATAACCAGGCGTCACCTATAAAAACCGAGCATATACTTAGTGGAAAAGAGTATATATAGATGTGTATTATGTATAACTAGGCCTCACCTAAAACAACGGAGCATATACTTAGTGGAAAATAGTATATAGAGGTGTATTATGTATAACCAGCCGTCACCTATAAAAACCGAGCATATGCTTAGTGGAAAATAGTATATAGGGGTGTATTATTTATAACCAGGCGTCACCTATAACAACGGAGCATATACCCAGTGGAAAATAGTCTATAGAGGTCTATTATGTATAACCAGGCGTCACATTAAACAACCGAGCATATACTTAGTGGAAAATATTCTATAGAGGTGTATTACGTATAACCAGGCGTCGCCTATAACAACCGAGCATATACTTAGTTGAAAATAGTCTATAGAGGTGTATTATGTATATAACCAGGCGTCATCTATAAAACCCGAGCATATACTTAGTTGACAATAGTCTATAGAGGTGCATTATGTATAACCAGGCGTCACCTATAAAAACCGAGCATATGCTTGGTAGAAAATAGTATATAGAGGTGTATTATATATAATCATGCGTCACCTATAACAACCGAGCATTTACTTAGTGGAAAATAGTCTATGGAGGTGTATTATGTATAACCAGGCGTCACCTACAACAACCGAGCATATACTTAGTGGAAAATAGTATATGGAGGTGTATTATGTATAACCAGCCGTCACCTAAAAAAACCAAGCATATACTTAGTGGAAAATAGTATATAGAGGTGTATTATGTATAACCAGGCGTCACGTATGAAACCTGAGCATATGCTTAGTGGAAAATAGTATAAAGAGGTGTATGATGTATAACCAGGCGTCACCTATAACAATAGAGCATATACTTAGTGGAAAATAGTCTATAGAGGTGTGTTATGTATAACCAGGCATCACCTAAAACATCCAAGCATATACTTGGTTGAAAATAGTTAATACAGGTGTATTATGTATAACCAGGCCTCACCTATAACAACCGAGCATATACTTAGTGGAAAATAGTCTATAGAGGTGTATTATGTATAACCAGGTGTCACCTATAACAACCGAGCATATACGTAGTGGAAAATATCCTATAGAGTTGTATTATGTATAACCAGGCGTCACCTAAAACAACCCAGTATATGATTGGTGGAAAGTAGTTAATATAGGTTTATTATGTATACCCAGGCGTCACCTATAACTACCGAGCATATACTTAGTAGAAAATAGCCTATAGAGGTGTATTATGTATAACCAGGCGTTACCTATAACAACCAAGCATATACTTGTTGGAAAATAGTATATAGAGGTGTATTATGTATAACCAGGCGTCGCCTAAAACAACCGAGCATATACTTAGTGAAAAATAGTCTATAGAGGCGTATTATGTATGACCAGGCGTCACCTATAACAACCGAGCATATACGTAGTGGAAAATAGTATTAGTAGTTGTATTATGTATAACCAGAAGTCACCTATAACAACCGAGCATATACTTAGTGGAAAATAGTATATAGAGGTGTATTATGTATAACCAGGCGTCACCTATAACAAACGAGCATATACTTAGTGGAAAATAGTCTATGGAGGTGTATTATGTATAACCAGCCGTCACCTAAAAAAACCGACCATATACTTAGTGGAAAATAGTATATAGAGGTGTATTATGTATAACCAGGCGTCACGTATGAAAACCGAGCATATGCTTAGTGGAAAATCGTAAATAGAGGTGTATGATGTATAACCAGGCGTCACCTATAACAACCGAGCATATACTTAGTGGAAAATAATAAATAGAGGAGTATTATGTATAACCAGGCGTCACCTAAAACATCCAAGCATATACTTGGTGGAAAATAGTTAATACAGGTGTATTATGTATAACCAGGCCTCACCTATAACAACCGAGCATATACTTAGTGGAAAATAGTCTATAGAGGTGTATTATGTATAACCAGGCGTCAGCTATAACAACCGAGCATATACGTAGTGGAAAATATCCTATAGAGTTGTATTATGTATAACCAGGCGTCACCTTAAACAACCCAGCATATGATTGGTGGAAAGTAGTTAATATAGGTTTATTATATATACCCAGGCGTCACCTATAACTACCGAGCATATACTTAGTGGAAAATAGCCTATAGAGGTGTATTATGTATAACCAGGCGTCACCTATAACAACCAAGCATATCCTTTTTTAAAATTAGTATATAGAGGTGTATTATGTATAACCAGGCGTCACCTAAAACAACCGAGCATATACTTGGTGGAAAATAGTATATAGAGGTGTATTATTTATAACCAGGCGTCACCTATAACAACGGAGCATATACCCAGTGGAAAATAGTCTATAGAGGTCTATTATGTATAACCAGGCGTCACATTAAACAACCGAGCATATACTTAGTGGAAAATATTCTATAGAGGTGTATTACGTATAACCAGGCGTCGCCTATAACAACCGAGCATATACTTAGTTGAAAATAGTCTATAGAGGTGTATTATGTATATAACCAGGCGTCATCTATAAAACCCGAGCATATACTTAGTTGACAATAGTCTATAGAGGTGTATTATGTATAACCAGGCGTCACCTATAAAAACCGAGCATATGCTTGGTAGAAAATAGTATATAGAGGTGTATTATTAATAATCATGCGTCACCTATAACAACCGAGCATTTACTTAGTGGAAAATAGTCTATGGAGGTGTATTATGTATAACCAGGCGTCACCTACAACAACCGAGCATATACTTAGTGGAAAATAGTATATGGAGGTGTATTATGTATAACCAGCCGTCACCTAAAAAAACCAAGCATATACTTAGTGGAAAATAGTATATAGAGGTGTATTATGTATAACCAGGCGTCACGTATGAAAACTGAGCATATGCTTAGTGGAAAATAGTATATAGAGGTGTATGATGTATAACCAGGCGTCACCTATAACAACCGAGCATATACTTAGTGGAAAATAGTCTATAGAGGTGTGTTATGTATAACCAGGCGTCACCTAAAACATCCAAGCATATACTTGGTTGAAAATAGTTAATACAGGTGTATTATGTATAACCAGGCCTCACCTATAACAACCGAGCATATACATAGTGGAAAATAGTCTATAGAGGTGTATTATGTATAACCAGGTGTCACCTATAACAACCGAGCATATACGTAGTGGAAAATATCCTATAGAGTTGTATTATGTATAACCAGGCGTCACCTATAACAACCAAGCATATACTTGTTGGAAAATAGTATATAGAGGTGTATTATGTATAACCAGGCGTCACCTAAAACAACCGAGCATATACTTAGTGAAAAATAGTCTATAGAGGCGTATTATGTATGACCAGGCGTCACCTATAACAACCGAGCATATACGTAGTGGAAAATAGTATTAGTAGTTGTATTATGTATAACCAGGCGTCACCTATAACAACCGAGCATATACTTAGTGGAAAATAGTATATAGAGGTGTATTATGTATAACCAGGCGTCACCTATAACAAACGAGCATATACTTAGTGGAAAATAGTCTATGGAGGTGTATTATGTATAACCAGCCGTCACCTAAAAAAACCGACCATATACTTAGTGGAAAATAGTATATAGAGGTGTATTATGTATAACCAGGCGTCACCTATAACAAACGAGCATATACTTAGTGGAAAATAGTCTATGGAGGTGTATTATGTATAACCAGCCGTCACCTAAAAAAACCGACCATATACTTAGTGGAAAATAGTATATAGAGGTGTATTATGTATAACCAGGCGTCACGTATGAAAACCGAGCATATGCTTAGTGGAAAATAGTAAATAGAGGTGTATGATGTATAACCAGGCGTCACCTATAACAACCGAGCATATACTTAGTGGAAAATAATAAATAGAGGTGTATTATGTATAACCAGGCGTCACCTAAAACATCCAAGCATATACTTGGTGGAAAATAGTTAATACAGGTGTATTATGTATAACCAGGCCTCACCTATAACAACCGAGCATATACTTAGTGGAAAATAGTCTATAGAGGTGTATTATGTATAACCAGGCGTCACCTATAACAACCGAGCATATACGTAGTGGAAAATATCCTATAGAGTTGTATTATGTATAACCAGGCGTCACCTAAAACAACCCAGCATATGATTGGTGGAAAGTAGTTAATATAGGTTTATTATATATACCCAGGCGTCACCTATAACTACCGAGTATATACTTAGTGGAAAATAGCCTATAGAGGTGTATTATGTATAACCAGGCGTCACCTATAACAACCAAGCATATCCTTTTTTAAAATTAGTATATAGAGGTGTATTATGTATAACCAGGCGTCACCTAAAACAACCGAGCATATACTTGGTGGAAAATAGTATATAGAGGTGTATTATTTATAACCAGGCGTCACCTATAACAACGGAGCATATACCCAGTGGAAAATAGTCTATAGAGGTCTATTATGTATAACCAGGCGTCACCTATAACAACCGAGCATATACTTAGTGGAAAAGAGTATATATAGATGTGTATTATGTATAACTAGGCCTCACCTAAAACAACGGAGCATATACTTAGTGGAAAATAGTATATAGAGGTGTATTATGTATAACCAGCCGTCACCTATAAAAACCGAGCATATGCTTAGTGGAAAATAGTATATAGGGGTGTATGATGTATAACAAGCGTCACCTATAACAACCGAGCACATACTTAGTGGAAAATAGTATATAGAGGTTATTATGTATAACCAGGCGTCACCTATAACAACCGAGCATATACTTAATGGAAAATAATAAATAGAGGTGTATTATGTATAACCAGGCGTCACCTATAAAAACCGAGCATATACTTAGTGGAAAAGAGTATATATAGATGTGTATTATGTATAACTAGGCCTCACCTAAAACAACGGAGCATATACTTAGTGGAAAATAGTATATAGAGGTGTATTATGTATAACCAGCCGTCACCTATAAAAACCGAGCATATGCTTAGTGGAAAATAGTATATAGGGGTGTATGATGTATAACGAGCGTCACCTATAACAACCGATCAAATACTTAGTGGAAAAAAGTCTATAGAGGTGTATTATGTATAACCAGGCGTCACCTATAACAACCGAGCACATACTTAGTGGAAAATAGTATATAGAGGTGTATTATTTATAACCAGGCGTCACCTATAACAACGGAGCATATACCCAGTGGAAAATAGTCTATAGAGGTCTATTATGTATAACCAGGCGTCACATTAAACAACCGAGCATATACTTAGTGGAAAATATTCTATAGAGGTGTATTACGTATAACCAGGCGTCGCCTATAACAACCGAGCATATACTTAGTGGAAAATAGTCTATAGAGGTGTATTATGTATATAACCAGGCGTCATCTATAAAACCCGAGCATATACTTAGTTGACAATAGTCTATAGAGGTGTATTATGTATAACCAGGCGTCACCTATAAAAACCGAGCATATGCTTGGTAGAAAATAGTATATAGAGGTGTATTATATATAATCATGCGTCACCTATAACAACCGAGCATTTACTTAGTGGAAAATAGTCTATGGAGGTGTATTATATATAACCAGGCGTCACCTACAACAACCGAGCATATACTTAGTGGAAAATAGTATATGGAGGTGTATTATGTATAACCAGCCGTCACCTAAAAAAACCAAGCATATACTTAGTGGAAAATAGTATATAGAGGTGTATTATGTATAACCAGGCGTCACGTATGAAAACTGAGCATATGCTTAGTGGAAAATAGTATATAGAGGTGTATGATGTATAACCAGGCGTCACCTATAACAATAGAGCATATACTTAGTGGAAAATAGTCTATAGAGGTGTGTTATGTATAACCAGGCGTCACCTAAAACATCCAAGCATATACTTGGTTGAAAATAGTTAATACAGGTGTATTATGTATAACCAGGCCTCACCTATAACAACCGAGCATATACTTAGTGGAAAATAGTCTATAGAGGTGTATTATGTATAACCAGGTGTCACCTATAACAACCGAGCATATACGTAGTGGAAAATATCCTATAGAGTTGTATTATGTATAACCAGGCGTCACCTAAAACAACCCAGTATATGATTGGTGGAAAGTAGTTAATATAGGTTTATTATGTATACCCAGGCGTCACCTATAACTACCGAGCATATACTTAGTAGAAAATAGCCTATAGAGGTGTATTATGTATAACCAGGCGTTACCTATAACAACCAAGCATATACTTGTTGGAAAATAGTATATAGAGGTGTATTATGTATAACCAGGCGTCACCTAAAACAACCGAGCATATACTTAGTGAAAAATAGTCTATAGAGGCGTATTATGTATGACCAGGCGTCACCTATAACAACCGAGCATATACGTAGTGGAAAATAGTATTAGTAGTTGTATTATGTATAACCAGGAGTCACCTATAACAACCGAGCATATACTTAGTGGAAAATAGTATATAGAGGTGTATTATGTATAACCAGGCGTCACCTATAACAAACGAGCATATACTTAGTGGAAAATAGTCTATGGAGGTGTATTATGTATAACCAGCCGTCACCTAAAAAAACCGACCATATACTTAGTGGAAAATAGTATATAGAGGTGTATTATGTATAACCAGGCGTCACGTATGAAAACCGAGCATATGCTTAGTGGAAAATCGTAAATAGAGGTGTATGATGTATAACCAGGCGTCACCTATAACAACCGAGCATATACTTAGTGGAAAATAATAAATAGAGGAGTATTATGTATAACCAGGCGTCACCTAAAACATCCAAGCATATACTTGGTGGAAAATAGTTAATACAGGTGTATTATGTATAACCAGGCCTCACCTATAACAACCGAGCATATACTTAGTGGAAAATAGTCTATAGAGGTGTATTATGTATAACCAGGCGTCAGCTATAACAACCGAGCATATACGTAGTGGAAAATATCCTATAGAGTTGTATTATGTATAACCAGGCGTCACCTTAAACAACCCAGCATATGATTGGTGGAAAGTAGTTAATATAGGTTTATTATATATACCCAGGCGTCACCTATAACTACCGAGCATATACTTAGTGGAAAATAGCCTATAGAGGTGTATTATGTATAACCAGGCGTCACCTATAACAACCAAGCATATCCTTTTTTAAAATTAGTATATAGAGGTGTATTATGTATAACCAGGCGTCACCTAAAACAACCGAGCATATACTTGGGGGAAAATAGTATATAGAGGTGTATTATTTATAACCAGGCGTCACCGATAACAACGGAGCATATACCCAGTGGAAAATAGTCTATAGAGGTCTATTATGTATAACCAGGCGTCACCTATAACAACCGAGCATATACCTAGTGGAAAAGAGTATATATAGATGTGTATTATGTATAACTAGGCCTCACCTAAAACAACGGAGCATATACTTAGTGGAAAATAGTATATAGAGGTGTATTATGTATAACCAGCCGTCACCTATAAAAACCGAGCATATGCTTAGTGGAAAATAGTATATAGGGGTGTATGATGTATAACAAGCGTCACCTATAACAACCGAGCACATACTTAGTGGAAAATAGTATATAGAGGTTATTATGTATAACCAGGCGTCACCTATAACAACCGAGCATATACTTAGTGGAAAATAATAAATAGAGGTGTATTATGTATAACCAGGCGTCACCTATAAAAACCGAGCATATACTTAGTGGAAAAGAGTATATATAGATGTGTATTATGTATAACTAGGCCTCACCTAAAACAACGGAGCATATACTTAGTGGAAAATAGTATATAGAGGTGTATTATGTATAACCAGCCGTCACCTATAAAAACCGAGCATATGCTTAGTGGAAAGTAGTATATAGGGGTGTATTATTTATAACCAGGCGTCACCTATAACAACGGAGCATATACCCAGTGGAAAATAGTCTATAGAGGTCTATTATGTATAACCAGGCGTCACATTAAACAACCGAGCATATACTTAGTGAAAAATATTCTATAGAGGTGTATTACGTATAACCAGGCGTCGCCTATAACAACCGAGCATATACTTAGTGGAAAATAGTCTATAGAGGTGTATTATGTATATAACCAGGCGTCATCTATAAAACCCGAGCATATACTTAGTTGACAATAGTCTATAGAGGTGTATTATGTATAACCAGGCGTCACCTATAAAAACCGAGCATATGCTTGGTAGAAAATAGTATATAGAGGTGTATTATATATAATCATGCGTCACCTATAACAACCGAGCATTTACTTAGTGGAAAATAGTCTATGGAGGTGTATTATGTATAACCAGGCGTCACCTAAAAAAACCGACCATATACTTAGTGGAAAATAGTATATAGAGGTGTATTATGTATAACCAGGCGTCACGTATGAAAACCGAGCATATGCTTAGTGGAAAATAGTAAATAGAGGTGTATGATGTATAACCAGGCGTCACCTATAACAACCGAGCATATACTTAGTGGAAAATAATAAATAGAGGTGTATTATGTATAACCAGGCGTCACCTAAAACATCCAAGCATATACTTGGTGGAAAATAGTTAATACAGGTGTATTATGTATAACCAGGCCTCACCTATAACAACCGAGCATATACTTAGTGGAAAATAGTCTATAGAGGTGTATTATGTATAACCAGGCGTCACCTATAACAACCGAGCATATACGTAGTGGAAAATATCCTATAGAGTTGTATTATGTATAACCAGGCGTCACCTAAAACAACCCAGCATATGATTGGTGGAAAGTAGTTAATATAGGTTTATTATATATACCCAGGCGTCACCTATAACTACCGAGCATATACTTAGTGGAAAATAGCCTATAGAGGTGTATTATGTATAACCAGGCGTCACCTATAACAACCAAGCATATCCTTTTTTAAAATTAGTATATAGAGGTGTATTATGTATAACCAGGCGTCACCTAAAACAACCGAGCATATACTTGGTGGAAAATAGTATATAGAGGTGTATTATTTATAACCAGGCGTCACCTATAACAACGGAGCATATACCCAGTGGAAAATAGTCTATAGAGGTCTATTATGTATAACCAGGCGTCACCTATAACAACCGAGCATATACTTAGTGGAAAAGAGTATATATAGATGTGTATTATGTATAACTAGGCCTCACCTAAAACAACGGAGCATATACTTAGTGGAAAATAGTATATAGAGGTGTATTATGTATAACCAGCCGTCACCTATAAAAACCGAGCATATGCTTAGTGGAAAATAGTATATAGGGGTGTATGATGTATAACGAGCGTCACCTATAACAACCGATCAAATACTTAGTGGAAAAAAGTCTATAGAGGTGTATTATGTATAACCAGGCGTCACCTATAACAACCGAGCACATACTTAGTGGAAAATAGTATATAGAGGTGTATTATTTATAACCAGGCGTCACCTATAACAACGGAGCATATACCCAGTGGAAAATAGTCTATAGAGGTCTATTATGTATAACCAGGCGTCACATTAAACAACCGAGCATATACTTAGTGGAAAATATTCTATAGAGGTGTATTACGTATAACCAGGCGTCGCCTATAACAACCGAGCTTATACTTAGTGGAAAATAGTCTATAGAGGTGTATTATGTATATAACCAGGCGTCATCTATAAAACCCGAGCATATACTTAGTTGACAATAGTCTATAGAGGTGTATTATGTATATCCAGGCGTCACCTATAAAAACCGAGCATATGCTTGGTAGAAAATAGTATATAGAAGTGTATTATATATAATCATGCGTCACCTATAACAACCGAGCATTTACATAGTGGAAAATAGTCTATGGAGGTGTATTATGTATAACCAGGCGTCACCTACAACAACCGTGCATATACTTAGTGGAAAATAGTATATGGAGGTGTATTATGTATACCCAGCAGTCACCTAAAATAACCGAGCATATACTTAGTGGAAAATAGTATATAGAGGTGTATTATGTATAACCAGGCGTCACGTATGAAAACTGAGCGTATGCTTAGTGGAAACTAGTATATAGAGGTGTATGATGTATAACCAGGCGTCACCTATAACAACCGAGCATATACTTAGTGGATAATAGTCTATAGAGGTGTATTATGTATAACCAGGCGTCACCTAAAACATCCAAGCATATACTTGATGGAAAATAGTTAATACAGGTGTATAATGTATAACCAGGCCTCACCTATAACAACCGAGCATATACGTAGTGGAAAATAGTCTATAGAGGTGTATTATGTATAACCAGGCGTCACCTATAACAACCGAGCATATACGTAGTGGAAAATATCCTATAGAATTGTATTATGTATAACCAGGCGTCACCTAAAACAACCCAGCATATGATTGGTGGAAAGTAGTTAATATAGGTTTATTATGTATACCCAGGCGTCACCTATAACAACCGAGCATATACTTAGTGGAAAATAGCCTATAGAGGTGTATTATGTATAACCAGGCGTCACCTATAACAACCAAGCATATACTTGTTGGAAAATAGTATATAGAGGTGTATTATGTATAACCAGGCGTCACCTAAAACAACCGAGCATATACTTGGTGGAAAATAGTATATAGAGGTGTATTATTTATAACCAGGCGTCACCTATAACAACGGAGCATATACCCAGTGGAAAATAGTCTATAGAGGTCTATTATGTATAACCAGGCGTCACATATAACAACCGAGCATATACTTAGTGGAACAAATTCTATAGAGGTGTATTACGTATAACCAGGCGTCGCCTATAACAACCGAGCATATACTTAGTGGAAAAGAGTATATATAGATGTCTATTATGTATAACTAGGCCTCACCTAAAACAACGGAGCATATACATAGTGGAAAATAGTATATAGAGGTGTATTATGTATAACCAGCCGTCACCTATAAAAACCGAGCATATGCTTAGTGGAAAATAGTATATAGGGGTGTATGATGTATAACAAGCGTCACCTATAACAACCGAGCACATACTTAGTGGAAAATAATAAATAGAGGTGTATTATGTATAACCAGGCGTCACCTATAACAACCGAGCATATACGTAGTGGAAAATATCCTATAGAGTTGTATTATGTATAACCAGGCGTCACCTTAAACAACCCAGCATATGATTGGTGGAAAGTAGTTAATATAGGTTTATTATATATACCCAGGCTTCACCTATAACTACCGAGCATATACTTAGTGGAAAATAGCCTATAGAGGTGTATTATGTATAACCAGGCGTCACCTATAACAACCAAGCATATCCTTTTTTAAAATTAGTATATAGAGGTGTATTATGTATAACCAGGCGTCACCTAAAACAACCGAGCATATACTTGGTGGAAAATAGTATATAGAGGTGTATTATTTATAACCAGGCGTCACCTATAACAACGGAGCATATACCCAGTGGAAAATAGTCTATAGAGGTCTATTATGTATAACCAGGCGTCACCTATAACAACCGAGCATATACTTAGTGGAAAAGAGTATATATAGATGTGTATTATGTATAACTAGGCCTCACCTAAAACAACGGAGCATATACTTAGTGGAAAATAGTATATAGAGGTGTATTATGTATAACCAGCCGTCACCTATAAAAACCAAGCATATACTTAGTGGAAAATAGTATATAGAGGTGTATTATGTATAACCAGGCGTCACGTATGAAAACTGAGCATATGCTTAGTGGAAAATAGTATATAGAGGTGTATGATGTATAACCAGGCGTCACCTATAACAACCGAGCATATACTTAGTGGAAAATAGTCTATAGAGGTGTGTTATGTATAACCAGGCGTCACCTAAAACATCCAAGCATATACTTGGTTGAAAATAGTTAATACAGGTGTATTATGTATAACCAGGCCTCACCTATAACAACCGAGCATATACTTAGTGGAAAATAGTCTATAGAGGTGTATTATGTATAACCAGGTGTCACCTATAACAACCGAGCATATACGTAGTGGAAAATATCCTATAGAGTTGTATTATGTATAACCAGGCGTCACCTAAAACAACCCAGCATATGATTGGTGGAAAGTAGTTAATATAGGTTTATTATGTATACCCAGGCGTCACCTATAACTACCGAGCATATACTTAGTAGAAAATAGCCTATAGAGGTGTATTATGTATAACCAGGCGTCACCTATAACAACCAAGCATATACTTGTTGGAAAATAGTATATAGAGGTGTATTATGTATAACCAGGCGTCACCTAAAACAACCGAGCATATACTTAGTGAGAAATAGTCTATAGAGGCGTATTATGTATGACCAGGCGTCACCTATAACAACCGAGCATATACGTAGTGGAAAATAGTATTAGTAGTTGTATTATGTATAACCAGGCGTCACCTATAACAACCGAGCATATACTTAGTGGAAAATAGTATATAGATGTGTATTATGTATAACCAGGCGTCACCTATAACAAACGAGCATATACTTAGTGGAAAATAGTCTATGGAGGTGTATTATGTATAACCAGCCGTCACCTAAAAAAACCGACCATATACTTAGTGGAAAATAGTATATAGAGGTGTATTATGTATAACCAGGCGTCACGTATGAAAACCGAGCATATGCTTAGTGGAAAATAGTAAATAGAGGTGTATGATGTATAACCAGGCGTCACCTATAACAACCGAGCATATACTTAGTGGAAAATAATAAATAGAGGTGTATTATGTATAACCAGGCGTCACCTAAAACATCCAAGCATATACTTGGTGGAAAATAGTTAATACAGGTGTATTATGTATAACCAGGCCTCACCTATAACAACCGAGCATATACTTAGTGTAAAATAGTCTATAGAGGTGTATTATGTATAACCAGGCGTCACCTATAACAACCGAGCATATACGTAGTGGAAAATATCCTATAGAGTTGTATTATGTATAACCAGGCGTCACCTAAAACAACCCAGCATATGATTGGTGGAAAGTAGTTAATATAGGTTTATTATATATACCCAGGCGTCACCTATAACTACCGAGCATATACTTAGTGGAAAATAGCCTATAGAGGTGTATTATGTATAACCAGGCGTCACCTATAACAACCAAGCATATCCTTTTTTAAAAATAGTATATAGAGGTGTATTATGTATAACCAGGCGTCACCTAAAACAACCGAGCATATACTTGGTGGAAAATAGTATATAGAGGTGTATTATTTATAACCAGGCGTCACCTATAACAACGGAGCATATACCCAGTGGAAAATAGTCTATAGAGGTCTATTATGTATAACCAGGCGTCACCTATAACAACCGAGCATATACTTAGTGGAAAAGAGTATATATAGATGTGTATTATGTATAACTAGGCCTCACCTAAAACAACGGAGCATATACTTAGTGGAAAATAGTATATAGAGGTGTATTATGTATAACCAGCCGTCACCTATAAAAACCAAGCATATACTTAGTGGAAAATAGTATATAGAGGTGTATTATGTATAACCAGGCGTCACGGATGAAAACTGAGCATATGCTTAGTGGAAAATAGTATATAGAGGTGTATTATGTATAACCAGGCGTCACCTATAACAAACGAGCATATACTTAGTGGAAAATAGTCTATGGAGGTGTATTATGTATAACCAGCCGTCACCTAAAAAAACCGACCATATACTTAGTGGAAAATAGTATATAGAGGTGTATTATGTATAACCAGGCGTCACGTATGAAAACCGAGCATATGCTTAGTGGAAAATAGTAAATAGAGGTGTATGATGTATAACCAGGCGTCACCTATAACAACCGAGCATATACTTAGTGGAAAATAATAAATAGAGGTGTATTATGTATAACCAGGCGTCACCTAAAACATCCAAGCATATACTTGGTGGAAAATAGTTAATACAGGTGTATTATGTATAACCAGGCCTCACCTATAACAACCGAGCATATACTTAGTGTAAAATAGTCTATAGAGGTGTATTATGTATAACCAGGCGTCACCTATAACAACCGAGCATATACGTAGTGGAAAATATCCTATAGAGTTGTATTATGTATAACCAGGCGTCACCTAAAACAACCCAGCATATGATTGGTGGAAAGTAGTTAATATAGGTTTATTATATATACCCAGGCGTCACCTATAACTACCGAGCATATACTTAGTGGAAAATAGCCTATAGAGGTGTATTATGTATAACCAGGCGTCACCTATAACAACCAAGCATATCCTTTTTTAAAAATAGTATATAGAGGTGTATTATGTATAACCAGGCGTCACCTAAAACAACCGAGCATATACTTGGTGGAAAATAGTATATAGAGGTGTATTATTTATAACCAGGCGTCACCTATAACAACGGAGCATATACCCAGTGGAAAATAGTCTATAGAGGTCTATTATGTATAACCAGGCGTCACCTATAACAACCGAGCATATACTTAGTGGAAAAGAGTATATATAGATGTGTATTATGTATAACTAGGCCTCACCTAAAACAACGGAGCATATACTTAGTGGAAAATAGTATATAGAGGTGTATTATGTATAACCAGCCGTCACCTATAAAAACCGAGCATATGCTTAGTGGAAAATAGTATATGGGGGTGTATCATGTATAACAAGCGTCACCTATAACAACCGAGCACATACTTAGTGGAAAATAGTATATAGAGGTTATTATGTATAACCAGGCGTCACCTATAACAACCGAGCATATACTTAGTGGAAAATAATAAATAGAGGTGTATTATGTATAACCAGGCGTCACCTATAAAAACCGAGCATATACTTAGTGGAAAAGAGTATATATAGATGTGTATTATGTATAACTAGGCCTCACCTAAAACAACGGAGCATATACTTAGTGGAAAATAGTATATAGAGGTGTATTATGTATAACCAGCCGTCACCTATAAAAACCGAGCATATGCTTAGTGGAAAATAGTATATAGGGGTGTATGATGTATAACGAGCGTCACCTATAAAAACCGAGCATATACTTAGTGAAAAATAGTATTAGGTGTATTATATATAACCATGCGTCACCTATAACAACCGAGCATATACTTACGGGAAAAAAGTACATAGAGGAGTATTATGTATAACCAGGCGTCACGTATAAAAACCGAGCATATGCTTAGTGGAAAATAGTATATAGAGGTGTATGATGTATAACCAGGCGTCACCTATAACAACCGAGCATATACTTAGTGGAAAATAGTCTATGGAGGTGTATTATGTATAACCAGCCGTCACCTAAAAAAACGAGCATATACTTAGTGGAAAATAGTATATAGAGGTGTATTATGTATAACCAGGCGTCACGTATGAAAACCGAGCATATGCTTAGTGGAAGATAGTATATAGAGGTGTATGATGTATAACCAGGCGTCACCTATAACAACCGAGCATATACTTAGTGGAAAATAGTCTATAGAGGTGTATTATGTATAACCAGGCGTCACCTATAACAACCAAGCATATACTTGTTGGAAAATAGTATATAGAGGTGTATTATGTATAACCAGGCGTCACCTAAAACAACCGAGCATATACTTAGTGAAAAATAGTCTATAGAGGCGTATTATGTATTACCAGGCGTCACCTATAACAACCGAGCATATACGTAGTGGAAAATAGTATTAGTAGTTGTATTATGTATAACCAGGCGTCACCTATAACAACCGAGCATATACTTAGTGGAAAATAGTATATAGAGGTGTATTATGTATAACCAGGCGTCACCTATAACAAACGAGCATATACTTAGCGGAAAATAGTCTATGGAGGTGTATTATGTATAACCAGCCGTCACCTAAAAAAACCGAGCATATACTTAGTGGAAAAAAGTATATAGAGGTGTAATATGTATAACCAGGCGTCACGTATGAAAACCGAACATATGCTTAGTGGGAAATAGTATATAGAGGTGTATGATGTATAACCAGGCGTCACCTATAACAACCGAGCATATACTTAGTGGAAAATAGTCTATAGAGGTGTATTATGTATAACCAGGCGTCACCTATAACAACCGAGCATATACTTGTTGGAAAATAGTATATAGAGGTGTATTATGTATAACCAGGCGTCACCTATAACAACGGAGCATATACCCAGTGGAAAATAGTCTATAGAGGTCTATTATGTATAACCATGCGTCACATATAACAACCGAGCATATACTTAGTGGAACATATTCTATAGAGGTGTATTACGTATAACCAGGCGTCGCCTATAACAACCGAGCATATACTTAGTGGAAAATAGTCTATAGAGGTGTATTATGTATATAACCAGGCGTCATCTATAACACCCGAGCATATACTTAGTTGACAATAGTCTATAGAGGTGTATTATGTATAACCAGGTGTCAACTATAAAAACCGAACATATACTTGGTAGAAAATAGTACATAGAGGTGTATTATGTATAATCATGCGTCACCTATAACAAACGAACATATACTTAGTGGAAAAGAGTATATATAGATGTGTATTATGTATAACCAGGCCTCACCTATAACAACCGAGCATATACTTAGTGGAAAATAGTCTATAGAGGTGTATTATGTATAACCAGGTGTCACCTATAACAACCGAGCATATACGTAGTGGAAAATATCCTATAGAGTTGTATTATGTATAACCATTCGTCACCTAAAACAACCCAGCATATGATTGGTGGAAAGTAGTTAATATAGGTTTATTATGTATACCCAGGCGTCACCTATAACTACCGAGCATATACTTAGTGGAAAATAGCCTATAGAGGTGTATTATGTATAACCAGGCGTCACCTATAACAACCAAGCATATACTTGTTGGAAAATAGTATATAGAGGTGTAATATGTATAACCAGGCGTCACCTAAAACAACCGAGCATATACTTAGTGGAAAAGAGTATATATAGATGTGTATTATGTATAACTAGGCCTCACCTAAATAACGGAGCATATACTTAGTGGAAAATTGTATATAGAGGTGTATTATGTATAACCAGCCGACACCTATAAAAACCGAGCATATGCTTAGTGGAAAATAGTATATAGGGGTGTATGATGTATACCAAGCGTCACCTATAACAACCGAGCACATACTTAGTGGAAAATAGTATATAGAGGTGTATTATGTATAACCAGGCGTCACCTATAAAAACCGAGCATATACTTAGTGGAAAAGAGTATATATAGATGTGTATTATGTATAACTAGGCCTCACCTAAAACAATGGAGCATATACTTAGTGGAAAATAGTATATAGCGGTGTATTATGTATAACCAGCCGTGACCTATAAAAACCGAGCATATGCTTAGTGGAAAATAGTATATTGGGGTGTATGATGTATACCAGGCGTCATCTATAACACCCGAGCATATACTTAGTTGACAATAGTCTATAGAGGTGTATTATGTATAACCAGGTGTCAACTATAAAAACCGAACATATACTTGGTAGAAAATAGTACATAGAGGTGTATTATGTATAATCATGCGTCACCTATAACAAACGAACATATACTTAGTGGAAAAGAGTATATATAGATGTGTATTATGTATAAATAGGCCTCACCTAAAACAACGGAGCATATACTTAGTGGAAAATAGTATATAGAGGTGTATTATAAATAACCATCCGTCACCTATAAAAACCGAGCATATGCTTAGTGGAAAATAGTATATAGGGGTGTATGATGTATAATAAGCGTCACCTATAACAACCGAGCAAATACTTATTGGAAAATAGTCTATAGAGGTGTATAATGTATAACAAGGCGTCACCTATAACAAACGAGCATATACTTAGTGGAAAATAGTATACAGAGGTGTATTATTTATAACCAGCCTTCACCTATAAAAACCGAGCATATACTTAGAAGAAAATAGTATATAGAGGTGTATTATGTATAACCAGGCGTCACCTACAACAACCGAACATATACTTAGTGGAAAATAGTATTAGGAGGTGTATTATGTATAACCAGGCGTAACCTATAACAACCGTGCATATACTTAGTGGAAAATAGCCCTATAGAGGTGTATTATGTATAACAATTCGTCACCTATAACAAACGAACATATACTTAGTGGAAAATAGTATATAGAGGTGTATTATGTATAACCAGGCGTCACCTACAACAACCGACCATATACTTAGTGGAAAATCGTATTAGGACGTGTATTATGTATAACCATGTGTCACCTATAACAACAGAGCATATACTTAGAGGAAAATAGTATATAGAGGTGTATTATGTATAACCAGGCGTCACCTATAACAACCTAGCATATAATTAGTGGAAAATAGTATAAAGAGGTGTATTATGTATAACCAGCCGTCACCTATAAAAACCAAGCATATACATAGTGGAAAATAGTATATAGAGGTGTATTATGTATAACCAGGCGTCACGTATAAAAACCGAGCATATGCTTAGTGGAAAATAGTATATAGAGGTGTATGATGTATAACCAGGCTTCACCTATAACAACCGAACATATACTTAGTGGAAAATAGTCTATAGAAGTGTATGATGTATAACCAGGCGTCACCTATAACAACCGAGCATATACTTAGTGGATAATAGTCTATAGAGGTGTATTATGTATAACCAGGCGTCACCTAAAACATCCAAGCATATACTTGATGGAAAATAGTTAATACAGGTGTATTATGTATAACCAGGCCTCACCTATAACAACCGAGCATATACGTAGTGGAAAATAGTCTATAGAGGTGTATTATGTATAACCAGGCGTCACCTATAACAACCGAGCATATACGTAGTGGAAAATATCCTATAGAATTGTATTATGTATAACCAGGCGTCACCTAAAACAACCCAGCATATGATTGGTGGAAAGTAGTTAATATAGGTTTATTATGTATACCCAGGCGTCACCTATAACAACCGAGCATATACTTAGTGAAAAATAGCCTATAGAGGTGTATTATGTATAACCAGGCGTCACCTATAACAACCAAGCATATACTTGTTGGAAAATAGTATATAGAGGTGTATTATGTATAACCAGGCGTCACCTAAAACAACCGAGCATATACTTGGTGGAAAATAGTATATAGAGGTGTATTATTTATAACCAGGCGTCACCTATAACAACGGAGCATATACCCAGTGGAAAATAGTCTATAGAGGTCTATTATGTATAACCAGGCGTCACATATAACAACCGAGCATATACTTAGTGGAACAAATTCTATAGAGGTGTATTACGTATAACCAGGCGTCGCCTATAACAACGGAGCATATACTTAGTGGAAAAGAGTATATATAGATGTCTATTATGTATAACTAGGCCTCACCTAAAACAACGGAGCATATACATAGTGGAAAATAGTATATAGAGGTGTATTATGTGTAACCAGCCGTCACCTATAAAAACCGAGCATATGCTTAGTAGAAAATAGTATATAGGGGTGTATGATGTATAACAAGCGTCACCTATAACAACCGAGCACATACTTAGTGGAAAATAGTATATAGAGGTTATTATGTATAACCAGGCGTCACCTATAACAACCGAGCATATACTTAGTGGAAAATAATAAATAGAGGTGTATTATGTATAACCAGGCGTCACCTATAACAACAGAGCATATACTTCGTGGAAAATAGTCTATAGAGGTGTATTATGTATAACCAGGCGTCACCTACAACAACCGAGCATATGCTTAGTGGAAAATAGTCTATAGAGGTGTATTATATATAACCAGGCGTCACCTATAACAACCGAGCATATACTTAGTGGAAAATATGCTATAGAGGTGTATTACGTATAACCAGCCGTCGCCTATAGCAACCGAGCATATACTTAGTGGAAAATAGTCTATAGAGGTGTATTATGTATATACCCAGGCGTCATCTATAACACCCGAGCATATACGTAGTTAACAATAGTCTATAGAGGTGTATTATGTATAACCAGGCGTCACCTATAACAACTGAGCATATACTTAGTGGAAAATAGTCTATGGAGGTGTATTATGTATAACCAGGCGTCACCTACAACAACCGAGCATATACTTAGTGGAAAATAGTATATGGAGGTGTATTATGTATAACCAGCCGTCACCTATAAAAACCGAGCATATACTTAGTGGAAAATAGTATATAGAGGGGTATGATGTATAACCAGGCGTCACCTATAACAACCGAGCATATACTTAGTGGAAAATAGTCTATAGAGATGTATTATGTATAACCAGGCGTCACCTAAAATAACCAAGCATATACTTGGTGGAAAATAGTTAATACAGGTGTATTATGTATAACCAGGCGTCACCTATAACAACCGAGCATATACTTAGTGGAAAATAGTCTATACAGGTGTATTATGTATAACCAGGCGTCACCTATAACAACCAAGCATATACTTGTTGGAAAATAGTATATAGAGGTGTATTATGTATAACCAGGCGTCACCTAAAACAACCGAGCATATACTTGGTGGAAAATAGTATATAGAGGTGTATTATTTATAACCAGGCGTCACCTATAACAACCGAGCATATACTTAGTGGAAAATAATATATAGAGGTGTATTATGTATAACCAGGCGTCACCTATAAAAACCGAGCATATACATAGTGAAAAATAGTCTATAGAGGCGTATTATGTATAACCAGGCGTCACCTATAACAACCGAGCATATACGTAGTGGAAAATAGTATTAGGAGGTGTGTTATGTATAACCAGGCGTCACCTATAACACCCGAGCACATACTTAGTGGAAAATAGTATATAGAGGTGTATTATGTATAACCAGGCGTCACCTATAACAACTGAGCATATACTTAGTGGAAAATATTATATAGAGGTGTATTATGTATAACCAGGCGTCACCTATAAAAACCGAGCATATACTTAGTGGAAAAGAGTATATATAGATGTGTATTATGTATAACTAGGCGTCACCTAAAACAAACGAGCATATACTTAGTGGAAAATAGTATATAGAGGTGTATTATAAATAACCAGCCGTCACCTATAAAAAGCGAGCATATGCTTAGTGGAAAATAGTATATAGGGGTGTATGATGTATAACAAGCGTCACCTATAACAACCGATCAAATACTTAGTGGAAAATAGTCTATAGAGGTGTATTTTGTATAACCAGGCGTCACCTAAAACAACCGAGCATATACTTGGTGGAAAATAATTAATATAGTTGTATTATGTATAACAAGGCGTCACCTATAACATACGAGCATATACTTAGTGAAAATAGTCTATAGAGGTGTATTATGTATACCCAGGCGTCACCTATAACAACCGAGCATATACTTAGTGGAAAATAGTATATAAAGGTGTATTATTTATAACCAGCCGTCACCTATAAAAACTGAGCATATACTTAGTGGAAAATAGTATATAGAGGTGTATTATGTATAACTAGGCGTCACCTAAAACAACGGAGCATATACTTAGTGGAAAATAGTATATAGAGATGTATTATGTTTAACCAGCCGTCACCTATAAAAACCGAGCATATGCTTAGTGGAAAACAGTATATAGAGGTGTATGATGTATAACAAGCGTCACCTATAACAACCGAGCATATACTTAATGGAAAATAGTCTATAGAGGTGTATTATGTATAACCAGGCGTCACCTAAAACAACCAAGCATATACTTGGAGGAAAATAGTTAATATAGGTGTATTATGTATAACCAGGCGTCACCTATAAAAACCGAGCATATACTTGGTAGAAAATAGTATATATAGGTGTATTATGTATAATCAGGAGTCACCTATAACAAACGAGCATATACTTAGTGGAAAATAGTCTATAGAGGTGTATTATGTTTAACCAGCCGTCACCTATAAAAACCGTGCATATGCTTAGTGGAAAATAGTATATAGAGGTGTATGATGTATAACAAGCGTCACCTATAACAAAAGAGCATATACTTAGTGGAAAATAGTCTATAGAGGTGTATTATGTATAACCAGGCGTCACCTAAAACAACCGAGCATGTACTTGGTGCAAAATAATTAATATAATTGTAATATGTTTAACCAGGCGTCACCTATAACAACCGAGCATATACTTAGTGGAAAATAGTCTATAGAGCTGTATTATGTATAACCAGGCGTCACCTATAACAACCAAGCATATACTTGTTGGAAAATAGTATATAGAGGTGTATTATGTATAACCAGGCGTCACCTAAAACAACCGAGCACATACTTGGTGGAAAATAGTATATAGAGGTGTATTATGTATGACCAGGCGTCACCTATAACAACCGAGCATATACTTAGTGGAAAAAAGTATATAGAGGTGTATTATGTATAACCAGGCGTCACGTATAAAAACCGAGCATATGCTTAGTGGAAAATAGTATATAGAGGTGTATGATGTATAACCAGGCGTCACCTATAACAAACGAGCATATACTTAGTGGAAAATAGTCTATGGAGGTGTATTATGTATAACCAGCCGTCACCTAAAAAAACCGAGCATATACTTAGTGGAAAATAGTATATAGAGGTGTATTATGTATAACCAGGCGTCACGTACGAAAACCGAGCATATGCTTAGTGGAAGATAGTATATAGAGGTGTATCATGTATAACCAACGTCACCTATAACAACCGAGCATATACTTAGTGGAAAATAGTCTATAGAGGTGTATTATGTATAACCAGGCGTTACCTAAAACATCCAAGCATATACTTGGTGGAAAATAGTTAATATAGGTTTATTATGTATACCCAGGCGTCACCTATAACTACCGAGCATATACTTAGTGGAAAATAGCCTATAGAGGTGTATTATGTATAACCAGGCGTCACCTATAACAACCAAGCATACACTTGTTGGAAAATAGTATATAGAGGTGTATTATGTATAACCAGGCGTCACCTAAAACAACCGAGCATATACTTAGTGAAAAATAGTCTATAGAGGCGTATTATGTATTACCAGGCGTCACCTATAACAACCGAGCATATACGTAGTGGAAAATAGTATTAGTAGTTGTATTATGTATAACCAGGCGTCACCTATAACAACCGAGCATATACTTAGTGGAAAATAGTATATAGAGGTGTATTATGTATAACCAGGCGTCACCTATAACAAACGAGCATATACTTAGCGGAAAATAGTCTATGGAGGTGTATTATGTATAACCAGCCGTCACCTAAAAAAACCGAGCATATACTTAGTGGAAAATAGTATATAGAGGTGTATTATGTATAACCAGGCGTCACGTATGAAAACCGAACATATGCTTAGTGGGAAATAGTATATAGAGGTGTATGATGTATAACCAGGCGTCACCTATAACAACCGAGCATATACTTAGTGGAAAATAGTCTATAGAGGTGTATTATGTATAACCAGGCGTCACCTAAAACATCCAAGCATATACTTGGTGGAAAATAGTTAATACAGGTGTATTATGTATAACCAGGCCTCACCTATAACAACCGAGCATATACTTAGTGGAAAATAGTCTATAGAGGTGTATTATGTATAACCAGGCGTCACCTATAACAACCGAGCATATACCTGTTGGAAAATATTATATAGAGGTGTATTATGTATAACCAGGCGTCACCTAAAACAACCGAGCATATACTTGGTGGAAAATAGTATATAGAGGTGTATTATTTATAACCAGGCGTCACCTATAACAACGGAGCATATACCCAGTGGAAAATAGTCTATAGAGGTCTATTATGTATAACCAGGCGTCACATATAACAACCGAGCATATACTTAGTGGAAAAAATTCTATAGAGGTGTATTACGTATAACCAGGTGTCGCCTATAACAACCGAGCATATACTTAGTGGAAAAGAGTATATATAGATGTGTATTATGTATAACTAGGCCTCACCTAAAACAACGGAGCATATACTTAGTGGAAAATAGTATATAGAGGTGTATTATGTATAACCAGCCGTCACCTATAAAAACCGAGCATATGCTTAGTGGAAAATATTCTATAGAGGTGTATTACGTATAACCAGGCGTCGCCTATAACAACCGAGTATATACTTAGTGGAAAATAGTCTATAGAGGTGTATTATGTATATAACCAGGCGTCATCTATAAAACCCGAGCATATACTTAGTTGACAATAGTCTATAGAGGTGTATTATGTATAACCAGGCGTCACCTATAAAAACCGAGCATATACTTAGTGGAAAATAGTATATAGAGGTGTATTATGTATAACCAGGCGTCACGTATTAAAAACCGAGCATATGCTTAGTGGAAAATAGTATATAGAGGTGTATGATGTATAACCAGGCGTCACCTATAACAACCTAGCATATACTTAGAGGAAAATAGTCTATAGAGGTGTATTATGTATAACCAGGCGTCACCTAAAACAACCAAGCATATACTTGGTGGAAAATAGTTAATACAGGTGTATTATGTATAACCAGGCCTCACCTATAACAACCGAGCATATACTTAGTGGGAAATAGTATATAGGGGTGTATGATGTATACCAAGCGTCACCTATAACAACCGAGCACATACTTAGTGGAAAATAGTATATAGAGGTGTATTATGTATAACCAGCCGTCACCTATAAAAACCGAGCATATACTTAGTGGAAAATAGTATATAGAGGGGTATGATGTATAACCAGGCGTCACCTATAACAACCGAGCATATACTTAGTGGAACATAGTCTATAGAGATGTATTATGTATAACCAGGCGTCACCTAAAATAACCAAGCATATACTTGGTGGAAAATAGTTAATACAGGTGTATTATGTATAACCAGGCGTCACCTATAACAACCGAGCATATACTTAGTGGAAAATAGTCTATACAGGTGTATTATGTATAACCAGGAGTCACCTATAACAACCAAGCATATACTTGTTGGAAAATAGTATATAGAGGTGTATTATGTATAACCAGGCGTCACCTAAAACAACCGAGCATATACTTGGTGGATAATAGTATATAGAGGTGTATTATTTATAACCAGGCGTCACCTATAACAACCGAGCATATACTTAGTGGAAAATAATATATAGAGGTGTATTATGTATAACCAGGCGTCACCTATAAAAACCGAGCATATACATAGTGAAAAATAGTCTATAGAGGCGTATTATGTATAACCAGGCGTCACCTATAACAACCGAGCATATACGTAGTGGAAAATA
Organism: Prosapia bicincta; assembly: GCA_036971475.1. Lineage (NCBI taxonomy): Eukaryota > Metazoa > Arthropoda > Insecta > Hemiptera > Cercopidae > Prosapia > Prosapia bicincta. The sequence goes on along the minus strand of JBAIZL010000009.1, from coordinate 20,477,621 downwards.
GTATTAGGAGGTGTGTTATGTATAACCAGGCGTCACCTATAACACCCGAGCACATACTTAGTGGAAAATAGTATATAGAGGTGTATTATGTATAACCAGGCGTCAACTATAACAACCGAGCATATACATAGTGGAAAATAGTCTATAGAGGCGTATTATATATAACCAGGCGTCACCTATAACAACCGAGCATATACGTAGTGGAAAATAGTATAAGGAAGTGTATTATGTATAACCAGGCGTCACCTATAACAACCGAGCACATACTTAGTGGAAAATAGTATATAGAGGTGTATTATGTATAACCAGGCGTCACCTATAACAACTGAGCATATACTTAGTGGAAAATATTATATAGAGGTGTATTATGTATAACCAGGCGTCACCTATAAAAACCGAGCATATACTTAGTGGAAAAGAGTATATATAGATGTGTATTATGTATAACTAGGCGTCACCTAAAACAAACGAGCATATACTTAGTGGAAAATAGTATATAGAGGTGTATTATAAATAACCAGCCGTCACCTATAAAAAGCGAGCATATGCTTAGTGGAAAATAGTATATAGGGGTGTATGATGTATAACAAGCGTCACCTATAACAACCGATCAAATACTTAGTGGAAAATAGTCTATAGAGGTTTATTTTGTATAACCAGGCGTCACCTAAAACAACCGAGCATATACTTGGTGGAAAATAATTAATATAGTTGTATTATGTATAACAAGGCGTCACCTATAACATACGAGCATATACTTAGTGAAAATAGTCTATAGAAGTGTATTATGTATACCCAGGCGTCACCTATAACAACCGAGCATATACTTAGTGGAAAATAGTATATAGAGGTGTATTATTTATAACCAGCCGTCACCTATAAAAACCGAGCATATACTTAGTGGAAAATAGTATATAGAGGTGTATTATGTATAACTAGGCGTCACCTAAAACAACGGAGCATATACTTAGTGGAAAATAGTATATAGAGATGTATTATGTTTAACCAGCCGTCACTTATAAAAACCGAGCATATGCTTAGTGGAAAACAGTATATAGAGGTGTATGATGTATAACAAGCGTCACCTATAACAACCGAGCATATACTTAATGGAAAATAGTCTATAGAGGTGTATTATGTATAACCAGGCGTCACCTAAAACAACCAAGCATATACTTGGAGGAAAATAGTTAATATAGGTGTATTATGTATAACCAGGCGTCACCTATAAAAACCGAGCATATACTTGGTAGAAAATAGTATATATAGGTGTATTATGTATAATCAGGAGTCACCTATAACAAACGAGCATATACTTAGTGGAAAATAGTCTATAGAGGTGTATTATGTTTAACCAGCCGTCACCTATAAAAACCGTGCATATGCTTAGTGGAAAATAGTATATAGAGGTGTATGATGTATAACAAGCGTCACCTATAACAACCGAGCATATACTTAGTGGAAAATAGTCTATAGAGGTGTATTATGTATAACCAGGCGTCACCTAAAACAACCGAGCATGTACTTGGTGCAAAATAATTAATATAATTGTAATATGTTTAACCAGGCGTCACCTATAACAACCGAGCATATACTTAGTGGAAAATAGTCTATAGAGCTGTATTATGTATAACCAGGCGTCACCTATAACAACCAAGCATATACTTGTTGGAAAATAGTATATAGAGGTGTATTATGTATAACCAGGCGTCACCTAAAACAACCGAGCACATACTTGGTGGAAAATAGTATATAGAGGTGTATTATGTATGACCAGGCGTCACCTATAACAACCGAGCATATACTTAGTGGAAAAAGTATATAGAGGTGTATTATGTATAACCAGCCGTCACCTATAAAAACCGAGCATATACTTAGAGGAAAATAGTATATAGAGGTGTATTATGTATAACCAGGCGTCACCTACAACAACCGAACATATACTTAGTGAAAAATAGTATTAGGTGTATCATATATAACCATGCGTCACCTATAACAACCGAGCATATACTTACGGGAAAAAAGTACATAGAGGAGTATTATGTATAACCAGGCGTCACGTATAAAAACCGAGCATATGCTTAGTGGAAAATAGTATATAGAGGTGTATGATGTATAACCAGGCGTCACCTATAACAACCGAGCATATACTTAGTGGAAAATAGTCTATGGAGGTGTATTATGTATAACCAGCCGTCACCTAAAAAAACCGACCATATACTTAGTGGAAAATAGTATATAGAGGTGTATTATGTATAACCAGGCGTCACGTATGAAAACCGAGCATATGCTTAGTGGAAGATAGTATATAGAGGTGTATGATGTATAACCAGGCGTCACCTATAACAACCGAGCATATACTTAGTGGAAAATAGTCTATAGAGGTGTATTATGTATAACCAGGCGTTACCTAAAACATCCAAGCATATACTTGGTGGAAAATAGTTAATATAGGTTTATTATGTATACCCAGGCGTCACCTATAACTACCGAGCATATACTTAGTGGAAAATAGCCTATAGAGGTGTATTATGTATAACCAGGCGTCACCTATAACAACCAAGCATATACTTGTTGGAAAATAGTATATAGAGGTGTATTATGTATAACCAGGCGTCACCTAAAACAACCGAGCATATACTTAGTGAAAAATAGTCTATAGAGGCGTATTATGTATTACCAGGCGTCACCTATAACAACCGAGCATATACGTAGTGGAAAATAGTATTAGTAGTTGTATTATGTATAACCAGGCGTCACCTATAACAACCGAGCATATACTTAGTGGAAAATAGTATATAGAGGTGTATTATGTATAACCAGGCGTCACCTATAACAAACGAGCATATACTTAGCGGAAAATAGTCTATGGAGGTGTATTATGTATAACCAGCCGTCACCTAAAAAAACCGAGCATATACTTAGTGGAAAAAAGTATATAGAGGTGTAATATGTATAACCAGGCGTCACGTATGAAAACCGAACATATGCTTAGTGGGAAATAGTATATAGAGGTGTATGATGTATAACCAGGCGTCACCTATAACAACCGAGCATATACTTAGTGGAAAATAGTCTATAGAGGTGTATTATGTATAACCAGGCGTCACCTATAACAACCGAGCATATACTTGTTGGAAAATAGTATATAGAGGTGTATTATGTATAACCAGGCGTCACCTATAACAACGGAGCATATACCCAGTGGAAAATAGTCTATAGAGGTCTATTATGTATAACCATGCGTCACATATAACAACCGAGCATATACTTAGTGGAAAATATTCTATAGAGGTGTATTACGTATAACCAGGCGTCGCCTATAACAACCGAGCATATACTTAGTGGAAAATAGTCTATAGAGGTGTATTATGTATATAACCAGGCGTCATCTATAACACCCGAGCATATACTTAGTTGACAATAGTCTATAGAGGTGTATTATGTATAACCAGGTGTCAACTATAAAAACCGAACATATACTTGGTAGAAAATAGTACATAGAGGTGTATTATGTATAATCATGCGTCACCTATAACAAAGGAACATATACTTAGTGGAAAAGAGTATATATAGATGTGTATTATGTATAACCAGGCCTCACCTATAACAACCGAGCATATACTTAGTGGAAAATAGTCTATAGAGGTGTATTATGTATAACCAGGTGTCACCTATAACAACCGAGCATATACGTAGTGGAAAGTATCCTATAGAGTTGTATTATGTATAACCATTCGTCACCTAAAACAACCCAGCATATGATTGGTGGAAAGTAGTTAATATAGGTTTATTATGTATACCCAGGCGTCACCTATAACTACCGAGCATATACTTAGTGGAAAATAGCCTATAGAGGTGTATTATGTATAACCAGGCGTCACCTATAACAACCAAGCATATACTTGTTGGAAAATAGTATATAGAGGTGTAATATGTATAACCAGGCGTCACCTAAAACAACCGAGCATATACTTAGTGGAAAAGAGTATATATAGATGTGTATTATGTATAACTAGGCCTCACCTAAATAACGGAGCATATACTTAGTGGAAAATTGTATATAGAGGTGTATTATGTATAACCAGCCGACACCTATAAAAACCGAGCATATGCTTAGTGGAAAATAGTATATAGGGGTGTATGATGTATACCAAGCGTCACCTATAACAACCGAGCACATACTTAGTGAAAAAATAGTATATGGAGGTGTATTATGTATAACCAGGCGTCACCTATAAAAACCGAGCATATACTTAGTGGAAAAGAGTATATATAGATGTGTATTATGTATAACTAGGCCTCACCTAAAACAATGGAGCATATACTTAGTGGAAAATAGTATATAGCGGTGTATTATGTATAACCAGCCGTGACCTATAAAAACCGAGCATATGCTTAGTGGAAAATAGTATATAGGGGTGTATGATGTATACCAGGCGTCATCTTTAACACCCGAGCATATACTTAGTTGACAATAGTCTATAGAGGTGTATTATGTATAACCAGGTGTCAACTATAAAAACCGAACATATACTTGGTAGAAAATAGTACATAGAGGTGTATTATGTATAATCATGCGTCACCTATAACAAACGAACATATACTTAGTGGAAAAGAGTATATATAGATGTGTATTATGTATAAATAGGCCTCACCTAAAACAACGGAGCATATACTTAGTGGAAAATAGTATATAGAGGTGTATTATAAATAACCATCCGTCACCTATAAAAACCGAGCATATGCTTAGTGGAAAATAGTATATAGGGGTGTATGATGTATAATAAGCGTCACCTATAACAACCGAGCAAATACTTATTGGAAAATAGTCTATAGAGGTGTATTATGTATAACAAGGCGTCACCTATAACAAACGAGCATATACTTAGTGGAAAATAGTATATAGAGGTGTATTATTTATAACCAGCCTTCACCTATAAAAACCGAGCATATACTTAGAAGAAAATAGTATATAGAGGTGTATTATGTATAACCAGGCGTCACCTACAACAACCGAACATATACTTAGTGGAAAATAGTATTAGGAGGTGTATTATGTATAACCAGGCGTAACCTATAACAACCGTGCATATACTTAGTGGAAAATAGCCCTATAGAGGTGTATTATGTATAACAATTCGTCACCTATAACAAACGAACATATACTTAGTGGAAAATAGTATATAGAGGTGTATTATGTATAACCAGGCGTCACCTACAACAACCGACCATATACTTAGTGGAAAATCGTATTAGGACGTGTATTATGTATAACCATGTGTCACCTATAACAACAGAGCATATACTTAGAGGAAAATAGTATATAGAGGTGTATTATGTATAACCAGGCGTCACCTATAACAACCTAGCATATAATTAGTGGAAAATAGTATAAAGAGGTGTATTATGTATAACCAGCCGTCACCTATAAAAACCAAGCATATACATAGTGGAAAATAGTATATAGAGGTGTATTATGTATAACCAGGCGTCACGTATAAAAACCGAGCATATGCTTAGTGGAAAATAGTATATAGAGGTGTATGATGTATAACCAGGCTTCACCTATAACAACCGAACATATACTTAGTGGAAAATAGTCTATAGAAGTGTATGATGTATAACCAGGCGTCACCTATAACAACCGAGCATATACTTAGTGGATAATAGTCTATAGAGGTGTATTATGTATAACCAGGCGTCACCTAAAACATCCAAGCATATACTTGATGGAAAATAGTTAATACAGGTGTATTATGTATAACCAGGCCTCACCTATAACAACCGAGCATATACGTAGTGGAAAATAGTCTATAGAGGTGTATTATGTATAACCAGGCGTCACCTATAACAACCGAGCATATACGTAGTGGAAAATATCCTATAGAATTGTATTATGTATAACCAGGCGTCACCTAAAACAACCCAGCATATGATTGGTGGAAAGTAGTTAATATAGGTTTATTATGTATACCCAGGCGTCACCTATAACAACCGAGCATATACTTAGTGAAAAATAGCCTATAGAGGTGTATTATGTATAACCAGGCGTCACCTATAACAACCAAGCATATACTTGTTGGAAAATAGTATATAGAGGTGTATTATGTATAACCAGGCGTCACCTAAAACAACCGAGCATATACTTGGTGGAAAATAGTATATAGAGGTGTATTATTTATAACCAGGCGTCACCTATAACAACGGAGCATATACCCAGTGGAAAATAGTCTATAGAGGTCTATTATGTATAACCAGGCGTCACATATAACAACCGGGCATATACTTAGTGGAACAAATTCTATAGAGGTGTATTACGTATAACCAGGCGTCGCCTATAACAACCGAGCATATACTTAGTGGAAAAGAGTATATATAGATGTCTATTATGTATAACTAGGCCTCACCTAAAACAACGGAGCATATACATAGTGGAAAATAGTATATAGAGGTGTATTATGTGTAACCAGCCGTCACCTATAAAAACCGAGCATATGCTTAGTAGAAAATAGTATATAGGGGTGTATGATGTATAACAAGCGTCACCTATAACAACCGAGCACATACTTAGTGGAAAATAGTATATAGAGGTTATTATGTATAACCAGGCGTCACCTATAACAACCGAGCATATACTTAGTGGAAAATAATAAATAGAGGTGTATTATGTATAACCAGGCGTCACCTATAACAACAGAGCATATACTTCGTGGAAAATAGTCTATAGAGGTGTATTATGTATAACCAGGCGTCACCTACAACAACCGAGCATATGCTTAGTGGAAAATAGTCTATAGAGGTGTATTATATATAACCAGGCGTCACCTATAACAACCGAGCATATACTTAGTGGAAAATATGCTATAGAGGTGTATTACGTATAACCAGCCGTCGCCTATAGCAACCGAGCATATACTTAGTGGAAAATAGTCTATAGAGGTGTATTATGTATATACCCAGGCGTCATCTATAACACCCGAGCATATACGTAGTTAACAATAGTCTATAGAGGTGTATTATGTATAACCAGGCGTCACCTATAACAACTGAGCATATACTTAGTGGAAAATAGTCTATGGAGGTGTATTATGTATAACCAGGCGTCACCTACAACAACCGAGCATATACTTAGTGGAAAATAGTATATGGAGGTGTATTATGTATAACCAGCCGACACCTATAAAAACCGAGCATATACTTAGTGGAAAATAGTATATAGAGGGGTATGATGTATAACCAGGCGTCACCTATAACAACCGAGCATATACTTAGTGGAAAATAGTCTATAGAGATGTATTATGTATAACCAGGCGTCACCTAAAATAACCAAGCATATACTTGGTGGAAAATAGTTAATACAGGTGTATTATGTATAACCAGGCGTCACCTATAACAACCGAGCATATACTTAGTGGAAAATAGTCAATACAGGTGTATTATGTATAACCAGGCGTCACCTATAACAACCAAGCATATACTTGTTGGAAAATAGTATATAGAGGTGTATTATGTATAACCAGGCGTCACCTAAAACAACCGAGCATATACTTGGTGGAAAATAGTATATAGAGGTGTATTATTTATAACCAGGCGTCACCTATAACAACCGAGCATATACTTAGTGGAAAATAATATATAGAGGTGTATTATGTATAACCAGGCGTCACCTATAAAAACCGAGCATATACATAGTGAAAAATAGTCTATAGAGGCGTATTATGTATAACCAGGCGTCACCTATAACAACCGAGCATATACGTAGTGGAAAATAGTATTAGGAGGTGTGTTATGTATAACCAGGCGTCACCTATAACACCCGAGCACATACTTAGTGGAAAATAGTATATAGAGGTGTATTATGTATAACCAGGCGTCACCTATAACAACTGAGCATATACTTAGTGGAAAATATTATATAGAGGTGTATTATGTATAACCAGGCGTCACCTATAAAAACCGAGCATATACTTAGTGGAAAAGAGTATATATAGATGTGTATTATGTATAACTAGGCGTCACCTAAAACAAACGAGCATATACTTAGTGGAAAATAGTATATAGAGGTGTATTATAAATAACCAGCCGTCACCTATAAAAAGCGAGCATATGCTTAGTGGAAAATAGTATATAGGGGTGTATGATGTATAACAAGCGTCACCTATAACAACCGATCAAATACTTAGTGGAAAATAGTCTATAGAGGTGTATTTTGTATAACCAGGCGTCACCTAAAACAACCGAGCATATACTTGGTGGAAAATAATTAATATAGTTGTATTATGTATAACAAGGCGTCACCTATAACATACGAGCATATACTTAGTGAAAATAGTCTATAGAGGTGTATTATGTATACCCAGGCGTCACCTATAACAACCGAGCATATACTTAGTGGAAAATAGTATATAAAGGTGTATTATTTATAACCAGCCGTCACCTATAAAAACTGAGCATATACTTAGTGGAAAATAGTATATAGAGGTGTATTATGTATAACTAGGCGTCACCTAAAACAACGGAGCATATACTTAGTGGAAAATAGTATATAGAGATGTATTATGTTTAACCAGCCGTCACCTATAAAAACCGAGCATATGCTTAGTGGAAAACAGTATATAGAGGTGTATGATGTATAACAAGCGTCACCTATAACAACCGAGCATATACTTAATGGAAAATAGTCTATAGAGGTGTATTATGTATAACCAGGCGTCACCTAAAACAACCAAGCATATACTTGGAGGAAAATAGTTAATATAGGTGTATTATGTATAACCAGGCGTCACCTATAAAAACCGAGCATATACTTGGTAGAAAATAGTATATATAGGTGTATTATGTATAATCAGGAGTCACCTATAACAAACGAGCATATACTTAGTGGAAAATAGTCTATAGAGGTGTATTATGTTTAACCAGCCGTCACCTATAAAAACCGTGCATATGCTTAGTGGAAAATAGTATATAGAGGTGTATGATGTATAACAAGCGTCACCTATAACAAAAGAGCATATACTTAGTGGAAAATAGTCTATAGAGGTGTATTATGTATAACCAGGCGTCACCTAAAACAACCGAGCATGTACTTGGTGCAAAATAATTAATATAATTGTAATATGTTTAACCAGGCGTCACCTATAACAACCGAGCATATACTTAGTGGAAAATAGTCTATAGAGCTGTATTATGTATAACCAGGCGTCACCTATAACAACCAAGCATATACTTGTTGGAAAATAGTATATAGAGGTGTATTATGTATAACCAGGCGTCACCTAAAACAACCGAGCACATACTTGGTGGAAAATAGTATATAGAGGTGTATTATGTATGACCAGGCGTCACCTATAACAACCGAGCATATACTTAGTGGAAAAAAGTATATAGAGGTGTATTATGTATAACCAGCCGTCACCTATAAAAACCGAGCATATACTTAGAGGAAAATAGTATATAGAGGTGTATTACGTATAACCAGGCGTCACCTACAACAACCGAACATATACTTAGTGAAAAATAGTATTAGGTGTATTATATATAACCATGCGTCACCTATAACAACCGAGCATATACTTACGGGAAAAAAGTACATAGAGGAGTATTATGTATAACCAGGCGTCACGTATAAAAACCGAGCATATGCTTAGTGGAAAATAGTATATAGAGGTGTATGATGTATAACCAGGCGTCACCTATAACAAACGAGCATATACTTAGTGGAAAATAGTCTATGGAGGTGTATTATGTATAACCAGCCGTCACCTAAAAAAACCGAGCATATACTTAGTGGAAAATAGTATATAGAGGTGTATTATGTATAACCAGGCGTCACGTATGAAAACCGAGCATATGCTTAGTGGAAGATAGTATATAGAGGTGTATCATGTATAACCAACGTCACCTATAACAACCGAGCATATACTTAGTGGAAAATAGTCTATAGAGGTGTATTATGTATAACCAGGCGTTACCTAAAACATCCAAGCATATACTTGGTGGAAAATAGTTAATATAGGTTTATTATGTATACCCAGGCGTCACCTATAACTACCGAGCATATACTTAGTGGAAAATAGCCTATAGAGGTGTATTATGTATAACCAGGCGTCACCTATAACAACCAAGCATACACTTGTTGGAAAATAGTATATAGAGGTGTATTATGTATAACCAGGCGTCACCTAAAACAACCGAGCATATACTTAGTGAAAAATAGTCTATAGAGGCGTATTATGTATTACCAGGCGTCACCTATAACAACCGAGCATATACGTAGTGGAAAATAGTATTAGTAGTTGTATTATGTATAACCAGGCGTCACCTATAACAACCGAGCATATACTTAGTGGAAAATAGTATATAGAGGTGTATTATGTATAACCAGGCGTCACCTATAACAAACGAGCATATACTTAGCGGAAAATAGTCTATGGAGGTGTATTATGTATAACCAGCCGTCACCTAAAAAAACCGAGAATATACTTAGTGGAAAATAGTATATAGAGGTGTATTATGTATAACCAGGCGTCACGTATGAAAACCGAACATATGCTTAGTGGGAAATAGTATATAGAGGTGTATGATGTATAACCAGGCGTCACCTATAACAACCGAGCATATACTTAGTGGAAAATAGTCTATAGAGGTGTATTATGTATAACCAGGCGTCACCTAAAACATCCAAGCATATACTTGGTGGAAAATAGTTAATACAGGTGTATTATGTATAACCAGACCTCACCTATAACAACCGAGCATATACTTAGTGGAAAATAGTCTATAGAGGTGTATTATGTATAACCAGGCGTCACCTATAACAACCGAGCATATACCTGTTGGAAAATAGTATATAGAGGTGTATTATGTATAACCAGGCGTCACCTAAAACAACCGAGCATATACTTGGTGGAAAATAGTATATAGAGGTGTATTATTTATAACCAGGCGTCACCTATAACAACGGAGCATATACCCAGTGGAAAATAGTCTATAGAGGTCTATTATGTATAACCAGGCGTCACATATAACAACCGAGCATATACTTAGTGGAAAAAATTCTATAGAGGTGTATTACGTATAACCAGGTGTCGCCTATAACAACCGAGCATATACTTAGTGGAAAAGAGTATATATAGATGTGTATTATGTATAACTAGGCCTCACCTAAAACAACGGAGCATATACTTAGTGGAAAATAGTATATAGAGGTGTATTATGTATAACCAGCCGTCACCTATAAAAACCGAGCATATGCTTAGTGGAAAATATTCTATAGAGGTGTATTACGTATAACCAGGCGTCGCCTATAACAACCGAGTATATACTTAGTGGAAAATAGTCTATAGAGGTGTATTATGTATATAACCAGGCGTCATCTATAAAACCCGAGCATATACTTAGTTGACAATAGTCTATAGAGGTGTATTATGTATAACCAGGCGTCACCTATAAAAACCGAGCATATACTTAGTGGAAAATAGTATATAGAGGTGTATTATGTATAACCAGGCGTCACGTATTAAAAACCGAGCATATGCTTAGTGGAAAATAGTATATAGAGGTGTATGATGTATAACCAGGCGTCACCTATAACAACCGAGCATATACTTAGAGGAAAATAGTCTATAGAGGTGTATTATGTATAACCAGGCGTCACCTAAAACAACCAAGCATATACTTGGTGGAAAATAGTTAATACAGGTGTATTATGTATAACCAGGCCTCACCTATAACAACCGAGCATATACTTAGTGGAAAATAGTATATAGGGGTGTATGATGTATACCAAGCGTCACCTATAACAACCGAGCACATACTTAGTGGAAAATAGTATATAGAGGTGTATTATGTATAACCAGCCGTGACCTATAAAAACCGAGCATATGCTTAGTGGAAAATAGTATATAGGGGTGTATGATGTATAACGAGCGTCACCTATAACAACCGAGTAAATCCTTAGTGGAAAAAAGTCTATAGAGGTGTATTATGTATAACCAGGCGTCACCTATAACAACGGAGCATATACCCAGTGGAAAATAGTCTATAGAGGTCTATTATGTATAACCAGGCGTCACATATAACAACCGAGCATATACGTAGTGGAAAATATTCTATAGAGGTGTATTACGTATAACCAGGCGTCGCCTATAACAACCGAGCATATACTTAGTGGAAAATAGTCTATAGAGGTGTATTATGTATATAACCAGGCGTCATCTATAACACCCGAGCATATACTTAGTTGACAATAGTCTATAGAGGTGTATTATGTATAACCAGGTGTCAACTATAAAAACCGAATATATACTTGGTAGAAAATAGTACATAGAGGTGTATTATGTATAATCATGCGTCACCTATAACAAACGAACATATACTTAGTGGAAAAGAGTATATATAGATGTGTATTATGTATAACCAGGCCTCACCTATAACAACCGAGCATATACTTAGTGGAAAATAGTCTATAGATGTGTATTATGTATAACCAGGTGTCACCTATAACAACCGAGCATATACGTAGTGGAAAATATCCTATAGAGTTGTATTATGTATAACCATTCGTCACCTAAAACAACCCAGCATATGATTGGTCGAAAGTAGTTAATATAGGTTTATTATGTATACCCAGGCGTCACCTATAACTACCGAGCATATACTTAGTGGAAAATAGCCTATAGAGGTGTATTATGTATAACCAGGCGTCACCTATAACAACCAAGCATATACTTGTTGGAAAATAGTATATAGAGGTGTAATATGTATAACCAGGCGTCACCTAAAACAACCGAGCATATACTTAGTGGAAAAGAGTATATATAGATGTGTATTATGTATAACTAGGCCTCACCTAAATAACGGAGCATATACTTAGTGGAAAATTGTATATAGAGGTGTATTATGTATAACCAGCCGACACCTATAAAAACCGAGCATATGCTTAGTGGAAAATAGTATATAGGGGTGTATGATGTATACCAAGCGTCACCTATAACAACCGAGCACATACTTAGTGGAAAATAGTATATAGAGGTGTATTATGTATAACCAGGCGTCACCTATAAAAACCGAGCATATACTTAGTGGAAAAGAGTATATATAGATGTGTATTATGTATAACTAGGCCTCACCTGAAACAATGGAGCATATACTTAGTGGAAAATAGTATATAGCGGTGTATTATGTATAACCAGCCGTGACCTATAAAAACCGAGCATATGCTTAGTGGAAAATAGTATATAGGGGTGTATGATGTATACCAGGCGTCATCTATAACACCCGAGCATATACTTAGTTGACAATAGTCTATAGAGGTGTATTATGTATAACCAGGTGTCAACTATAAAAACCGAACATATACTTGGTAGAAAATAGTACATAGAGGTGTATTATGTATAATCATGCGTCACCTATAACAAACGAACATATACTTAGTGGAAAAGAGTATATATAGATGTGTATTATGTATAACTAGGCCTCACCTAAAACAACGGAGCATATACTTAGTGGAAAATAGTATATAGAGGTGTATTATAAATAACCATCTGTCACCTATAAAAACCGAGCATATGCTTAGTGGAAAATAGTATATAGGGGTGTATGATGTATAATAAGCGTCACCTATAACAACCGAGCAAATACTTATTGGAAAATAGTCTATAGAGGTGTATTATGTATAACAAGGCGTCACCTATAACAAACGAGCATATACTTAGTGGAAAATAGTATATAGAGGTGTATTATTTATAACCAGCCTTCACCTATAAAAACCGAGCATATACTTAGAAGAAAATAGTATATAGAGGTGTATTATGTATAACCAGGCGTCACCTACAACAACCGAACATATACTTAGTGGAAAATAGTATTAGGAGGTGTATTATGTATAACCAGGTTTCACATATAACAACCGAGCATATACTTAGTGGAAAATATTCTATAGAGGTGTATTCCGTATAACCAGGCGTCACGTATAAAAACCGAGGATATGCTTAGTGGAAAATAGTCTATAGAGGTGTATGATGTATAACCAGGCGTCACCTAAAACAACCGAGCATATAATTGGTGGAAAATAGTCTAAAGAGGTGTATTATTTATAACCAGGCGTCACCTATAACAACCAAGCATATACTTGTTGGAAAATAATATATAGATTTGTATTATGTATAACCAGGCGTCAGCTATAACAATCGAGCCTATGCTTAGTGGAAAATAGTATATAGAGGTGTATTATGTATAACCATGCGTAACCTATAACAACCGTGCATATACTTAGTGGAAAATAGCCCTATAGAGGTGTATTATGTATAACAATTCGTCACCTATAACAAACGAGCATATACTTAGTGGAAAATAGTATATAGAGGTGTATTATGTATAACCAGGCGTCACCTACAACAACCGAGCATATACTTAGTGGAAAATAGTATTAGGACGTGTATTATGTATAACCATGTGTCACCTATAACAACAGAGCATATACTTAGAGGAAAATAGTATATAGAGGTGTATTATGTATAACCAGGCGTCACCTATAACAACCTAGCATATAATTAGTGGAAAATAGTATAAAGAGGTGTATTATGTATAACCAGCCGTCACCTATAAAAACCAAGCATATACATAGTGGAAAATAGTATATAGAGGTGTATTATGTATAACCAGGCGTCACGTATAAAAACCGAGCATATGCTTAGTGGAAAATAGTATATAGAGGTGTATGATGTATAACCAGGCTTCACCTATAACAACCGAACATATACTTAGTGGAAAATAGTCTATAGAAGTGTATTATGTATAACCAGGCGTCACCTATAACAACCGAGCATATACTTAGTGGAAAATATTCTATAGAGGAGTATTATGTATAACCAGGCATCACCTATAACAACCGAGCATATACTTAGTGGAAAATAGTCTATAGAGGTGTATTCTGTATAACCAGGCGTCACCTAAAACAACCCAGCATATAATTGGCGGAAAATAGTTAATATCGGTTTATTATGTATAAAAAGGCGACACCTATAACAACCGAGCATATACTTAGTGGAAAATATTCTATAGAGGTGTGTTATGTATAACCAGGCATCACCTAAAACAACCGAGCATATACTTGGTGGAAAATAGTATATAGAGGTGTATTATGTATAATCAGGCGTCCCCTATAACAACCTAGCATATACTTAGTGGAAAAACATATATAGAGGTGTATTATTTATAACCAGGTGTCACCTATAACAACAGAGCATATACTTGTCGGAAAATAGTCTATAGAGGTGTATTATGTATAAACAGGCATCACATATAACAACCGAGCATATACTTAGTAGAAAATAGTCTATTGAGGTGTATGATGTATAACCAGGCGTCACCTATAACAACCGAGCATATACTTAGTGGAAAATATGCTATAGAGGTGTATTACGTATAACCAGCCTTCACCTATAGCAACCGAGCATATACTTAGTGGAAAATAGTCTATAGAGGTGTATTATGTATATACCCAGGCGTCATCTATAACACCCGAGCATATACGTAGTTGACAATAGTCTATAGAGGTGTATTATGTATAACAAGCGTCACCTATAACAACTGAGCATATACTTAGTGAAAAATAGTCTACAGAGGCGTATTATGTATGACCAGGCGTCACCTATAACAACCGAGCATATACGTAGTGGAAAATAGTATTAGTAGTTGTATTATGTATAACCAGGCGTCACCTATAACAACCGAGCATATACTTAGTGGAAAATAGTATATAGAGGTGTATTATGTATAACCAGGCGTCACCTACAACAAACGAGCATATACTTAGTAGAAAATAGTCTATGGAGGTGTATTATGTATAACCAGACATCACCTAAAAAAACCGAGCATATACTTAGTGGAAAATAGTATATAGAGATGTATTATGTATAACCAGGCGTCACGTATGAAAACCGAGCATATGCTTAGTGGAAAATAGTATATAGAGGTGTATGATGTATAACCAGGCGTCACCTATAACAACCGAGCATATACTTAGTGGAAAATAGTCTATAGAAGTGTGTTATGTATAACCAGGCGTCACCTAAAACATCCAAGCATATACTTGGTTGAAAATAGTTAATACAGGTGTATTATGTATAACCAGGCCTCACCTATAACAACCGAGCATATACTTAGTGGAAAATAGTCTATAGAGGTGTATTATGTATAACCAGGTGTCACGTATAACAACCAAGCATATACGTAGTGGAAAATATCCTATAGAGTTGTATTATGTATAACCAGGCGTCACCTAAAACAACCCAGCATATGATTGGTGGAAAGTAGTTAGTATAGGTTTATTATGTATACCCAGGCGTCACCTATAACTACCGAGCATATACTTAGTAGAAAATAGCCTATAGAGGTGTATTATGTATAACCAGGCGTCACCTATAACAACCAAGGATATACTTGTTGGAAAATAGTATATAGAGGTGTAATATGTATAACCAGGCGTCACCTAAAACAACCGAGCATATACTTAGTGAAGAATAGTCTATTGAGGCGTATTATGTATGACCAGGCGTCACCTATAACAACCGAGCATATACGTAGTGGAAAATAGTATTAGTAGTTGTATTATGTATAACCAGGCGTCACCTATAACAACCGAGCATATACTTAGTGGAAAATAGTATATAGAGGTGTATTATGTATAACCAGGCGTCACCTATAACAAACGAGCATATACTTAGTGGAAATTAGTCTATGGAGGTGTATTATGTATAACCAGCCGTCACCTAAAAAAACCGAGCATATACTTAGTGGAAAATAGTATATAGAGGTGTATTATGTATAACCAGGCGTCACGTATGAAAACCGAGCATATGCTTAGTGGAAAATAGTATATAGAGGTGTATGATGTATAACCAGGCGTCACCTATAACAACCGAGAATATACTTAGTGGAAAATTGTCTATATAGGTGTATTATGTATAACCAGGCGTCACCTAAAACATCCAAGCATATACTTGGTGGAAAATAGTTAATACAGGTGTATTATGTATAACCAGGCCTCACCTATAACAACCGAGCATATACTTAGTGGAAAATAGTCTATAGAGGTGTATTATGTATAACCAGGCGTCAACTATAACAACCGAGCATATACGTAGTGGAAAATATCCTATAGAGTTGTATTATGTATAACCAGGCGTCACCTAAAACAACCCAGCATATGATTGGTGGAACGTAGTTAATATAGGTTTATTATATATACCCAGGCGTCACCTATAACTACCGAGCATATACTTAGTGGAAAATAGCCTATAGAGGTGTATTATGTATAACCAGGCGTCACCTATAACAACCAAGCATATCCTTTTTTAAAAATAGTATTTAGAGGTGTATTATGTATAACCAGGCGTCACCTAAAACAACCGAGCATATACTTGGTGGAAAAAAGTATATAGAGGTGTATTATTTATAACCAGGCGTCACCTATAACAACGGAGCATATACCCAGTGGAAAATAGTCTATAGAGGTCTATTATGTATAACCAGGCGTCACCTATAACAACCTAGCATATACTTAGTGGAAAAGAGTATATATAGATGTGTATTATGTATAACTAGGCCTCACCTAAAACAACGGAGCATATACTTAGTGGAAAATAGTATATAGAGGTGTATTATGTATAACCAGCCGTCACCTATAAAAACCCGAGCATATGCTTAGTGGAAAATAGTATATAGGGGTGTATGATGTATAACGAGCGTCACCTATAACAACCGATCAAATACTTAGTGGAAAAAAGTCTATAGAGGTGTATTATGTATAACCAGGCGTCACCTATAACAACCGAGCACATACTTAGTGGAAAATAGTATATAGAGGTGTATTATTTATAACCAGGCGTCACCTATAACAACGGAGCATATACCCAGTGGAAAATAGTCTATAGAGGTCTATTATGTATAACCAGGCGTCACATTAAACAACCGAGCATATACTTAGTGGAAAATATTCTATAGAGGTGTATTACGTATAACCATGCGTCGCCTATAACAACCGAGCATATACTTAGTGGAAAATAGTCTATAGAGGTGTATTATGTATATAACCAGGCGTCATCTATAAAACCCGAGCATATACTTAGTTGACAATAGTCTATAGAGGTGTATTATGTATAACCAGGCGTCACCTATAAAAACCGAGCATATGCTTGGTAGAAAATAGTATATAGAGGTGTATTATATATAATCATGCGTCACCTATAACAACCGAGCATTTACTTAGTGGAAAATAGTCTATGGAGGTGTATTATGTATAACCAGGCGTCACCTACAACAACCGAGCATATACTTAGTGGAAAATAGTATATGGAGGTGTATTATGTATAACCAGCCGTCACCTAAAAAAACCAAGCATATACTTAGTGGAAAATAGTATATAGAGGTGTATTATGTATAACCAGGCGTCACGTATAAAACTAAGCATATGCTTAGTGGAAAATAGTATATAGAGGTGTATGATGTATAACCAGGCGTCACCTATAACAACCGAGCATATACTTAGTGGAAAATAGTCTATAGAGGTGTGTTATGTATAACCAGGCGTCACCTAAAACATCCAAGCATATACTTGGTTGAAAATAGTTAATACAGGTGTATTATGTAGAACCAGGCCTCACCTATAACAACCGAGCATATACTTAGTGGAAAATAGTCTATAGAGGTGTATTATGTATAACCAGGTGTCACCTATAACAACCGAGCATATACGTAGTGGAAAATATCCTATAGAGTTGTATTATGTATAACCAGGCGTCACCTAAAACAACCCAGCATATGATTGGTGGAAAGTAGTTAATATAGGTTTATTATGTATACCCAGGCGTCACCTATAACTACCGAGCATATACTTAGTAGAAAATAGCCTATAGAGGTGTATTATGTATAACCAGGCGTTACCTATAACAACCAAGCATATACTTGTTGGAAAATAGTATATAGAGGTGTATTATGTATAACCAGGCGTCACCTAAAACAACCGAGCATATACTTAGTGAAACATAGTCTATAGAGGCGTATTATGTATGACCAGGCGTCACCTATAACAACCGAGCATATACGTAGTGGAAAATAGTATTAGTAGTTGTATTATGTATAACCAGGCGTCACCTATAACAACCGAGCATATACTTAGTGGAAAATAGTATATAGAGGTGTATTATGTATAACCAGGCGTCACCTATAACAAACGAGCATATACTTAGTGGAAAATAGTCTATGGAGGTGTATTATGTATAACCAGCCGTCACCTAAAAAAACCGACCATATACTTAGTGGAAAATAGTATATAGAGGTGTATTATGTATAACCAGGCGTCACGTATGAAAACCGAGCATATGCTTAGTGGAAAATAGTATATAGAGGTGTATGATGTATAACCAGGCGTCACCTATAACAACCGAGCATATACTTAGTGGAAAATAATAAATAGAGGTGTATTATGTATAACCAGGCGTCACCTAAAACATCCAAGCATATACTTGGTGGAAAATAGTTAATACAGGTGTATTATGTATAACCAGGCCTCACCTATAACAACCGAGCATATACGTAGTGGAAAATATCCTATAGAGTTGTATTATGTATAACCAGGCGTCACCTAAAACAACCCAGCATATGATTGGTGGAAAGTAGTTAATGTAGGTTTATTATATATACCCAGGCGTCACCTATAACTACCGAGCATATACTTAGAGGAAAATAGCCTATAGAGGTGTATTATGTATAACCAGGAGTCACCTATAACAACCAAGCATATCCTTTTTTAAAAATAGTATATAGAGGTGTATTATGTATAACCAGGCGTCACCTAAAACAACCGAGCATATACTTGGTGGAAAATAGTATATAGAGGTGTATTATTTATAACCAGGCGACACCTATAACAACGGAGCATATACCCAGTGGAAAATAGTCTATAGAGGTCTATTATGTATAACCAGGCGTCACCTATAACAACCGAGCATATACTTAGTGGAAAAGAGTATATATAGATGTGTATTATGTATAACTAGGCCTCACCTAAAATAACGGAGCATATACTTAGTGGAAAATAGTATATAGAGGTGTATTATGTATAACCAGCCGTCACCTATAAAAACCGAGCATATGCTTAGTGGAAAATAGTATATAGGGGTGTATGATGTATAACAAGCGTCACCTATAACAACCGAGCACATACTTAGTGGAAAATAGTATATAGAGGTTATTATGTATAACCAGGCGTCACCTATAACAACCGAGCATATACTTAGTGGAAAATAATAAATAGAGGTGTATTATGTATAACCAGGCGTCACCTATAAAAACCGAGCATATACTTAGTGGAAAAGAGTATATATAGATGTGTATTATGTATAACTAGGCCTCACCTAAAACAACGGAGCATATACTTAGTGGAAAATAGTATATAGAGGTGTATTATGTATAACCAGCCGTCACCTATAAAAACCGAGCATATGCTTAGTGGAAAATAGTATATAGGGGTGTATGATGTATAACGAGCGTCACCTATAACAACCGATCAAATACTTAGTGGAAAAAAGTCTATAGAGGTGTATTATGTATAACCAGGCGTCACCTATAACAACCGAGCACATACTTAGTGGAAAATAGTATATAGAGGTGTATTATTTATAACCAGGCGTCACCTATAACAACGGAGCATATACCCAGTGGAAAATAGTCTATAGAGGTCTATTATGTATAACCAGGCGTCACATTAAACAACCGAGCATATACTTAGTGGAAAATATTCTATAGAGGTGTATTACGTATATAAACAGGCGTCGCCTATAACAACCGAGCATATACTTAGTGGAAAATAGTCTATAGAGGTGTATTATGTATATAACCAGGCGTCATCTATAAAACCCGAGCATATACTTAGTTGACAATAGTCTATAGAGGTGTATTATGTATAACCAGGCGTCACCTATAAAAACCGAGCATATGCTTGGTAGAAAATAGTATATAGAGGTGTATTATATATAATCATGCGTCACCTATAACAACCGAGCATTTACTTAGTGGAAAATAGTCTATGGAGGTGTATTATGTATAACCAGGCGTCACCTACAACAACCGAGCATATACTTAGTGGAAAATAGTATATGGAAGTGTATTATGTATAACCAGCCGTCACCTAAAAAAACCAAGCATATACTTAGTGGAAAATAGTATATAGAGGTGTATTATGTATAACCAGGCGTCACGTATGAAAACTGAGCATATGCTTAGTGGAAAATAGTATATAGAGGTGTATGATGTATAACCAGGCGTCACCTATAACAACCGAGCATATACTTAGTGGAAAATAGTCTATAGAGGTGTGTTATGTATAACCAGGCGTCACCTAAAAAATTCCAAGCATATACTTGGTTGAAAATAGTTAATACAGGTGTATTATGTATAACCAGGCCTCACCTATAACAACCGAGCATATACTTAGTGGAAAATAGTCTATAGAGGTGTATTATGTATAACCAGGTGTCACCTATAACAACCGAGCATATACGTAGTGGAAAATATCCTATAGAGTTGTATTATGTATAACCAGGCGTCACCTAAAACAACCCAGCATATGATTGGTGGAAAGTAGTTAATATAGGTTTATTATGTATACCCAGGCGTCACCTATAACTACCGAGCATATACTTAGTAGAAAATAGCCTATAGAGGTGTATTATGTATAACCAGGCGTCACCTATAACAACCAAGCATATACTTGTTGGAAAATAGTATATAGAGGTGTATTATGTATAACCAGGCGTCACCTAAAACAACCGAGCATATACTTAGTGAAAAATAGTCTATAGAGGCGTATTATGTATGACCAGGCGTCACCTATAACAACCGAGCATATACGTAGTGGAAAATAGTATTAGTAGTTGTATTATGTATAACCAGGCGTCACCTATAACAAACGAGCATATACTTAGTGGAAAATAGTCTATGGAGGTGTATTATGTATAACCAGCCGTCACCTAAAAAACCGACCATATACTTAGTGGAAAATAGTATATAGAGGTGTATTATGTATAACCAGGCGTCCCGTATGAAAACCGAGCATATGCTTAGTGGAAAATAGTAAATAGAGGTGTATGATGTATAACCAGGCGTCACCTATAACAACCGAGCATATACTTAGTGGAAAATAATAAATAGAGGTGTATTATGTATAACCAGGCGTCACCTAAAACATCCAAGCATATACTTGGTGGAAAATAGTTAATACAGGTGTATTATGTATAACCAGGCCTCACCTATAACAACCGAGCATATACTTAGTGGAAAATAGTCTATAGAGGTGTATTATGTATAACCAGGCGTCACCTATAACAACCGAGCATATACGTAGTGGAAAATATCCTATAGAGTTGTATTATGTATAACCAGGCGTCACCTAAAACAACCCAGCATATGATTGGTGGAAAGTAGTTAATATAGGTTTATTATATATACCCAGGCGTCACCTATAACTACCGAGCATATACTTAGTGGAAAATAGCCTATAGAGGTGTATTATGTATAACCAGGCGTCACCTATAACAACCAAGCATATCCTTTTTTAAAAATAGTATATAGAGGTGTATTATGTATAACCAGGCGTCACCTAAAACAACCGAGCATATACTTGGTGGAAAATAGTATATAGAGGTCTATTATTTATAACCAGGCGTCACCTATAACAACGGAGCATATACCCAGTGGAAAATAGTCTATAGAGGTCTATTATGTATAACCAGGCGTCACCTATAACAACCGAGCATATGCTTAGTGGAAAATAGTATATAGGGGTGTATGATGTATAACAAGCGTCACCTATAACAACCGAGCACATACTTAGTGGAAAATAGTATATAGAGGTTATTATGTATAACCAGGCGTCACCTATAACAACCGAGCATATACTTAGTGGAAAATAATAAATAGAGGTGTATTATGTATAACCAGGCGTCACCTATAAAAACCGAGCATATGCTTGGTAGAAAATAGTATATAGAGGTGTATTATATATAATCATGCGTCACCTATAACAACCGAGCATTTACTTAGTGGAAAATAGTCTATGGAGGTGTATTATGTATAACCAGGCGTCACCTACAACAACCGAGCATATACTTAGTGGAAAATAGTATATGGAGGTGTATTATGTATAACCAGCCGTCACCTAAAAAAACCAAGCATATACTTAGTGGAAAATAGTATATAGAGGTGTATTATGTATAACCAGGCGTCACGTATGAAAACTAAGCATATGCTTAGTGGAAAATAGTATATAGAGGTGTATGATGTATAACCAGGCGTCACCTATAACAACCGAGCATATACTTAGTGGAAAATAGTCTATAGAGGTGTGTTATGTATAACCAGGCGTCACCTAAAACATCCAAGCATATACTTGGTTGAAAATAGTTAATACAGGTGTATTATGTAGAACCAGGCCTCACCTATAACAACCGAGCATATACTTAGTGGAAAATAGTCTATAGAGGTGTATTATGTATAACCAGGTGTCACCTATAACAACCGAGCATATACGTAGTGGAAAATATCCTATAGAGTTGTATTATGTATAACCAGGCGTCACCTAAAACAACCCAGCATATGATTGGTGGAAAGTAGTTAATATAGGTTTATTATGTATACCCAGGCGTCACCTATAACTACCGAGCATATACTTAGTAGAAAATAGCCTATAGAGGTGTATTATGTATAACCAGGCGTTACCTATAACAACCAAGCATATACTTGTTGGAAAATAGTATATAGAGGTGTATTATGTATAACCAGGCGTCACCTAAAACAACCGAGCATATACTTAGTGAAACATAGTCTATAGAGGCGTATTATGTATGACCAGGCGTCACCTATAACAACCGAGCATATACGTAGTGGAAAATAGTATTAGTAGTTGTATTATGTATAACCAGGCGTCACCTATAACAACCGAGCATATACTTAGTGGAAAATAGTATATAGAGGTGTATTATGTATAACCAGGCGTCACCTATAACAAACGAGCATATACTTAGTGGAAAATAGTCTATGGAGGTGTATTATGTATAACCAGCCGTCACCTAAAAAAACCGACCATATACTTAGTGGAAAATAGTATATAGAGGTGTATTATGTATAACCAGGCGTCACGTATGAAAACCGAGCATATGCTTAGTGGAAAATAGTATATAGAGGTGTATGATGTATAACCAGGCGTCACCTATAACAACCGAGCATATACTTAGTGGAAAATAATAAATAGAGGTGTATTATGTATAACCAGGCGTCACCTAAAACATCCAAGCATATACTTGGTGGAAAATAGTTAATACAGGTGTATTATGTATAACCAGGCCTCACCTATAACAACCGAGCATATACTTAGTGGAAAATAGTCTATAGAGGTGTATTATGTATAACCAGGCGTCACCTATAACAACCGAGCATATACGTAGTGGAAAATATCCTATAGAGTTGTATTATGTATAACCAGGCGTCACCTAAAACAACCCAGCATATGATTGGTGGAAAGTAGTTAATGTAGGTTTATTATATATACCCAGGCGTCACCTATAACTACCGAGCATATACTTAGAGGAAAATAGCCTATAGAGGTGTATTATGTATAACCAGGCGTCACCTATAACAACCAAGCATATCCTTTTTTAAAAATAGTATATAGAGGTGTATTATGTATAACCAGGCGTCACCTAAAACAACCGAGCATATACTTGGTGGAAAATAGTATATAGAGGTGTATTATTTATAACCAGGCGACACCTATAACAACGGAGCATATACCCAGTGGAAAATAGTCTATAGAGGTCTATTATGTATAACCAGGCGTCACCTATAACAACCGAGCATATACTTAGTGGAAAAGAGTATATATAGATGTGTATTATGTATAACTAGGCCTCACCTAAAATAACGGAGCATATACTTAGTGGAAAATAGTATATAGAGGTGTATTATGTATAACCAGCCGTCACCTATAAAAACCGAGCATATGCTTAGTGGAAAATAGTATATAGGGGTGTATGATGTATAACAAGCGTCACCTATAACAACCGAGCACATACTTAGTGGAAAATAGTATATAGAGGTTATTATGTATAACCAGGCGTCACCTATAACAACCGAGCATATACTTAGTGGAAAATAATAAATAGAGGTGTATTATGTATAACCAGGCGTCACCTATAAAAACCGAGCATATACTTAGTGGAAAAGAGTATATATAGATGTGTATTATGTATAACTAGGCCTCACCTAAAACAACGGAGCATATACTTAGTGGAAAATAGTATATAGAGGTGTATTATGTATAACCAGCCGTCACCTATAAAAACCGAGCATATGCTAAGTGGAAAATAGTATATAGGGGTGTATGATGTATAACGAGCGTCACCTATAACAACCGATCAAATACTTAGTGGAAAAAAGTCTATAGAGGTGTATTATGTATAACCAGGCGTCACCTATAACAACCGAGCACATACTTAGTGGAAAATAGTATATAGAGGTGTATTATTTATAACCAGGCGTCACCTATAACAACGGAGCATATACCCAGTGGAAAATAGTCTATAGAGGTCTATTATGTATAACCAGGCGTCACATTAAACAACCGAGCATATACTTAGTGGAAAATATTCTATAGAGGTGTATTACGTATATAACCAGGCGTCGCCTATAACAACCGAGCATATACTTAGTGGAAAATAGTCTATAGAGGTGTATTATGTATATAACCAGGCGTCATCTATAAAACCCGAGCATATACTTAGTTGACAATAGTCTATAGAGGTGTATTATGTATAACCAGGCGTCACCTATAAAAACCGAGCATATGCTTGGTAGAAAATAGTATATAGAGGTGTATTATATATAATCATGCGTCACCTATAACAACCGAGCATTTACTTAGTGGAAAATAGTCTATGGAGGTGTATTATGTATAACCAGGCGTCACCTACAACAACCGAGCATATACTTAGTGGAAAATAGTATATGGAAGTGTATTATGTATAACCAGCCGTCACCTAAAAAAACCAAGCATATACTTAGTGGAAAATAGTATATAGAGGTGTATTATGTATAACCAGGCGTCACGTATGAAAACTGAGCATATGCTTAGTGGAAAATAGTATATAGAGGTGTATGATGTATAACCAGGCGTCACCTATAACAACCGAGCATATACTTAGTGGAAAATAGTCTATAGAGGTGTGTTATGTATAACCAGGCGTCACCTAAAAAATTCCAAGCATATACTTGGTTGAAAATAGTTAATACAGGTGTATTATGTATAACCAGGCCTCACCTATAACAACCGAGCATATACTTAGTGGAAAATAGTCTATAGAGGTGTATTATGTATAACCAGGTGTCACCTATAACAACCGAGCATATACGTAGTGGAAAATATCCTATAGAGTTGTATTATGTATAACCAGGCGTCACCTAAAACAACCCAGCATATGATTGGTGGAAAGTAGTTAATATAGGTTTATTATGTATACCCAGGCGTCACCTATAACTACCGAGCATATACTTAGTAGAAAATAGCCTATAGAGGTGTATTATGTATAACCAGGCGTCACCTATAACAACCAAGCATATACTTGTTGGAAAATAGTATATAGAGGTGTATTATGTATAACCAGGCGTCACCTAAAACAACCGAGCATATACTTAGTGAAAAATAGTCTATAGAGGCGTATTATGTATGACCAGGCGTCACCTATAACAACCGAGCATATACGTAGTGGAAAATAGTATTAGTAGTTGTATTATGTATAACCAGGCGTCACCTATAACAAACGAGCATATACTTAGTGGAAAATAGTCTATGGAGGTGTATTATGTATAACCAGCCGTCACCTAAAAAACCGACCATATACTTAGTGGAAAATAGTATATAGAGGTGTATTATGTATAACCAGGCGTCCCGTATGAAAACCGAGCATATGCTTAGTGGAAAATAGTAAATAGAGGTGTATTATGTATAACCAGGCGTCACCTATAACAACCGAGCATATACGTAGTGGAAAATATCCTATAGAGTTGTATTATGTATAACCAGGCGTCACCTAAAACAACCCAGCATATGATTGGTGGAAAGTAGTTAATATAGGTTTATTATATATACCCAGGCGTCACCTATAACTACCGAGCATATACTTAGTGGAAAATAGCCTATAGAGGTGTATTATGTATAACCAGGCGTCACCTATAACAACCAAGCATATCCTTTTTTAAAAATAGTATATAGAGGTGTATTATGTATAACCAGGCGTCACCTAAAACAACCGAGCATATACTTGGTGGAAAATAGTATATAGAGGTGTATTATTTATAACCAGGCGTCACCTATAACAACGGAGCATATACCCAGTGGAAAATAGTCTATAGAGGTCTATTATGTATAACCAGGCGTCACCTATAACAACCGAGCATATGCTTAGTGGAAAATAGTATATAGGGGTGTATGATGTATAACAAGCGTCACCTATAACAACCGAGCACATACTTAGTGGAAAATAGTATATAGAGGTTATTATGTATAACCAGGCGTCACCTATAACAACCGAGCATATACTTAGTGGAAAATAATAAATAGAGGTGTATTATGTATAACCAGGCGTCACCTATAAAAACCGAGCATATACTTAGTGGAAAAGAGTATATATAGATGTGTATTATGTATAACTAGGCCTCACCTAAAACAACGGAGCATATACTTAGTGGAAAATAGTATATAGAGGTGTATTATGTATAACCAGCCGTCACCTATAAAAACCGAGCATATGCTTAGTGGAAAATAGTATATAGGGGTGTATGATGTATAACGTGCGTCACCTATAACAACCGATCAAATACTTAGTGGAAAAAAGTCTATAGAGGTGTATTATGTATAACCAGGCGTCACCTATAACAACCGAGCACATACTTAGTGGAAAATAGTATATAGAGGTGTATTATTTATAACCAGGCGTCACCTATAACAACGGAGCATATACCCAGTGGAAAATAGTCTATAGAGGTCTATTATGTATAACCAGGCGTCACATTAAACAACCGAGCATATACTTAGTGGAAAATATTCTATAGAGGTGTATTACGTATAACCAGGCGTCGCCTATAACAACCGAGCATATACTTAGTGGAAAATAGTCTATAGAGGTGTATTATGTATATAACCAGGCGTCATCTATAAAACCCGAGCATATACTTAGTTGACAATAGTCTATAGAGGTGTATTATGTATAACCAGGCGTCACCTATAAAAACCGAGCATATGCTTGGTAGAAAATAGTATATAGAGGTGTATTATATATAATCATGCGTCACCTATAACAACCGAGCATTTACTTAGTGGAAAATAGTCTATGGAGGTGTATTATGTATAACCAGGCGTCACCTACAACAACCGAGCATATACTTAGTGGAAAATAGTATATGGAGGTGTATTATATATAACCAGCAGTCACCTAAAAAAACCGAGCATATACTTAGTGGAAAATAGTATATAGAGGTGTATTATGTATAACCAGGCGTCACGTATGAAAACTGAGCATATGCTTAGTGGAAACTAGTATATAGAGGTGTATGATGTATAACCAGGCGTCACCTATAACAACCGAGCATATACTTAGTGGATAATAGTCTATAGAGGTGTATTATGTATAACCAGGCGTCACCTAAAACATCCAAGCATATACTTGATGGAAAATAGTTAATACAGGTGTATTATGTATAACCAGGCCTCACCTATAACAACCGAGCATATACGTAGTGGAAAATAGTCTATAGAGGTGTATTATGTATAACCAGGCGTCACCTATAACAACCGAGCATATACGTAGTGGAAAATATCCTATAGAATTGTATTATGTATAACCAGGCGTCACCTAAAACAACCCAGCATATGATTGGTGGAAAGTAGTTAATATAGGTTTATTATGTATACCCAGGCGTCACCTATAACAACCGAGCATATACTTAGTGGAAAATAGCCTATAGAGGTGTATTATGTATAACCAGGCGTCACCTAAAACAACCGAGCATATACTTGGTGGAAAATAGTATATAGAGGTGTATTATTTATAACCAGGCGTCACCTATAACAACGGAGCATATACCCAGTGGAAAATAGTCTATAGAGGTCTATTATGTATAACCAGGCGTCACATAAAACAACCGAGCATATACTTAGTGGAACAAATTCTATAGAGGTGTATTACGTATAACCAGGCGTCGCCTATAACAACCGAGCATATACTTAGTGGAAAAGAGTATATATAGATGTATATTATGTATAACTAGGCCTCACCTAAAACAACGGAGCATATACATAGTGGAAAATAGTATATAGAGGTGTATTATGTATAACCAGCCGTCACCTATAAAAACCGAGCATATGCTTAGTGGAAAATAGTATATAGGGGTGTATGATGTATAACAAGCGTCACCTATAACAACCGAGCACATACTTAGTGGAAAATAGTATATAGAGGTTATTATGTATAACCAGGCGTCACCTATAACAACCGAGCATATACTTAGTGGAAAATAATAAATAGAGGTGTATTATGTATAACCAGGCGTCACCTATAACAACAGAGCATATACTTCGTGGAAAATAGTCTATAGAGGTGTATTATGTATAACCAGGCGTCACCTACAACAACCGAGCATATGCTTAGTGGAAATAGTCTATAGAGGTGTATTATATATAACCAGGCGTCACCTATAACAACCGAGCATATACTTAGTGGAAAATATGCTATAGAGGTGTATTACGTATAACCAGCCGTCGCCTATAGCAACCGAGCATATACTTAGTGGAAAATAGTCTATAGAGGTGTATTATGTATAACCAGGCGTCACCTACAACAACCGAGCATATACTTAGTGGAAAATAGTATATGGAGGTGTATTATGTATAACCAGCCGCCACCTATAAAAACCGAGCATATACTTAGTGGAAAATAGTATATAGAGGGGTATGATGTATAACCAGGCGTCACCTATAACAACCGAGCATATACTTAGTGGAAAATAGTCTATAGAGATGTATTATGTATAACCAGGCGTCACCTAAAATAACCAAGCATATACTTGGTGGAAAATAGTTAATACAGGTGTATTATGTATAACCAGGCGTCACCTATAACAACCGAGCATATACTTAGTGGAAAATAGTCTATACAGGTGTATTATGTATAACCAGGCGTAACCTATAACAACCAAGCATATACTTGTTGGAAAATAGTATATAGAGGTGTATTATGTATAACCAGGCGTCACCTAAAACAACCGAGCATATACTTGGTGGAAAATAGTATATAGAGGTGTATTATGTATAACCAGGCGTCACCTACAACAACCGAGCATATACTTAGTGGAAAATAGTATATGGAGGTGTATTATGTATAACCAGCCGCCACCTATAAAAACCGAGCATATACTTAGTGGAAAATAGAATATAGAGGGGTATGATGTATAACCAGGCGTCACCTATAACAACCGAGCATATACTTAGTGGAAAATAGTCTATAGAGATGTATTATGTATAACCAGGCGTCACCTAAAATAACCAAGCATATACTTGGTGGAAAATAGTTAATACAGGTGTATTATGTATAACCAGGCGTCACCTATAACAACCGAGCATATACTTAGTGGAAAATAGTCTATACAGGTGTATTATGTATAACCAGGCGTCACCTATAACAAAAAAAGCATATACTTGTTGGAAAATAGTATATAGAGGTGTATTATGTATAACCAGGCGTCACCTAAAACAACCGAGCATATACTTGGTGGAAAATAGTATATAGAGGTGTATTATTTATAACCAGGCGTCACCTATAACAACCGAGCATATACTTAGTGGAAAATAATATATAGAGGTGTATTATGTATAACCAGGCGTCACCTATAAAAACCGAGCATATACATAGTGAAAAATAGTCTATAGAGGCGTATTATGTATAACCAGGCGTCACCTATAACAACCGAGCATATACGTAGTGGAAAATAGTATTAGGAGGTGTGTTATGTATAACCAGGCGTCACCTATAACACCCGAGCACATACTTAGTGGAAAATAGTATATAGAGGTGTATTATGTATAACCAGGCGTCAACTATAACAACCGAGCATATACATAGTGGAAAATAGTCTATAGAGGCGTATTATATATAACCAGGCGTCACCTATAACAACCGAGCATATACGTAGTGGAAAATAGTATAAGGAGGTGTATTATGTATAACCAGGCGTCACCTATCTATAACAACCGAGCACATACTTAGTGGAAAATAGTATATAGAGGTGTATTATGTATAACCAGGCGTCACCTATAACAACTGAGCATATACTTAGTGGAAAATATTATATAGAGGTGTATTATGTATAACCAGGCGTCACCTATAAAAACCGAGCATATACTTAGTGGAAAAGAGTATATATAGATGTGTATTATGTATAACTAGGCGTCACCTAAAACAAACGAGCATATACTTAGTGGAAAATAGTATATAGAGGTGTATTATAAATAACCAGCCGTCACCTATAAAAAGCGAGCATATGCTTAGTGGAAAATAGTATATAGGGGTGTATGATGTATAACAAGCGTCACCTATAACAACCGATCAAATACTTAGTGGAAAATAGTCTATAGAGGTGTATTTTGTATAACCAGGCGTCACCTAAAACAACCGAGCATATACTTGGTGGAAAATAATTAATATAGTTGTATTATGTATAACAAGGCGTCACCTATAACATACGAGCATATACTTAGTGAAAATAGTCTATAGAGGTGTATTATGTATACCCAGGCGTCACCTATAACAACCGAGCATATACTTAGTGGAAAATAGTATATAGAGGTGTATTATTTATAACCAGCCGTCACCTAAAAAAACCGAGCATATACTTAGTGGAAAATAGTATATAGAGGTGTATTATGTATAACTAGGCGTCACCTAAAACAACGGAGCATATACTTAGTGGAAAATAGTATATAGAGATGTATTATGTTTAACCAGCCGTCACCTATAAAAACCGAGCATATGCTTAGTGGAAAACAGTATATAGAGGTGTATGATGTATAACAAGCGTCACCTATAACAACCGAGCATATACTTAATGGAAAATAGTCTATAGAGGTGTATTATGTATAACCAGGCGTCACCTAAAACAACCAAGCATATACTTGGAGGAAAATAGTTAATATAGGTGTATTATGTATAACCAGGCGTCACCTATAAAAACCGAGCATATACTTGGTAGAAAATAGTATATATAGGTGTATTATGTATAATCAGGAGTCACCTATAACAAACGAGCATATACTTAGTGGAAAATAGTCTATAGAGGTGTATTATGTTTAACCAGCCGTCACCTATAAAAACCGTGCATATGCTTAGTGGAAAATAGTATATAGAGGTGTATGATGTATAACAAGCGTCACCTATAACAACCGAGCATGTACTTGGTGCAAAATAATTAATATAATTGTAATATGTTTAACCAGGCGTCACCTATAACAACCGAGCATATACTTAGTGGAAAATAGTCTATAGAGCTGTATTATGTATAACCAGGCGTCACCTATAACAACCAAGCATATACTTGTTGGAAAATAGTATATAGAGGTGTATTATGTATAACCAGGCGTCACCTAAAACAACCGAGCACATACTTGGTGGAAAATAGTATATAGAGGTGTATTATGTATGACCAGGCGTCACCTATAACAACCGAGCATATACTTAGTGGAAAATAGTATATAGAGGTGTATTATGTATAACCAGCCGTCACCTATAAAAACCGAGCATATACTTAGAGGAAAATAGTATATAGAGGTGTATTATGTATAACCAGGCGTCACCTACAACAACCGAACATATACTTAGTGAAAAATAGTATTAGGTGTATTATATATAACCATGCGTCACCTATAACAACCGAGCATATACTTAGGGGAAAAAAGTACATAGAGGAGTATTATGTATAACCAGGCGTCACGTATAAAAACCGAGCATATGCTTAGTGGAAAATAGTATATAGAGGTGTATGATGTATAACCAGGCGTCACCTATAACAACCGAGCATATACTTAGTGGAAAATAGTTTATAGAGGTGTATTATGTATAACCAGGCGTCACCTAAACAACCAAGCATATACTTGGTGGAAAATAGTTAATATAGGTGTATTATGTATAACCATGCGTCACCTAAAACAACCGAGCATATACTTGGTGGAAAATAGTATATAGAGGTGTATTATGTATAATCAGGCGTCACCTATAACAACCGAGCATATACTTAGTGCAAAACGTATATAGAGGTGTATTATTTATACCCAGGCGTCACCTATAACAACGGAGCATATACATAGTGGAAAATAGTCTATAGAGGTCTATTATGTATAACCAGGCGTCACCTATAACAACAGAGCATATGCTTAGTGGAAAATAGTATATAGAGGTGTATGATGTATAACAAGCGTCACCTATAACAACCGAGCATATACTTGGTGGAAAATAATTAATATAGTTGTATTATGTATAACCAGGCGTCACCTATAACAACCGAGCATATACTTAGTGTAAATAGTCTATGGAGGTGTATTATGTATAACAAGGCGTCACCTATAACAAACGAGCATATACGTAGTGGAAAATAGTATTAGGAGGTGTGTTATGTATAACCAGGCGTCACCTATAACAACCGAGCACATACTTAGTGGAAAATAGTATATAGAGGTGTATTATGTATAACCAGGCGTCAACTATAACAACCGAGCATATACATAGTGAAAAATAGTCTATAGAGGCGTATTATATATAACCAGGCGTCACCTATAACAACCGAGCATATACGTAGTGGAAAATAGTATTAGGAGGTGTATTATGTATAACCAGGCGTCACCTATAACAACCGAGCACATACTTAGTGGAAAATAGTATATAGAGGTGTATTATGTATAACCAGGCGTCACCTATAACAACCGAGCATATACTTAGTGGAAAATATTATATAGAGGTGTATTATGTATAACCAGGCGTCACCTATAAAAACCGAGCATATACTTAGTGGAAAAGAGTATATATAGATGTGTATTATGTATAACTAGGCGTCACCTAAAACAAACGAGCATATACTTAGTGGAAAATAGTATATAGAGGTGTATTATAAATAACCATTCGTCACCTATAAAAAGCGAGCATATGCTTAGTGGAAAATAGTATATAGGGGTGTATGATGTATAACAAGCGTCACCTATAACAACCGATCAAATACTTAGTGGAAAATAGTCTATAGAGGTGTATTTTGTATAACCAGGCGTCACCTAAAACAACCGAGCATATACTTGGTGGAAAATAATTAATATAGTTGTATTATGTATAACAAGGCGTCACCTATAACATACGAGCATATACTTAGTGAAAATAGTCTATAGAGGTGTATTATGTATACCCAGGAGTCACCTATAACAACCGAGCATATACTTAGTGGAAAATAGTATATAGAGGTGTATTATTTATAACCAGCCGTCACCTATAAAAACCGAGCATATACTTAGTGGAAAATAGTATATAGAGGTGTATTATGTATAACTAGGCGTCACCTAAAACAACGGAGCATATACTTAGTGGAAAATAGTATATAGAGATGTATTATGTTTAACCAGCCGTCACCTATAAAAACCGAGCATATGCTTAGTGGAAAACAGTATATAGAGGTGTATGATGTATAACAAGCGTCACCTATAACAACCGAGCATATACTTAATGGAAAATAGTCTATAGAGGTGTATTATGTATAACCAGGCGTCACCTAAAACAACCAAGCATATACTTGGAGGAAAATAGTTAATATAGGTGTATTATGTATAACCAGGCGTCACCTATAAAAACCGAGCATATACTTGGTAGAAAATAGTATATATAGGTGTATTATGTATAACCAGCCGTCACCTAAAAAAACCGAGCATATACTTAGTGGAAAATAGTATATAGAGGTGTATTATGTATAACTAGGCGTCACCTAAAACAACGGAGCATATACTTAGTGGAAAATAGTATATAGAGATGTATTATGTTTAACCAGCCGTCACCTATAAAAACCGAGCATATGCTTAGTGGAAAACAGTATATAGAGGTGTATGATGTATAACAAGCGTCACCTATAACAACCGAGCATATACTTAATGGAAAATAGTCTATAGAGGTGTATTATGTATAACCAGGCGTCACCTAAAACAACCAAGCATATACTTGGAGGAAAATAGTTAATATAGGTGTATTATGTATAACCAGGCGTCACCTATAAAAACCGAGCATATACTTGGTAGAAAATAGTATATATAGGTGTATTATGTATAATCAGGAGTCACCTATAACAAACGAGCATATACTTAGTGGAAAATAGTCTATAGAGGTGTATTATGTTTAACCAGCCGTCACCTATAAAAACCGTGCATATGCTTAGTGGAAAATAGTATATAGAGGTGTATGATGTATAACAAGCGTCACCTATAACAACCGAGCATGTACTTGGTGCAAAATAATTAATATAATTGTAATATGTTTAACCAGGCGTCACCTATAACAACCGAGCATATACTTAGTGGAAAATAGTCTATAGAGCTGTATTATGTATAACCAGGCGTCACCTATAACAACCAAGCATATACTTGTTGGAAAATAGTATATAGAGGTGTATTATGTATAACCAGGCGTCACCTAAAACTACCGAGCACATACTTGGTGGAAAATAGTATATAGAGGTATATTATGTATGACCAGGCGTCACCTATAACAACCGAGCATATACTTAGTGGAAAATAGTATATAGAGGTGTATTATGTATAACCAGCCGTCACCTATAAAAACCGAGCATATACTTAGAGGAAAATAGTATATAGAGGTGTATTATGTATAACCAGGCGTCACCTACAACAACCGAACATATACTTAGTGAAAAATAGTATTAGGTGTATTATATATAACCATGCGTCACCTATAACAACCGAGCATATACTTAGGGGAAAAAAGTACATAGAGGAGTATAATGTATAACCAGGCGTCACGTATAAAAACCGAGCATATGCTTAGTGGAAAATAGTATATAGAGGTGTATGATGTATAACCAGGCGTCACCTATAACAACCGAGCATATACTTAGTGGAAAATAGTTTATAGAGGTGTATTATGTATAACCAGGCGTCACCTAAACAACCAAGCATATACTTGGTGGAAAATAGTTAATATAGGTGTATTATGTATAACCATGCGTCACCTAAAACAACCGAGCATATACTTGGTGGAAAATAGTATATAGAGGTGTATTATGTATAATCAGGCGTCACCTATAACAACCGAGCATATACTTAGTGCAAAACGTATATAGAGGTGTATTATTTATACCCAGGCGTCACCTATAACAACGGAGCATATACATAGTGGAAAATAGTCTATAGAGGTCTATTATGTATAACCAGGCGTCACCTATAACAACAGAGCATATGCTTAGTGGAAAATAGTATATAGAGGTGTATGATGTATAACAAGCGTCACCTATAACAACCGAGCATATACTTGGTGGAAAATAATTAATATAGTTGTATTATGTATAACCAGGCGTCACCTATAACAACCGAGCATATACTTAGTGTAAATAGTCTATGGAGGTGTATTATGTATAACAAGGCGTCACCTATAACAAACGAGCATATACTTAGTGGAAAATAGTCTATAGAGTTGTGTTATGTATAAACAGGCGTCACCTACTACAACCGTGCATATACTTAGTGGAAAATAGTATATAGAGGTGTTATGTATAACTATGCGTCACCTACAACTACCGAGCATATACTTAGTGGAAAATAATATATAGAGGTGTATTATGTATAACCAGGCGTCACCTATAAAAACCGAGCATATACATAGTGAAAAATAGTCTATGGAGGCGTATTATGTATAACCAGGCGTCACCTATAACAACCGAGCATATACGTAGTGGAAAATAGTATTAGGAGGTGTGTTATGTATAACCAGGCGTCACCTATAACAACCGAGCACATACTTAGTGGAAAATAGTATATAGAGGTGTATTATGTATAACCAGGCGTCAACTATAACAACCGAGCATATACATAGTGAAAAATAGTCTATAGAGGCGTATTATATATAACCAGGCGTCACCTATAACAACCGAGCATATACGTAGTGGAAAATAGTATTAGGAGGTGTATTATGTATAACCAGGCGTCACCTATAACAACCGAGCACATACTTAGTGGAAAATAGTATATAGAGGTGTATTATGTATAACCAGGCGTCACCTATAACAACCGAGCATATACTTAGTGGAAAATATTATATAGAGGTGTATTATGTATAACCAGGCGTCACCTATAAAAACCGAGCATATACTTAGTGGAAAAGAGTATATATAGATGTGTATTATGTATAACTAGGCGTCACCTAAAACAAACGAGCATATACTTAGTGGAAAATAGTATATAGAGGTGTATTATAAATAACCATTCGTCACCTATAAAAAGCGAGCATATGCTTAGTGGAAAATAGTATATAGGGGTGTATGATGTATAACAAGCGTCACCTATAACAACCGATCAAATACTTAGTGGAAAATAGTCTATAGAGGTGTATTTTGTATAAACAGGCGTCACCTAAAACAACCGAGCATATACTTGGTGGAAAATAATTAATATAGTTGTATTATGTATAACAAGGCGTCACCTATAACATACGAGCATATACTTAGTGAAAATAGTCTATAGAGGTGTATTATGTATACCCAGGAGTCACCTATAACAACCGAGCATATACTTAGTGGAAAATAGTATATAGAGGTGTATTATTTATAACCAGCCGTCACCTATAAAAACCGAGCATATACTTAGTGGAAAATAGTATATAGAGGTGTATGATGTATAACAAGCGTCACCTATAACAACCGAGCATATACTTAATGGAAAATAGTCTATAGAGGTGTATTATGTATAACCAGGCGTCACCTAAAACAACCAAGCATATACTTGGAGGAAAATAGTTAATATAGGTGTATTATGTATAACCAGGCGTCACCTATAAAAACCGAGCATATACTTGGTAGAAAATAGTATATATAGGTGTATTATGTATAATCAGGAGTCACCTATAACAAACGAGCATATACTTAGTGGAAAATAGTCTATAGAGGTGTATTATGTTTAACCAGCCGTCACCTATAAAAACCGTGCATAGGCTTAGTGGAAAATAGTATATAGAGGTGTATGATGTATAACAAGCGTCACCTATAACAACCGAGCATATACTTAGTGGAAAATAGTCTATAGAGGTGTATTATGTATAACCAGGCGTCACCTAAAACAACCGAGCATGTACTTGGTGCAAAATAATTAATATAATTGTAATATGTTTAACCAGGCGTCACCTATAACAACCGAGCATATACTTAGTGGAAAATAGTATTAGGAGGTGTATTATGTATAACCAGGCGTCACCTATAACAACCGAGCACATACTTAGTGGAAAATAGTATATAGAGGTGTATTATGTATAACCAGGCGTCACCTATAACAACCGAGCATATACTTAGTGGAAAATATTATATAGAGGTGTATTATGTATAACCAGGCGTCACCTATAAAAACCGAGCATATACTTAGTGGAAAAGAGTATATATAGATGTGTATTATGTATAACTAGGCGTCACCTAAAACAAACGAGCATATACTTAGTGGAAAATAGTATATAGAGGTGTATTATAAATAACCAGCCGTCACCTATAAAAAGCGAGCATATGCTTAGTGGAAAATAGTATATAGGGGTGTATGATGTATAACAAGCGTCACCTATAACAACCGATCAAATACTTAGTGGAAAATAGTCTATAGAGTTGTATTTTGTATAACCAGGCGTCACCTAAAACAACCGAGCATATACTTGGTGGAAAATAATTAATATAGTTGTATTATGTATAACAAGGCGTCACCTATAACAACCGAGCATATATTTAGTGGAAAATAGTATATAGAGATGTATTATTTATAACCAGCCGTCACCTATAAAAACCGAGCATATACTTAGTGGAAAATAGTATATAGAGGTGTATTATGTATAACTATGCGTCACCTAAAACAACGGAGCATATACTTAGTGGAAAATAGTATATAGAGATGTATTATGTTTAACCAGCCGTTACCTATAAAAACCGAGCATATGCTTAGTGGAAAACAGTATATAGAGGTGTATGATGTATAACAAGCGTCACCTATAACAACCGAGCATATACTTAATGGAAAATAGTCTATAGAGGTGTATTATGTATAACCAGGCGTCACCTAAAACAACCAAGCATATACTTGGAGGAAAATAGTTAATATAGGTGTATTATGTATAACCAGGCGTCACCTATAAAAACCGAGCATATACTTGGTAGAAAATAGTATATATAGGTGTATTATGTATAATCAGGAGTCACCTATAACAAACGAGCATATACTTAGTGGAAAATAGTCTATAGAGGTGTATTATGTTTAACCAGCCGTCACCTATAAAAACCGTGCATATGCTTAGTGGAAAATAGTATATAGAGGTGTATGATGTATAAAAAGCGTCACCTATAACAACCGAGCATATACTTAGTGGAAAATAGTCTATAGAGGTGTATTATGTATAACCAGGCGTCACCTAAAACAACCGAGCATGTACTTGGTGCAAAATAATTAATATAATTGTAATATGTTTAACCAGGCGTCACCTATAACAACCGAGCATATACTTAGTGGAAAATAGTCTATAGAGCTGCATTATGTATAACCAGGCGTCACCTATAACAACCAAGCATATACTTGTTTTAAAATAGTATATAGAGGTGTATTATGTATAACCAGGCGTCACCTAAAACAACCGAGCACATACTTGGTGGAAAATAGTATATA
Organism: Prosapia bicincta; assembly: GCA_036971475.1. NCBI lineage: Eukaryota > Metazoa > Arthropoda > Insecta > Hemiptera > Cercopidae > Prosapia > Prosapia bicincta. The sequence goes on along the minus strand of JBAIZL010000009.1, from coordinate 20,437,573 downwards.
GAGGTGTATTATGTATGACCAGGCGTCACCTATAACAACCGAGCATATACTTAGTGGAAAATAGTATATAGAGGTGTATTATGTATAACCAGCCGTCACCTATAAAAACCGAGCATATACTTAGAGGAAAATAGTATATAGAGGTGTATTATGTATAACCAGGCGTCACCTACAACAACCGAACATATACTTAGTGAAAAATAGTATTAGGTGTATTATATATAACCATGCGTCACCTATAACAACCGAGCATATACTTAGGGGAAAAAAGTACATAGAGGAGTATTATGTATAACCAGGCGTCACGTATAAAAACCGAGCATATGCTTAGTGGAAAATAGTATATAGAGGTGTATGATGTATAACCAGGCGTCACCTATAACAACCGAGCATATACTTAGTGGAAAATAGTTTATAGAGGTGTATTATGTATAACCAGGCGTCACCTAAACAACCAAGCATATACTTGGTGGAAAATAGTTAATATAGGTGTATTATGTATAACCATGCGTCACCTAAAACAACCGAGCATATACTTGGTGGAAAATAGTATATAGAGGTGTATTATGTATAATCAGGCGTCACCTATAACAACCGAGCATATACTTAGTGCAAAAAGTATATAGAGGTGTATTATTTATACCCAGGCGTCACCTATAACAACGGAGCATATACACAGTAGAAAATAGTCTATAGAGGTCTATTATGTATAACCAGGCGTCACCTATAACAACAGAGCATATGCTTAGTGGAAAATAGTATATAGAGGTGTATGATGTATAACAAGCGTCACCTATAACAACCAAGCATATACTTGGTGGAAAATAATTAATATAGTTGTATTATGTATAACCAGGCGTCACCTATAACAACCGAGCATATACTTAGTGTAAATAGTCTATGGAGGTGTATTATGTATAACAAGGCGTCACCTATAACAAACGAGCATATACTTAGTGGAAAATGGTCTATAGAGGTGTGTTATGTATAACCAGGCGTCACCTACTACAACCGTGCATATACTTAGTGGAAAATAGTATATAGAGGTGTTATGTATAACTATGCGTCACCTACAACTACCGAGCATATACTTAGTGGAAAATTTTATATATAGGTGTATTATATATAACAAGGCGTCATCTATAACAACCGAGCATATACTTAGTGGAAAGTAGTCTATAGAGGTGTATTATGTATAACCAGGCGTCACCTATAACAACCGAGCATATACTTAGTGGAAAATAATATATAGAGGTGTATTATGTATAACCAGGCGTCACCTATAAAAACTGAGCATATACTTGTTAGAAAATGGTATATAGAGGTGTATTATGTATAATCAGGCGTCACCTATAACAACCGAGCATATACTTAGTGGAAAAGAGTATATAGAGGTGTATTATGTTTAACCAGCCGTCACCTATAAAAACCGAGCATATGCTCAGTGGAAAACAGTATATAGAGGTTTATGATGTATAACAAGCGTCACCTATAACAACCGAGCATATACTTAGTGGAAAATAATCTATAGAGGTGTATTATATATACCAAGTCGTTACCTATAACAAACGAGCATATACTTAGTGGAAAATAGTCTATAGATGTGTATTATGTATAACCAGGCGTCACCTACAACAACCGAGCATATACTTAGTGGAAAATAGTATATAGCGGTGTATTATGTATAACCAGCCGTCACCTATAAAAACCGAGCATATACGTAGTGGAAAATAGTATATAGAGGTGTATTATGTATAACCAGACGTCACGTATAAAAACCGAGCATATGCTTAGTGGAAAAAAGTATATAGAGGTGTATTATTTATAACCAGGCGTCACCTTTAACAACCGAGCATATACTTAGTGGAAAATATTCTATAGAGGTGTATTACGTATAACCAGGCGTCGCCTATAACAACCGAGCATATTCTTAGTGGAAAATAGTCTATAGAGGTGTATTATGTATATAACCAGGCGTCATCTATAACACACGAGCATATACTTAGTTGACAATAATCTATAGAGGTATTATGTATAACCAGGCGTCACCTATAACAACCGAGCATATACTTAATGAAAAATAGTCTATAGAGGCGTATTATGTATAACCAGGCGTCACCTATAACAACCGAGCATATACGTAGTGGAAAATAGTATTAGGAGGTGTATTATGTATAACCAGGCGTCACCCATAACAACCGAGCATATACTTAGTGGAAAATAGTATATAGAGGTGTATTATGTATAACCAGGCGTCACCTATAACAACCGAGCACATACTTAGTGGATAATAGTATAAAGAGGTGTATTATGTATAACCAGGCGTCACCTATAACAACCGAGCATATACTTAGTGGAAAATAGTATATACAGGTGTATTGTTTAACCAGCCGTCACCTATAAAAATCGAGCACATGCTTAGTGGAAAATAGTATATAGAGGTGTATGATGTATAACAAGCGTCACCTATAACAACCGAGCATATACTTAGTGGAAAATATTCTATAGAGGTGTATTACGTATAACCAGGCGTCGCCTATAACAACCGAGCATATACTTAGTGGAAAATAGTCTATAGAGGTGTATTATTTATAATCAGGCGTCACCTATAACAACCGATCATATACTTAGTGGAAAATAGTATATAGAGGTGTATTATGTATAACCAGGCGTCACCTATAATAACTGAGCATATACTTGGTGGACAATAGTCTATAGAGGTGTATTATGTATAACCAGGCGTCACCTATAACAACTGAGCATATACTTGGTGGAAAATAGTATATAGAGGTGTATTATGTATAACCAGGCGTCACCTATAACAACCGAGCATATGCTTATTGTAAAATAGTCTATAGAGGTATATTATGTATAAACAGGCGTCACCTATAATAACCGAGCATATGCTTAGTTGAACATAGTCTATAGAGGTGCAGAGTGTATAACCAGGTGTCACCTATAACAACCGAGCATATACTTGGTGGAAAATAATAATAGAGGTGTATTATGTATAACAAGGTGTAACCTATAACAACCGAGCATATACTTAGTGGAAAATAGTATATAGAGGTGTATTATGTTTAACCAGGCGTCACCTATAACAACCGAGCATATACTTGGTGGAAAATAGTATATAGAGGTGTATTATGTATAACCAGGCGTCACCTAGAACAACCGAGCATATGCTTAGTGGATAATAGACTATAGAGGTGTATTATGTATAACTAGGCATCACCTATAACAACCGACCATATACTTAGTGGAAAATAGTCTATAGAGGTGTATTATGTATAACCAGTCGTCACCTATAACAACCAAGCATATACTTGGTGGAAAATAGTATATAGAGTTGTATTATGTATAACCAGGCGTCACCTATAACAACCGAGCATATACTTAGTGGAAAATAGTATATAGAGGTGTATTATGTATAACCAGTCGTCACCTATAACAACCGAGCATATACTTGGTGGAAAATAGTATATAGAGGTGTATTATGTATAATCAGGCGTCCCCTATAACAACCTAGCATATACTTAGTGGAAAAACATATATAGAGGTGTATTATTTATAACCAGGTGTCACCTATAACAACAGAGCATATACTTGTCGGAAAATAGTATATAGAGTTGTATTATGTATAACCAGTCGTCACCTATAACAACCCTGAACTTAAAGTCCTATTGATAAAACGTCTCTTCTAATTAATAACATCAAGCTACAGCTGAATTATTAACTTTGAATGAGCAAGACAAATTATGAAGGCATGTACTTCATGCCACCGAGCATATACTTGGTGGAAAATAATTAATATAGTTGTATTATGTATAACCAGGCGTCACCTATAACAACCGAGCATATACTTAGTGTAAATAGTCTATGGAGGTGTATTATGTATAACAAGGCGTCACCTATAACAAACGAGCATATACTTAGTGGAAAATAGTCTATAGAGTTGTGTTATGTATAACCAGGCGTCACCTACTACAACCGTGCATATACTTAGTGGAAAATAGTATATAGAGGTGTTATGTATAACTATGCGTCACCTACAACTACCGAGCATATACTTAGTGGAAAATAATATATAGAGGTGTATTATGTATAACCAGGCGTCACCTATAAAAACCGAGCATATACATAGTGAAAAATAGTCTATGGAGGCGTATTATGTATAACCAGGCGTCACCTATAACAACCGAGCATATACGTAGTGGAAAATAGTATTAGGAGGTGTGTTATGTATAACCAGGCGTCACCTATAACAACCGAGCACATACTTAGTGGAAAATAGTATATAGAGGTGTATTATGTATAACCAGGCGTCAACTATAACAACCGAGCATATACATAGTGAAAAATAGTCTATAGAGGCGTATTATATATAACCAGGCGTCACCTATAACAACCGAGCATATACGTAGTGGAAAATAGTATTAGGAGGTCTATTATGTATAACCAGGCGTCACCTATAACAACCGAGCACATACTTAGTGGAAAATAGTATATAGAGGTGTATTATGTATAACCAGGCGTCACCTATAACAACCGAGCATATACTTAGTGGAAAATATTATATAGAGGTGTATTATGTATAACCAGGCGTCACCTATAAAAACCGAGCATATACTTAGTGGAAAAGAGTATATATAGATGTGTATTATGTATAACTAGGCGTCACCTAAAACAAACGAGCATATACTTAGTGGAAAATAGTATATAGAGGTGTATTATAAATAACCATTCGTCACCTATAAAAAGCGAGCATATGCTTAGTGGAAAATAGTATATAGGGGTGGATGATGTATAACAAGCGTCACCTATAACAACCGATCAAATACTTAGTGGAAAATAGTCTATAGAGGTGTATTTTGTATAAACAGGCGTCACCTAAAACAACCGAGCATATACTTGGTGGAAAATAATTAATATAGTTGTATTATGTATAACAAGGCGTCACCTATAACATACGAGCATATACTTAGTGAAAATAGTCTATAGAGGTGTATTATGTATACCCAGGAGTCACCTATAACAACCGAGCATATACTTAGTGGAAAATAGTATATAGAGGTGTATTATTTATAACCAGCCGTCACCTATAAAAACCGAGCATATACTTAGTGGAAAATAGTATATAGAGGTGTATGATGTATAACAAGCGTCACCTATAACAACCGAGCATATACTTAATGGAAAATAGTCTATAGAGGTGTATTATGTATAACCAGGCGTCACCTAAAACAACCAAGCATATACTTGGAGGAAAATAGTTAATATAGGTGTATTATGTATAACCAGGCGTCACCTATAAAAACCGAGCATATACTTGGTAGAAAATAGTATATATAGGTGTATTATGTATAATCAGGAGTCACCTATAACAAACGAGCATATACTTAGTGGAAAATAGTCTATAGAGGTGTATTATGTTTAACCAGCCGTCACCTATAAAAACCGTGCATAGGCCTAGTGGAAAATAGTATATAGAGGTGTATGATGTATAACAAGCGTCACCTATAACAACCGAGCATATACTTAGTGGAAAATAGTCTATAGAGGTGTATTATGTATAACCAGGCGTCACCTAAAACAACCGAGCATGTACTTGGTGCAAAATAATTAATATAATTGTAATATGTTTAACCAGGCGTCACCTATAACAACCGAGCATATACTTAGTGGAAAATAGTATTAGGAGGTGTATTATGTATAACCAGGCGTCACCTATAACAACCGAGCACATACTTAGTGGAAAATAGTATATAGAGGTGTATTATGTATAACCAGGCGTCACCTATAACAACCGAGCATATACTTAGTGGAAAATATTATATAGAGGTGTATTATGTATAACCAGGCGTCACCTATAAAAACCGAGCATATACTTAGTGGAAAAGAGTATATATAGATGTGTATTATGTATAACTAGGCGTCACCTAAAACAAACGAGCATATACTTAGTGGAAAATAGTATATAGAGGTGTATTATAAATAACCAGCCGTCACCTATAAAAAGCGAGCATATGCTTAGTGGAAAATAGTATATAGGGGTGTATGATGTATAACAAGCGTCACCTATAACAACCGATCAAATACTTAGTGGAAAATAGTCTATAGAGTTGTATTTTGTATAACCAGGCGTCACCTAAAACAACCGAGCATATACTTGGTGGAAAATAATTAATATAGTTGTATTATGTATAACAAGGCGTCACCTATAACAACCGAGCATATATTTAGTGGAAAATAGTATATAGAGATGTATTATTTATAACCAGCCGTCACCTATAAAAACCGAGCATATACTTAGTGGAAAATAGTATATAGAGGTGTATTATGTATAACTAGGCGTCACCTAAAACAACGGAGCATATACTTAGTGGAAAATAGTATATAGAGATGTATTATGTTTAACCAGCCGTCACCTATAAAAACCGAGCATATGCTTAGTGGAAAACAGTATATAGAGGTGTATGATGTATAACAAGCGTCACCTATAACAACCGAGCATATACCTAATGGAAAATAGTCTATAGAGGTGTATTATGTATAACCAGGCGTCACCTAAAACAACCAAGCATATACTTGGAGGAAAATAGTTAATATAGGTGTATTATGTATAACCAGGCGTCACCTATAAAAACCGAGCATATACTTGGTAGAAAATAGTATATATAGGTGTATTATGTATAATCAGGAGTCACCTATAACAAACGAGCATATACTTAGTGGAAAATAGTCTATAGAGGTGTATTATGTTTAACCAGCCGTCACCTATAAAAACCGTGCATATGCTTAGTGGAAAATAGTATATAGAGGTGTATGATGTATAAAAAGCGTCACCTATAACAACCGAGCATATACTTAGTGGAAAATAGTCTATAGAGCTGCATTATGTATAACCAGGCGTCACCTATAACAACCAAGCATATACTTGTTTTAAAATAGTATATAGAGGTGTATTATGTATAACCAGGCGTCACCTAAAACAACCGAGCACATACTTGGTGGAAAATAGTATATAGAGGTGTATTATGTATGACCAGGCGTCACCTATAACAACCGAGCATATACTTAGTGGAAAATAGTATATAGAGGTGTATTATGTATAACCAGCCGTCACCTATAAAAACCGAGCATATACTTAGAGGAAAATAGTATATAGAGGTGTATTATGTATAACCAGGCGTCACCTACAACAACCGAACATATACTTAGTGAAAAATAGTATTAGGTGTATTATATATAACCATGCGTCACCTATAACAACCGAGCATATACTTAGGGGAAAAAAGTACATAGAGGAGTATTATGTATAACCAGGCGTCACGTATAAAAACCGAGCATATGCTTAGTGGAAAATAGTATATAGAGGTGTATGATGTATAACCAGGCGTCACCTATAACAACCGAGCATATACTTAGTGGAAAATAGTTTATAGAGGTGTATTATGTATAACCAGGCGTCACCTAAACAACCAAGCATATACTTGGTGGAAAATAGTTAATATAGGTGTATTATGTATAACCATGCGTCACCTAAAACAACCGAGCATATACTTGGTGGAAAATAGTATATAGAGGTGTATTATGTATAATCAGGCGTCACCTATAACAACCGAGCATATACTTAGTGCAAAAAGTATATAGAGGTGTATTATTTATACCCAGGCGTCACCTATAACAACGGAGCATATACACAGTAGAAAATAGTCTATAGAGGTCTATTATGTATAACCAGGCGTCACCTATAACAACAGAGCATATGCTTAGTGGAAAATAGTATATAGAGGTGTATGATGTATAACAAGCGTCACCTATAACAACCGAGCATATACTTGGTGGAAAATAATTAATATAGTTGTATTATGTATAACCAGGCGTCACCTATAACAACCGAGCATATACTTAGTGTAAATAGTCTATGGAGGTGTATTATGTATAACAAGGCGTCACCTATAACAAACGAGCATATACTTAGTGGAAAATGGTCTATAGAGGTGTGTTATGTATAACCAGGCGTCACCTACTACAACCGTGCATATACTTAGTGGAAAATAGTATATAGAGGTGTTATGTATAACTATGCGTCACCTACAACTACCGAGCATATACTTAGTGGAAAATTTTATATATAGGTGTATTATATATAACAAGGCGTCATCTATAACAACCGAGCATATACTTAGTGGAAAGTAGTCTATAGAGGTGTATTATGTATAACCAGGCGTCACCTATAACAACCGAGCATATACTTAGTGGAAAATAATATATAGAGGTGTATTATGTATAACCAGGCGTCACCTATAAAAACTGAGCATATACTTGTTAGAAAATGGTATATAGAGGTGTATTATGTATAATCAGGCGTCACCTATAACAACCGAGCATATACTTAGTGGAAAAGAGTATATAGAGGTGTATTATGTTTAACCAGCCGTCACCTATAAAAACCGAGCATATGCTCAGTGGAAAACAGTATATAGAGGTTTATGATGTATAACAAGCGTCACCTATAACAACCGAGCATATACTTAGTGGAAAATAATCTATAGAGGTGTATTATATATACCAAGTCGTCACCTATAACAAACGAGCATATACTTAGTGGAAAATAGTCTATAGATGTGTATTATGTATAACCAGGCGTCACCTACAACAACCGAGCATATACTTAGTGGAAAATAGTATATAGCGGTGTATTATGTATAACCAGCCGTCACCTATAAAAACCGAGCATATACGTAGTGGAAAATAGTATATAGAGGTGTATTATGTATAACCAGACGTCACGTATAAAAACCGAGCATATGCTTAGTGGAAAAAAGTATATAGAGGTGTATTATTTATAACCAGGCGTCACCTTTAACAACCGAGCATATACTTAGTGGAAAATATTCTATAGAGGTGTATTACGTATAACCAGGCGTCGCCTATAACAACCGAGCATATTCTTAGTGGAAAATAGTCTATAGAGGTGTATTATGTATATAACCAGGCGTCATCTATAACACACGAGCATATACTTAGTTGACAATAATCTATAGAGGTATTATGTATAACCAGGCGTCACCTATAACAACCGAGCATATACTTAATGAAAAATAGTCTATAGAGGCGTATTATGTATAACCAGGCGTCACCTATAACAACCGAGCATATACGTAGTGGAAAATAGTATTAGGAGGTGTATTATGTATAACCAGGCGTCACCCATAACAACCGAGCATATACTTAGTGGAAAATAGTATATAGAGGTGTATTATGTATAACCAGGCGTCACCTATAACAACCGAGCACATACTTAGTGGATAATAGTATAAAGAGGTGTATTATGTATAACCAGGCGTCACCTATAACAACCGAGCATATACTTAGTGGAAAATAGTATATACAGGTGTATTGTTTAACCAGCCGTCACCTATAAAAATCGAGCACATGCTTAGTGGAAAATAGTATATAGAGGTGTATGATGTATAACAAGCGTCACCTATAACAACCGAGCATATACTTAGTGGAAAATATTCTATAGAGGTGTATTACGTATAACCAGGCGTCGCCTATAACAACCGAGCATATACTTAGTGGAAAATAGTCTATAGAGGTGTATTATTTATAATCAGGCGTCACCTATAACAACCGATCATATACTTAGTGGAAAATAGTATATAGAGGTGTATTATGTATAACCAGGCGTCACCTATAATAACTGAGCATATACTTGGTGGACAATAGTCTATAGAGGTGTATTATGTATAACCAGGCGTCACCTATAACAACTGAGCATATACTTGGTGGAAAATAGTATATAGAGGTGTATTATGTATAACCAGGCGTCACCTATAACAACCGAGCATATGCTTATTGTAAAATAGTCTATAGAGGTATATTATGTATAAACAGGCGTCACCTATAATAACCGAGCATATGCTTAGTTGAACATAGTCTATAGAGGTGCAGAGTGTATAACCAGGTGTCACCTATAACAACCGAGCATATACTTGGTGGAAAATAATAATAGAGGTGTATTATGTATAACAAGGTGTAACCTATAACAACCGAGCATATACTTAGTGGAAAATAGTATATAGAGGTGTATTATGTTTAACCAGGCGTCACCTATAACAACCGAGCATATACTTGGTGGAAAATAGTATATAGAGGTGTATTATGTATAACCAGGCGTCACCTAGAACAACCGAGCATATGCTTAGTGGATAATAGACTATAGAGGTGTATTATGTATAACTAGGCATCACCTATAACAACCGACCATATACTTAGTGGAAAATAGTCTATAGAGGTGTATTATGTATAACCAGTCGTCACCTATAACAACCAAGCATATACTTGGTGGAAAATAGTATATAGAGTTGTATTATGTATAACCAGGCGTCACCTATAACAACCGAGCATATACTTAGTGGAAAATAGTATATAGAGGTGTATTATGTATAACCAGTCGTCACCTATAACAACCGAGCATATACTTGGTGGAAAATAGTATATAGAGGTGTATTATGTATAATCAGGCGTCCCCTATAACAACCTAGCATATACTTAGTGGAAAAACATATATAGAGGTGTATTATTTATAACCAGGTGTCACCTATAACAACAGAGCATATACTTGTCGGAAAATAGTATATAGAGTTGTATTATGTATAACCAGTCGTCACCTATAACAACCCTGAACTTAAAGTCCTATTGATAAAACGTCTCTTCTAATTAATAACATCAAGCTACAGCTGAATTATTAACTTTGAATGAGCAAGACAAATTATGAAGGCATGTTAATAAAACCTATTTTAAAAATTAACCAAGTTTTAATGGAGTAAAACTCGGAAGTCAGTTTTCCGAAGTTTTAATTTTTTCTGAATTTGCCAGTTATTCTTTACGTTCAAGTTTATCTGTATAATTATAATCGTAGCTGCAACAGATCCTGTACATTGGACTGACCGGCGTGAACGTTTTTTACGTCTAGTATTTATCAAAGCTCCGTATTGCTTTCTCTCCATGAATATTTAGTTACCACGTTACTTTAATTAGAAAACAAATATTCTGCTTTTGATAAACAAATCTTTTCTGAAATGTGAAATAATTTTGTACTATGTGAAAGCGCAAAAACATCTTCCTACTTGAAATATTGTGTTTTATAAACTAAGGCATGTGGCATATATATATTACCTAAACTCTTAGTTTATAATAAAACTATGATTTTTTTTAAGTTTTCATGCTTATTTAATCAACACTACAAAGTAACACCTTATGTAATGTTATAGTAATTTCAACAGTCTGAAACGTCTTCCGATAGCACATTGACAACATAGACTTTTTAAAGAATTTCTTTTAAACTTTTAACATGTAACTAATGAAATTTTTAAACAAACATACTGTTTTCTACACTTCCATTAAAAAATAATTCCATAACCTCAGAAAAAACTGACTTTCGTATTGCACAATTTTTAAGTACAATTACTACAAATTTTTAATTTTCTAAAATTTGTTGGAATATACTCAAAAACTTATTTTAATCAGTTGTAAATTAGGAAATTAATTTCTCCCTCCGGTTGAATAAAATAATTAATTTATTTGTCTCAAAAACAACGTCTCTAAAAATGCGGTATGTTTACAATCTCTTGTGAACTCGTAAGTATTTTGTTGTCATTAAAAGCTTCATTACGCAACTGACATACATTGTTGTTGCATGTCCTTGACAGTATTTTAACATATCCTGTGTGATCCTGCAACTTCTCACAATTGTGAAACAATAATTCATGGCGACTATAGCCACTGTAAGGAAGCTATTATCATTTGACTTTTTAATTGAAGTTACTCTGTGTTACCAACCGGATACATACCAGTTATACAATTACTTTTCACTAAACA